>SJYQ01000648.1:995768-1077023 GCA_006410935.1 Redunca redunca | reverse complement strand
TACACACCGAGGAAACCAGAATTGAAAGAGACACATGTACCCCAATGTTCATTGCAGCACTGTTTATAATAGCCAGAACATGGAAACAACCTAGATGTCCATCAGCAGATGAATGGCTAAGAAAGCTGTGGTACATATACACAGTGGAGTATTACTCAGCCATTAAAAAGAATACATTTGAATCAGTTCTAATGAGATGGATGGAACTGGAGCCGATTATACAGAGTGAAGTAAGCCAGAAAGAAAAACACCAATACAGTATACTAACGCATATATATGGAATTTAGAAAGATGGTGATGATGACCCTGTATGCGAGACAACAAAAGAGACTCAGATCTATAGAGTGAACTTTTGGACTCTGGGGGAGAGGGAGAGAGTGGGATGAGATGGGAGAATGGCATTGAAACATGTATACTATCATGTAAGAAACGAATCTCCAGTCTATATCCGATGCAGGATGCAGGATGCTTGGGGCTGGTGCATGGAGAGGACCCAGAGAGATGTCATGGGGTGGGAGGTGGGAGGGGATTCATGTTTGGGAAAGCATATACACTCGTGGTGAATTCATGTCAATGTTTGGCAAAACCAATTCAGTATTGTAAAGTAAACTAAAGTTAAAATAAAAATTAAAAAAAATAAATAAGTGTCACTTGGGAAATTAAATATTAAAAAAATAAAAAAATAAAGAAAGAGCAGTAAAAGACAGTTTGATAAACAATCTGCCTAGATTTGAATCCCAGCATCTGCCTTCAATGAGGGAGACCCGGGTTTGATCCCTGGGTCGGGAAGATCCCCTGGAGAAGGAAATGGCAATCCACTCCAGTATTCTTGCCTGGAGAATCCCATGGATGGAGAAGCCTAGTAGGTTACAGTCCATGGGGTCGCAAAGAGTCGGACACAACTGAGCGACTTCACCTTACCTTACCTTACCTCTGCCATATACTGATGTCTGTAACTTATTCAACACATTTCTGACTCAGCACCCTCAAATGTAAAATGGCTATAAATATAAGAGCATCTTCTACAAATGATATTTTTTATGATTAGATGGGTGAATGTGTACTAAATATCCAGATCGGCCCCTCTGGCACATGATAAGCACCATAAAAATGTGTGTTATTATTATTTATCACTTAACTGACTCATTATCTTCCACACAAGAATGTGAACTCCATGAAGCTGGGGATATTTTCTTGTTTGGTGCCCAATATCTGAACCCAAATCTATCATACAGAACAGTTTCAATAACTCTTTATTGGATATATAAATAAATGGTCAATGCATGCAGTATTCATGCAATGTGGTCTATATCCATATTTTTTTTAAATTTTCATTTGTTCTTACCAATGTGAGCTTATTACAGCCAAGACAGACAAAGTGGGCTACCTTAAAGCACACGTATATTATAATCCAGGATCTGTGATACATACTTGATGTGGTTGGTTTATCCTACTTAATTCTCATAATAGCCATGTGAGACAGATGAATGTCCATTTTCACAAAGAAATTTATATTGAAAAAATGTATAAGACCTTTCTAAAGTCATAGAATTAGTACAGCTAAGGCTTTAGAACTTTAAACTTACCATTCTCTTTCCTCCTCATGGTAAAATGTCAGCTTATTCCTCTTTCTGAAGCACAGCACACACTATTGGCTGCACTCATAATAAATTCTTGTGGAGTGAAATGCATGTCGATGACCGTGAACAAAGAGATGGTTTTGAAAAAACATTCCAAAATTAAAATAGTAATGGTGGTTTTCTATGTGAGATAAAATAATTTCATGAGATTGGTATTATTTTGATCTATGCAGATGATAAAACTTCTACTGGACATTCAGAGATAAATACCAGATATATTTTCACACTATAAAGCTAACATAAGCTTATATCAAAATTGTTCTAATACTGCAATGCCTTACTTCTATTTTCATGGTCCAGTAACAGAAATTATTATTGCAAATTGAAGCCAATTCCATTTTAACTGATCAGGGTGTTTGTGGGCTTCTTTTATAATATCAAAATGCCTGAATCTTAGTCATTGGAATTCATTCTCCATGGACAAATGCATTCAATTGCCCAATGTGATTAGAGCACTGTCAAATGTACTTCAATTCTGATATGCTTTTCCTCTTATTATACTTATCTTTGCAGATCTTCTATTACAAAGCTTTAAGAACCAAAGATTTATTTTTATTTACCATAAAGAACTTGAAAAAAAGAATGAGACTGACATGTATCCCATGAATTAGATCTTTTTTTTTTTTAATTTGCAATTTTTTGGGGAAAATCTTTTAGTGTTCATTCTCTGTAGTGTTTTTTAATCTAAGAAATCAAAATATCCATTTAATAGGCAATTTAACAAATAGTGGAATAACTACTGCTTAAATGGGAAAATATCTTGATTGTCTTCTAGAAATTTCAGGCAATATGATAACTATTTTAATGCATGTACTGTAATTGCAACTATATATGGCATAATTGCACTGTTACGATAAAAGAATTGTTAATGTTTCCGTTGATGGGAATTTTCATGCATAGTTGAAAAAAGACAATTTATATCTGAGACTTCAAGATGAAAAGTAAAGCTTATTTAAACATCAAAATTGAGCAATGAGGAGGTAGACGGGCATGAGTTTAGGAACAAATGGATTTCTTAATTTAGTGCTAAAACAGAAAGACTCCCTCCCAGCTCTGATTTAGAATATCTTTCAGTTTTTTTCTCAGATAGTCCCTGGGTTCTCAGTTTCTGCATGTGGAAACAATTGCTAACACAGTGGGGTGTTTGTGAGGATTTAATAAGGACCCTTTTCCATCTTAAATGCATTCCTTGATTATTTTCCTCCCTTTTCCAATCTGTTTCCCATGTTACAACTACAAATTTTTTTTTGTTTTTTTTCCCATCTCTTTAAAATGATAGTAAAGCATATATAACTTAAAATTTGCCATTGTAATCATTTTTAAGTGTAACATTCTGTGTTAATTTTTTACATTCATGATATTAGAAAACAATCACTACTATCTATTTTCAAAACTCCTTCAAAATATATATCAGGACATTTCATGCTGCGCTAGATGCCCTTCAATATATGTCAGGAGTAGTGATGCCACTGTTTGGGGTCCCCCGGGACAGAGCAAGACAGTGCTAGGTTTTGAGAAAGTCAATTCCTAAGCAGGTTGATAAGAAATCCAGGGTCCCTGAGGAGGAGAAAAAGGTCTGGGGCTCTCAAGGAGAAGGAAAGGACAAACAGGTTTTTTCTACAATCCTTGAAAAGAAGTGAGTGAAAGTGAAGTCGCTCAGTTGTGTCCGACTCTTTACGACCCCATGGGCTGTAGCCTACCAGGCTCCTCTGTCCATGGGATTTTCCAGGCAATAGTCCTGGAGTGGATTGCCATTTCCTTCTCCAGGGGATCTTCCCAACCCAGGGATCAAGCCGAGTCTTCCACATCATAGACAGAGGCTTTACTATCTGAGCCACCCTTAGTGAGGATTATATAATAAGGATGTATCCTGCTTGAGGACATGTTTCTCCTTCTTGAAAACCTTCTGACTAATCCTGTTATCTTAAAATGTATTTTATGGAGGAGAGTCTGGTAAGATCTTTCTATTGTTAGTACTAATCCTGTCATCTTAAAATGTAAATTGTGGGAGTGGGTTTGGTAAATTTTTTACAACCTTGAGACATTCTTTTGGTTTATTGTAATAGCTAATTACTGAGATCTTGGCATCCAGTCCCATCACTTCATGGCAGATGGATGGGGAAACAGTGGAAACAATGGCTGACTTTACTTCTTGGGCTCCAAAATCACTGCAGATGGTGATTGCAGCCATGAAATTAAAAACCGCTAACTCCTTGGAAGGAAAGTTATGACCAACCTAGATAGCATATTGAAAAGCAGAGACATTAATTTGCTAACAAAGGTCTGTCTAGTCAAGGTTATGGTTTTTCCAGTAGTCATGTATAGATGCGAGAGTTGAACTGTGAAGACAGCTGAGCACTGAAGAATTGATGCTTTTCAACTGTGTTGTTGGAGAAGACTCTTGAGAGTCCCTTGGACTGCAAGGAGATCCAACCAGTCCATCCTAAAGGAAATCAGTCCTGGATGTTCATTGGAAGGACTGATGTTGTAGCTGAAACTCCAATACTTTGGCCACCTGATGCAAAGAGCTGACTCACTTGAAAAGACCCTGATGCTGGGAAAGATTGAAGGCTGAAGGAGACGGGGACAACAGAAGATGAGATGGTTGGATGGCATCACCGACTCAATGGACATGGGTTTGGGAGGTGGTTATGGACACAGAGGCCTTGCGTGCTATGGTTCATGGGGTTACAAAGAGTCGGACACAGCTGAGTGACTGAACTGGCTGACTGAATAACTAGTTACAAAAGTATATAGCTCCCTTGTTATAGACTATCGTGGGGGGCACTCTCCATCCCCCTTCTGATGTCTATGTCAGAAGCTTTTCCTGTCCTTTTTCATAATTTAACAAAACTCTGCTATGAAAAAGCTCTTGAGTGATCAAGCCTGGTCCCTTGTCCCGAGGTTAAATCATCCTCAGAGATCATGAGTCCGACATCCTTCACCATAAGCTCTGAGTTTCATCACACTACTTAGAAGAGCCTGCTGTATAATATAGGAATTGTTTATTTCAAAATTTTCCAATTAACATTTTCTGACAAAAGTGAGTAAGTAAAACCGCAGAAAGTAAACAGTGGTTAAGGGAAACTGCTGTATAGACCAGTAACTCCTCAACGCGTTTCTCCACCTCAGTTCCATCACATCAATACACACATATATCACATAGCAAGGTGATGCTGTTGGTGTTGTTCAGTCACTCGGTTGTGTCCAACTCTTTGTGACCCCATAGGCTGCAGAATACCAGGCTTCCCTGACCTTCACCATCAGCCAGAGCTTGCTGAAAGTCATGGCCATCGAGTCGGTGATGCCATCCAACCATCGCCATCTCCTCCTGTCTTCCATCTTCCCCAGCATCTGGGTCTTTTCCAAGACTTAGCAAGTTAAGAATCATAGATACTGTTAACCTGCAATTGATTCTAGGCCCCCGCAGGCAAAATAATGTTTTATGTGTTTTGTTGTTTCCTGTGTTTTGTTTAATTTGTACTGCTGTCTTGCTTTTAGTTTGTTTTGTATTTTTGTAAATTGAATTGAAATGCCTTTAGGGAAGGTTTGCCCTCTGAGATCACCTCTGGTTTATGTCATCCCTACAATCATTAAGTGTAATTTTTTAAATATTTGTTTGTTAGTGTAGACTAGAAAAAAAGATGTGCAACTAAGTTTTATTTGGGGCAAAATGAGGACTGCAGCCCAGGAGGCAGCATCTCAGATAGCTCTGAGAGACTGCTCTAAAGTGGCAGTGGGGGGAGGTCATTATATAAGGTTTTGGTGAAGGGGGAGTTCAGTGCCATGAAGCACTCATTTTACAAAAGGTTTTTGTTAGTCACGAGGATATGATGTCACGCTGAAGGGATTTAGTGTTTCTCTAGCTAGAAGGAGGTGTAAGGATTGAGATCATAAAATCTGTTCCTAAAAACAACAAGTTATCTAAAGACCTGTCCGACTTCCTTGTAGCACAGAGTGCCTCACTCTACCCTGAACACCCTCAGGGGTTATTGAAGGTCAACAGCAACAGCAGCAGGGGGTTCAGTCTCTGTCTAGGCAGATGGAAGATGCCTTCGTTGTTCAGTTGTTGGTAACACTCTTGGTAAGTGCCAATTTGTAGTTGACATTAGCTACTTGACTTCTGAAGACATTTGAGTAAGTTCATTGCGGACAATGATTAACCAAAACTCGATAAAGACAAACACAAAAATATGACTACAGCCCTAAATTATACATTAGCATTGGTGGAAAATACTCATCACTATTTGTATCCTAAATCCATGAATATAAAGCAAATTATACACTTTAGTCAGATGAGATTTATCCCAGAAATGTAAGGTTGCTTCAACACTCTAAGATTAGTTAATGTAATACACCATTTTAGTAAAGGACACAATCATCTCAGTAGTACTGAAAAAATATCTGATAATACAGCAAAGTGATTCACAATAAGAGATGAGGATTCGATCCCTGGGTCAGAAAGACCCCCTGGAGGAGGGCATGACAACCCAATCCAGTATTCTTGCCTGGAGAATCCCATGGACAGAGGAACCTGATGGGTTACAATCCGTAGGGTTGCAAAGAGTCAGAAATGACTGAAGAAATTTAGCATATGTGCTTAAAAAAAAAACCTCAAAATACTAGAAATAGGAAAAAAACCTTTCTGAAACTGATAAAGGGTATCTATGAAGAATCTGCAGTTAACATAATTAATGGTGAAAGATTAAATGCTTTCCTCCTAGGGTCAAGAATAAGACAAAGATTTCTCTCTTTGTAAAAAAGTCATATTGGAGTATAGTTGATTTACAATGTTGTGCCAGTTTCAGGGGTACAATACAGTGAATCAGTTATACACACATGACTGATACACACATATACATATATCCATTTTATTTTAAACTCTTTCTTCCATGTAGGTCATAACAGAGTACCGAGTAGAGTTCCCTGTGGTGGAGAGTAGGCTCTTATCAGTTATTTATTTTTATACAGTAGTGTACATATGTAACTCTTAATCTCCCATTTAATCCCTTCCCCTCCTCTTTCCCCCCAGTAACCATCAGTTCAAATCAGTTCAGTCGCTCAGTCGTGTCCAACTCTTTCTGACCCCATGAATCGCAGCACACCAGGCCTCCCTGTCCATCACCAACTCCCGGAGTTCACTCAGACTCACGTCAAGTCAGTGATGCCATCCAGCCATCTCATCCTCTGTCCTCCCCTTCTCCTCCTGCCCTCAATCCCTCCCAGCATCAAAGTCTTTTCCAATGAGTCAACTCTTCGCATGAGGTGGCCAAAGTACTGGAGTTTCAGCTTTAGCATCATTCCTTCCAAAGAAATCCCAGGGCTGATCTCCTTCAGAATGGACTGGTTGGATCTCCTTGCAGTCCAAGGGACTCTCAAGAGTATTCTCCAACACCACAGTTCAAAAGCATCAATTCTTCAGAGCTCAGCCTTCTCCACAGTCCAACTCTCACATCCATACATGACCACAGGAAAAACCATAGCCTTGACTAGACGGACCTTAGTCCGCAAAGTAATGTCTGCTTTTGAATATGCTGTCTAGGTTGCTCATAACTTTTCTTCCAAGGTGTAAGCATCTTTTAATTTCATGGCTGCAGTCACCATCTGCAGTGATTTTGGAGCCCCCAAAAATAAAGTCTGATACTGTTTCCACTGTTTCTCCATCTATTTCCCATGGAGTGATGGGACCGGATGCCATGATCTTCGTTTTCTGAATGTTGAGCTTTAAGCCAACATTTTCACTCTCCTCTTTCACTTTCATCAAGTAGCTTTTTAGTTCCTCTTCACTTTCTGCTGTAAGGGTGGTGTCATCTGCATATCTGAGGTTATTGATATTTCTCCCAGCAGTCTTGATTCCA
Organism: Redunca redunca; assembly: GCA_006410935.1. Classification (NCBI taxonomy): domain Eukaryota; kingdom Metazoa; phylum Chordata; class Mammalia; order Artiodactyla; family Bovidae; genus Redunca; species Redunca redunca. The sequence goes on along the minus strand of SJYQ01000648.1, from coordinate 1,069,525 downwards.
GCTTGTGTTTCTTCCAGTCCAGCGTTTCTCATGATGGACTCTGCATAGAAGTTAAATAAGCAGGGTGACAAGATACAGCCTTGACATACTCCTTTTCCTATTTGGAACCAGTCTGTTGGTCCATGTCCAGTTCTAATTGTTGCTTCCTGGCCTGCATACAGATTTCTCAAGAGGCAGGTTAAGTGGTCTGGTGTTCCCATCTCTTTCAGAATTTTCCAGTTTATTGTGATCCACACAGTCAAAGGCTTTGGCATAGTCAATAAAGCAGAAATAGATGTTTTTCTGGAACTCTCTTGCTTTTTCCATGATCCAGCGGATGTTGGCAATTTGATCTCTGGTTCCTCTGCCTTTTCTAAAACCAGCTTGAACAACAGGAAGTTCATGGTTCACGTATTGCTAAAGTCTGGCTTGGAGAATTTTGAGCATTAATTTACTAGCGTGTGAGATGAGTGCAATTGTGCGGTAGTTTGAGCATTCTTTGGCATTGCCTTTCTTTGGGATTGAAATGAAAACTGAACTTTTCCAGTCTTGTGGCCTCTGCTGATTTTTCCAAATTTGCTGGCATGTTGAATGCAGCATTTTCAGAGCATCATCTTTCAGGATTTGAAATAGCTCTACTGGAATTCCATCACCTCCACTAGCTTTGTTCATAGTGATGCTTTCTAAGGCCCACTTGACTTCACATTCCAAGATGTCTGGCTCTAGATGAGTGATCACAGCATTGTGATTATCCAGGTCATGAAGATCCTTTTTGTACAGTTCTTCTGTGTATTCTTGCCATCTCTTCTTAATATCTTCTGCTTCTGTTAGGTCCATACCATTTCTGTCCTTTATCGAGCCCATCTTTGCATGAAATGTTCACTTGGTATCTCTAGTTTTCTTGAAGAGATCTCTAGTCTTTCCCATTCTGTTGTTTTCCTCTATTTCTTTGCATTGATCACTGAAGAAGGCTTTCTTGGCACTCCTTGCTATTCTTTGGAACTCTGCATTCAGATGCTTACATCTTTCCTTTTCTCCTTTGCTTTTCACTTCTCTTTTCACAGCAATTTGTAGACTTCCTCAGACAGCCATTTTGCTTTCTTGCATTTCTTTTCCATGGGGATGGTCTTGATTCCTGTCTCCTGTACAATGTCACGAACCTCATTCCATAGTTCATCCAGCACTCTATCTATCAGATCTAGTCCCTTAAATCTATTTCTCACTTTCACTGTATAATGATAAAGGATTTGTGCTTCATACCACTATATACTTTGTATGATCCTTGGGACTGTATATTTATAGTCCCATGGACCTAGCAAAAGTAGATGATGCACAAATAGAGAACTTTATCATCTGATGACTCTTGGATCTGCTGATGTATTTTTTATTATATTCCAATGAAATGTGCATGTGTGTATGTCTCTGTGTGTTGCCTCATCTTATTATTTTATTACACAAATGAGGTTTGTAAGATGGTCCTAGTTTTGCTGTATTTGAAGCTATATTTTAGTGGTTTTAATTTTTAAGGAGTACCCCAATTCCCCTGAGGGCCCCTCAGGGAAGAGGACTATTAAGAAGATTAATGGTCAGAACTACAATTATAAAATAAAAAAACTATTTGATTTTTTAATGGCTATGAAGTGGAAAGGTGGAGATTCTTGAAATCTGAAGCATTAACATAGCCCTTTTTCTCACAGGTCTAAAGTCTAATATCATATGTTCCCTTATGCTAATTTTTGAGGCCAATGCATTTATTTTAATTCACTTCACTAGTCGTCAGTCCAGCATAATTCAAATGGCACTGTATTCATGGAATATTATTGAATATACTTAGAGATAGTTTGCCTACATTGAACTGATTCTATCTCTAATGTGTGAAAATGAAACTGGTCTCACTCATTTCCAGGCTATTCTCTGCATGGTCAGAGCAAGTGAACACCCTAAAATCTGAATCTGACCATATCATTTCCCAGCCTAAAACATATCAGAGACCTCCTGTGGCCCATGAAATGAAACCTAAACTTGGGAATGTGGCAGATAAGAATATCCATTGTTTTGTTTTATTTTCCCCCATGGTTCCTGAAACCTTATCCATATTTTTCATTCCTCTCAAACTTTCTATACTTCATGAGCTTGTGTCTTGGTGTCTTGGAAAAAGTTGTTTTCTCATCAGGAATGTGTTTTTCCTTTTCCCTTATATACCTGCTCATACCTGGCACTCTTCTATACTTTCTTAAAGACACAGAACCAGTATATTTCTTGTAAAGTTTCTCTGATCACTAAAAGATTGATAATTGTTTCCACTTATCTGCCAGTACCAAAGCTCAAACTCAAACTATAACGAAGCTTCTCCTCTCATCAGTTTTGTGATTTTAGGTAAACGACATGATCTCATAAGGTACACTTTCATTATCTACAAACTAATAAGGATGATGATACTTAGTGTGTTATGATGGTTTGCTGATGTGGTGCAGTCAAATATGTTAGCACTCACGTTGCCTGGGACACGAAGAACTAAACAGATGTGGATGTTGTTATAATTATTATTCTTATCACAGTTGGTCTACTCCCATATCCTTCCCCACTCCTGGAATGTCCTGTGTCAGAGGAACGATCTAAATAAGTAGCTGCTAGTTTCTTCTTAGCATCTCTTGAACAGACAACTGAGATAGTATGCTTTTGCAATGATTTAGTCCCAGGCTATTTCCAAGTCACTTTGTCAGCAAATGGCACAGGCAACACTGTGTGCTTTGCAGTTGTGTTACTTAATACTGACATGAACATTAATCAAAGTCAGTAGGCGGTAAAACCAATCATGCCACACCCAGAAGTTCTGGTGTATTTAGATTTACTTTTAACATTTTGTTTAAGCTCAATGTTTTTTCCATAAGGCTTCATTATTTTTGTGAAAAACATTTTCTGATGCCTTCCTTCAATGTGGAGTCCTTAAGATCACTTGATGTTCTTCCTTAGTTAGAATTTATTTCATTTCTCTGTTTGTTTTTTCCCTTAATAAAGTCTTTGCTAAAAAGTGATGTTCTCATACTAAGACAACTGGGAGGTAAGTGTGCAACTTAGCCCTTACCTAAAACCTCACTTGATTTAATGAAATTCTCATGATATTATTGCTTCATCTCTCTTTTCTGGCCACAAGAAAGGACACTGTTTTACAACCATGGAACATTTTTCTTTCTAGTCCCATTTTGTTTTTCATTGCATAAGGTTTTATGTCAATTAACTTCTGAAACAATAATATTGCATAAGAAGAATTCACAACGCATCAGTAACCAAAAATGAGTACCTATTAGCTCAAGGCATCTGATCTTAGCTCAGCTGTTCATATGCCTGAGAGTTGGCTGTCTGTTGGTAAAGCATATGGCAAAGAGTATGATTATAGTTAAAAGTGAAGAAATTGAGCTACTAATAAGAATAATCTATCTTGGGGTCCATTTACATGTAAAATGTTCTTTCAATTTAACTCTTTAACTCATTTACTTATTAATGAGTCATATTAATATTTTGTGTATGTGCCATAGATTCCCTTTGTGAATACACAAACACTATAATTAATATCTACATACCCATATCATACCTATTCTGCCTGTTCAATATCTCTGTTTGTTTCTGAAGCTCCAATACTTTGGCCCCTTGATGTGAAAAACTGACTCATTGGAAAAGACCCTGATGCTGGGAAAGATTTAAGGCAGGAAAGAAGGGAATGACAGAGGATGACATGGTTGGATGGCACCACTGACTCAATGGATATGAGTTTGAGCAAGCTTCAGGAGATGGTGAAGGACCAGGAAGCCTGGCATACTACAGTACATGGGGTCGCAAAGAGTTGGACACAACTTAGAGACTGAACAGCAACAACAATCTCCTTTTTAAAGGAAGTCCAAGAAATTAGAAACCAGGTGTAAGAAGTTGTAAATATTATCTCTCCTGATGTCTCATGTAATGGCTCATGCTATTGAATAGGATATGGTAAGGTGTGGCCCATGGACCAAATGATTACCATTGCTTGTAATTATATGAATTATGAGCTATTTTTTTTCTTAATTTTTAAGTGTCTAGAAAGGATCGAAACAAAAAATAACATTTAGAAACGTGAAAAATTCACATTATTATATTCACATAATGATATTCATATCACAACATTATCACATTCAAAGTTTAATGTCCATCAATAAAATTTTACTGGAACACACTTCACACATGTATGTATCATCTGTGGCTATTTTCCCATTATAGTAGACTAATTTGCAAAGATTGTATTATTCACAAGGCCTAAAATATTTACTATCTGGCCCTTTACAGTAAAAAAAAAAAGTCAACTCCTGTTCTTAGGCAGTTTCCTTAAATTTCTCACTTTGCCTTTACCCAAAATGTTCTCCTTGTTTCATATAGAAGAAGACTCCACAACTGAAAAGTACGGTAGTGGAAGTGGTTTCAATTCTCAACTAATAACCTGAGGTTTTTGTCCTGGTTCTTCTACATCAGGCTTTACTTTCCTCCCTGAAGTGTCCATTCTCCTTGAGACAAGATGCTTGCCCAAAGCTCTAGGTTTACAGTCAGTGCTCCCTGTAATCCCCTCACCATGAGCGAATTATACTTTCCTAACATTTCACCAAAAGCCATCAGTTCAGTTCAGCCGCTCAGCCGAGTCTGACTCTTTGCAACCCCATGAATCACAGCACGCCAGGACTCCCTGTTCATCACCATCTCCTGGAGTTCACTCAGGCTCACGTCCATCGAGTCAGTGATGCCACCCAAACATCTCATCCTGGGTCGTCCCCTTCTCCTCCTGCCCCCAATCCCTCCCAGCATCAAAGTCTTTTCCAATGAGTCAACCCTTCGCATGAGGTGGCCAAAGTACAGTAGTTTCAGCTTTAGCATCATTCCTTCCAAAACAATCCCAGGGTTGATCTCCTTCAGAATAGACTGGTTGGATCTCCTTGTAGTCCAAGGGACTCTCAAGAGTCTTCTCCAACACCACAGTTGAAAAGCATCAGTTCTTTGGCGCTCAGCCTTCTTCACAGTCCAACTCTTACATCCATACATGACCACAGGAAAAACCATAGCCTTGACTAGACGGACCTTAGTCGGCAAAGTAATGTCTCTGCTTTTGAATATACTATCTAGGTTGCTCATAACTTTTCTTCCAAGGAATAAACCTCTTTTCATTTCATGGCTGCAATCACCATCTGCAGTGATTTTGGAGCCCAAAAAAATAAAGTCTGACACTGTTTCCACTGTTTCCCCATCTATTTCCCATGAAGTGATGGGACCAGATGTCATGATCTTCGTCTTCTGAATGTTGAGCTTTAGGCCAACTGTTTTGCTCTCCTCTTTCACTTTCATCAAGAGGCTTTTTAGCTCCTCTTCCCTTTCTGCCATAAGGGTGGTGTCATCTGCATATCTGAGGTTATTGATATTCTTCCTGGCAATCTTGATTCCAGCTTGTGTTTCTTCCAGTCCAGCATTTCTCATGATGGACTCTGCATAGAAGTTAAATAAGCAGGGTGACAGTATACAGCCTTGATGTATTCCTTTTCCTATTTGGAACCAGTCTGTTGTTCCATGTGCAGTTCAAACTGTTGCTTCCTGGCCTGCATACAGATTTCTCAAGAGGCAGGTCAGGTGATCTGGTATTCCCATCTCTTTCAGAATTTTCCACAGTTTACTGTGATCCACACAGTCAAAGGCTTTAGCATAGTCAATAAAGCAGAAATAGATGTTTTTCTGGAACTCTCTTGCTTTCTCCATGATCCGGTGGATGTTGGCAATTTGATCTCTGGTTCCTCTGCCTTTTCTAAAACCAGCTTGAACATCAGGGAGTTCACAGTTCACGTATTGCTGAAGCCTGGCTTGGAGAATCTTGAGCATTACTTTACTAGCATGTGAGATGAGTGCAATTGTGTGGTAGTTTGAGCATTCTTTGGCATTGCCTTTCTTTGGAATTGAAGGAAAACTGACCTTTTCCAGTCCTGTGGCCACTGCTGAGTTTTCCAAATTTGCTGGCATACTGAGTGCAGCACTTTCACAGCATCATCTTTCAGGATTTGAAAGAGCTCAACTGGAATTCTATCACCTCCACTAGCTTTGTTCATAGTGATGCTTTCTAAGGCCCACTTGGCTTCACTTTCCAAGATGTCTGGCTCTAGATTAGCAATCACATCGTGGTTATCTGGGTCATGAAGATCTTTTTTTTGTACAGTTCTTCTGGGTATTCTTGCCACCTCTTTTTAATATATTCTGCTTCTGTTAGGTCCATACCATTTCTGTCCTTTATCGAGCCCATCTTTGCATGAAATGTTCCCTTGGTATCTCTAGTTTTCTTGAAGAGATCTCTAGTCTTTCCCATTCTGTTGTTTTCCTCTGTTTCTTTGCACTGATCACTGAAGAAGGCTTTCTTATCTCTTCTTGCTATTCTTTGGAACTCTGCATTCAGATGCTTACATCTTTCCTTTTCTCCTTTGCTTTTCACCTCTCTTCTTTTCACAGCTATTTGTAAGGCCTCCCCAGACAGTCATTTTGCTTTTTTGCATTTCTTTTCCATGGGGATGGTCTTGATTCCTGTCTCCTGTACAATGTCACGAACCTCATTCCATAGTTCATCAGGCACTCTATCTATCAGATCTAGTCCCTTAAATCTATTTCTCACTTCCACTGTATAATCATAGGTATTTGATTTAGGTCATACCTGAATGGTATAGCAGTTTTCCCTGTTTTCTTTAATTTAGTCTGAATTTGGTAATAAAGAGTTCATTGTTGACTGTATAGAGCTTCTCCATCTTTGGCTGCAGAAAATATAATCAATCTGATTTCGGTGTTGACCATCTGGTGATGTCCATGTGTAGAGTCTTCTCTTGTGTTGTTGGAAGAGGCTGTTTGCTAAGACCAGTGCATTTTCTTGGCAAAACTCTATTAGTCTTTGCGGAATGCTTCATTCTGCATTCCAAGGCCAAATTTGCCTGTTACTCCAGGTGTTTCTTGACTTCCGACTTTTGCATTCCAGTCCCCAATAATGAAAAGGACATCTTTTTTGGGTGTTAGTTCTAAAAGGTCTTGTAGGTCTCCATAAAACCGTTCAACTTCAGCTTCTTCAGCGTTACTTGTTGGGGCATAGACTTGTGTAACTGTGATATTGAATGGTTTGCCTTGGAGACGAACAGAGATCATTCTGTCTTTTTTGAGATTGCATCCAAGTACTGCATTTCAGACTCTTTTGTTGACCATGATGGCTACTCCATTTCTTCTGAGGGATTCCTGCCTGCAGTAGTAGATATAATGGTCATCTGAGTTAAATTCACCCATTCCAGTCCATTTTAGTTCGCTGATTCCTAGCATGTTGACATTCACCCTTGCCATCTCTTGTTTGACCACTTCCAATTTACCTTGATTCATGGACCTGACATTCCAGGTTCCTATGCAATATTGCTCTTTACAGCATCGGATCTTGCTTCTATCACCAGTCACATCCACAGCTGGGTATTGTTTTCGCTTTTGTTCCATCCCTTCATTCTTTCTGGAGTTATTTCTCCACTGATCTCCAAGTTCTTATCTACTTTAGTTGAATCATGTGTAACTCTCGAACCAATCACAGGAAGGGGTATTTATGATCTTACTGAACATACTTGGGTTACTTATAAACCTGCACAAAGGGAAAGTGTCAATTCCATATAAAAAGCTAAGGAAATAAAAGAGTGCTTATCCAGGGCTTCCCTGGTGGCTCAGAGGTTAAAGCGTCTGCCTGCAATGAGGGAGACCTGGGTTTGATCCCTGGGTCGGGAAGATCCCCTGGAGAAGGAAATGACAACCTACTCCAGTATTCTTGCCTGGAGAATCCCATGGATGGAGGAGCTTGGTGGGCTATAGTCCATGGGGTCGCAAAGAGTCGGACACGACTGAGCGGCTTCACTTTCCTTTCCTTTCCTTTCCTCATTCAGTGTTTACTGGAAATTTCTACATGAAAGATGCAGAATGTATACTGTTTAGAAATAAAAAACAATTTTCTCTAAATCATCTTAAGGTAAAGAAGTTTTTTTAACTATGCCATCATTTGAGATAAATATGTAATTAAATTAATGTATAATAGATCTATGCTGAAGGACAAGTTTTCCTAGTTGTTAAAACATATAATGAGTTTTGCAGTAAGAATGCATTAATAAGCAGTTTTTTTTTATATAGAAAACATACAGGGATTTATAAAAAGCTACTTTACATCTAAATTTTGGAATCTCTATTATTGATTTTTGTCACTAAAAGTGTTTATTTTTATCTTTATTGAATTCAATATACAATTCAGTAACCACCTGAAAACATGCTAGATATTATGTAATCTCTTAGATATTCAGAAGAGGACCATGACTTGACCTTATTTTCAATTTGGCTACTATCAAGGGACAAAGGCATAAAATTAAAATATGTAGTAACAAATAAAAAATATGCAAATGCTGCAATTGTAGGATCAAGAAGAATAAACCTCATTTGTCCTTTAGGAAAGAGTACATTTGTTATACAGGAGGTGACGTTTACCTGTCTTAAATGCCTAGAGGATTTTTCTAATCAGACCCCTTTAAGCATGAAAGGAATTGATGTGCTTGGAAAACTCTTACACTGCTGTTCACTTAGTTTAAAGAGACTGAACTATAAAGAAAACTGAGCACAGAGAATTGATGCTTTTGAACTGTGGTGTTGGAGAAGATGCTTGAGAGTCCCATGGACTGCAAGGAGATCCAGCCAGTCCATTCTAAAGGAGATGAGTCCTAGGCATTGATTGGAAGGACTGATGTTGAAGCTGAAACTCCAATAGTTTGGCCGCCTGATGTGGAGAGCTGACTCATTTGAAAAGACCCTGATGCTGGGAAAGATTGAGGGCAGGAGAAGGGGCCGACATATGATGAGATGGTTGGATGGGATTCACCGACACAATGGACATGCGTTTGGGTGGACTCCGGGAGTTAGTGATGGACAGGGAGGCCTGGCGTACTGCGGTTCAAGGGGTCACAAAGAGTCAGACACGACTGAGCGACTGAACTGAACTGAACCCATTATAGGTAAGATATTGTCCAAGAACAATTATAAGAATTTCTTCATAAATCATTTTTAGGATTTCTCAGAGAACTTTACTTCTAATATTCAACAGTATCTTTCAAGTTTTAAGTAAAGCAATGTGTCTATAGCAAAAGTGTAGTTCTATTATGCTCTCACTTATGTAAAATATGAGCATAGAAAAATATGTATGTGTCTGCCCATTTGTTTGAAAAGAAACCCAGGACTGATAAGGCAGAGAACACTAAGATTGCTTGTCTACAGAGATAAATGAAACGGTGAGATGGATGAGGGGATGAAAATGGGATAGAAGGGTTGGTTGTAGAAGGTGACACTTCTCTGAATATAGTGTTTTGTATCATTCTACTGTTTAATATTTTTATAATTCAAAATGCCTAAAGTTAGCAACAATGAAGAGGAAGCCCAAAATGAAATGTCATAGGAAGCAAATGGACACAAATTGTATTACAAATAAATTTTAAAAAATAAATTTAAAAAAAGAGACAAGATAACTTTGGACCTTTTTTTATTATATACTCAATGACTAGAGATCAAGAAATCTGTGCATGAACATCTTGTTAATTAGTAGGCAATGTTCATATTGAAATGGTTTAGAATTCCTAAAACTATTTATTTATATTTGATAATGGAGCTAAAAAGCAAATGTATTGGAAATAATAAAACCCACCTTTCTCCTCACTTTTTGGAAGTCATAAACAAGGAGAGGGGAAGGGGTAAAATCTTTTGGTGTTGTGTTAAAATCGGAGGTATGTATATTAAATATTCTTTTCCAAATAGATAATCTGAGAGATAGTAGATTTAGAAATATATATGCATTAATGTTTACCTATATTTCTTAACTCTTTGTACTGAGAGAAACTAGAAACAACGATACTCCAAAACCAATGAGTGTATTTGCTTCTAAAGTTGGTTTCTAAATATCATTCTCAAATAATAACTAGGACTCTTTGGAGAGGTGGCTTATTCCAGGGTCAGGGCAGAAAAGTACAAGCTGAGTCTAGAATGTCTTGTAGTAAGTAGCACAAAGGGAAGGAGGTGCTCAAAAGTTGGTCCAAGCACTTTAAAAATGCATAAAAGGCAACTTGAAGGGGTGCTCAGTGGCCGCATATGGTACACATTGAGCAAAATAAGTGATAATAATAATGATGATGATGATGATGATAAAGATGAAGAAGAAGGAGGAGTGGGAAGGGAAGAGGAAAAAGAAGGAGAAAGGAAAGGAGAAGAAGGAAGAAGAGGAGGAGGAGGAAAGGAGAAGATAGAAAGCTAGAAGAAAAATCAATTGTTTTAAGTCTGTGTTGAAATCAATGAATAATTGAATACACAAATGCATAGAAGATGAGGGAAAGCTCTTCTTTATAAAAGAATTCTAACTGACAAATGTGTTTTTTACTTGATGGAAATAGGAAAACAACATTGGCCAAACTCTAAAGTAACAGCTTTTTGTTTTTCAGGCAAGAATCATTAATGAGTACTATAATGAACAGATAAACATATGATGAAATATGGGATACTTACATAATCTGAAAGTAACTATCATAGAATGCTTAATTACAGAGAGGAAGATAGTTACATTGCAGTGAAGAAACCTGGAAGACATCATCTTAATCAAGTGATTAAAATTAACATCCTCACTAATGAAAAAAAAAAAAAGAAATTATCTTCCTCTTGCTATGATTCACTAAGATGGCCTATTCTTCTGTGGTATTTCTATCAAAAAATGAAAAACATGAATTTTAAAAATATATTCTACGAAAGCAAGAGAAATTTTTATCAAATATCTGGTCAATAGTCTTCAAAAGTTTCAGGTCATGAAAATTAATGTATTATGTTGTTGTTCAGTTGCTAAGTCAAGTCCAACTCTTTGCAGCCCCATGGACTGCAGCACACCAGCCTCCTATGTCTTCAATTATGCCTGAGAATTTGCTCAAATTCATGCCCATCAAGTCAGTGATGCTATGTAAGCATCCCATCTTCTGGCGTCCCCTTCTTTTACCTTCAGTCTTTCCCAGCATCAAAGTCTTTTCCAATGAGTTGGTTCTTCTTGTCTTTGTACTGTGGCTGTATAAGAAGTTAACATTTGAGCAATGTGGATGAATGGCAAATGGTAGGTTTTCCCAACTCAGAGCTATCGATATTTGGGACCGGAGTTATCTTTGTTACAGGGTGCTACCCTGTGCATTATAGGATGTTTAGCAGCATCCTAGGCCCCTACCCACTAGATGTCAGTAGCAACACCCTCTTAACTGTGATAATCAAAAATTTATCCAGACATTGCCAAGCATACTAAGGGAAGGAGACATAAAATCTCTGCCAGTTTAGAACCTCTGGTATATAGGAATTTTTTTGTACTGTTTTCACAACTCTTTCATATGACTGAAATTATTTTAAAATAGAAAGTTTTTAAAAATGTGTGAAAATGTCTAACACAGTGCCAATGACATATTGAACACTAAATATGCAACAGTTCTTTATAAAATCTAGTAAATAGACCTCTATGGAGATTCATACATAGTTTTAAATTCTACATCTCAATGAGAAATTCAGAAAGTCTATTTAATTGGTCACAGATTTAATGAGGGACTCTTCAAGTGCAAAATATACTGCATTTCAACACCTCCATCTCTATATTTACTCACTCTGCATCCAAACAAAATCTATCTTTGTGGTAGGTCAATCCTGTCTTTGCAATTTAATGCTCCTTACTCTTGCAGGCTTTTTCAAACTATAAACCTTTTCTATTTGGGTTAATTTCACACTTAGACTATTACCAAAACCTCATTATTCCTTTTTTGTTTTTTTCTAGGATCAGCTCTACTGAATGCTAGGTGTGATGATAACAAGAAAATCTGTAATATTATTTCACAGAACTTTAAAATACAATTTAATCTGCATGAAAATGGAAGCAGAATGTGGATAAAAGCAGGTTTTGTTATCCTTAGATTTGACATTTTTGACTCTAGTTTGTGACTGCCTGACCTTGCTACTCATATTGCTCACAGCTGGCAGTAATTCAATGACAAAGGGGAACAGTGGTAGTACATTAATAACAGGCCCATGCTTAGTGATACACAGTTGGTGATACAGGGAAAAGACAAAGGGAAGAGAGTAATCAGAAGATAGCAACAGTGATTGAAAGTGTAAGCAAAGGAAGGGGCAGAGATAGGAAGTGACAGCAGTGGCAAAGTTTAAGAACAAACAGTCTGGAAGGGAAGGAACAGGAGAGTCGCCTATCTCTTTTTCAGAAATTAAAGAACAAAAGGAGAAAGACAATTTGAACAATAAAAAGAGAGAGAGATGTGAAATGTATATTGGAAGAGAACAGAGATACTCAGATTCTGAGGTATCATTGGTGATTTAGAGTTCATCCATAAGAGTGTGCTAACCATCATGGGAAATCTGGAAATGATAAATTATGAAAAAATAATGTAATTAGGAACATCTTGTGCAAATATGAGAAGACTAAAGTGGAATATATAGTAGTCTCCAAATATTCACAGGAATTCTACTTCGAGACAAGGAAAAGTAAAAATGGAATCAGTATGTGTTTGCTTTGATGGCTCTGGGGAATAATTGGTTGCCAGGGAGAAGGGTTACAAGGCTGTGAACTTTCTAGTATGTGAGTTGTTCAGCGATGGGACTAAGGCATATAATGATTTCCTGAGCCCCTATCATGTGGCCATACTAGGGAAGAGCTTTGTTTGTTCTACAACAGACAATAGGACTGGTGTCTCATATCATTTATTATGTAAACTCATACATCCTTGAAAGTAAAAGGGGGTTCATCTAGAATCACTTTTAGACAATAATTTTAAACCACAGTGCTTCTGGAAAATATGGAATATATGGCAATACTGAGGAGAACTGGCTAATTTCTGAGAATATTTCTAATGCCTTGACCTTAATCAGTTTTTCCATTCTTGATTGGTCATTTCACCAGTGCATTTTTCAGTCACTGTAAACTGCTGAGGGGACCAAGTATCCCTATGCTTTGCTATAATAAAAAAGCATAACTAGAGAACAGTGGAAATTACTTTCTGAATGTCAACTTATTGATTATAATAATTACTTAACCAAATGAATGATATCAACTATGCCTTACATACCAGTCATTGTGCATTGTGTTGTTGTCCTGCTTATAGAAAAATATTTCTCGAGCAATATAAACAAATATTCCTGAAGGAAATCAGTCCTGAATATTCATTGGAAGGACTGATGTTGAAGCTAAAACTCCAATACTTTGGCCACCTGATGCGAAGAACTGACTCATTTGAAAAGACCCTGATTCTAGGAAAGATTGAAGGTGGGAGGAGCAGGGAATGACAGAGAATGAGATGGTTGGATGGCATCCCCAACTCAATGGACATGAGTTTGAGTGAACTCCGGGAGTTGGTGATGGACAGGGAGGCCTGGCATGCTGTAGTCCTTGGGGTCACAAAGAGTCAGACATGACTGAGTGACTGAACTGAACTGAACTGATAAACACATATTATACTAAGTAAGCAGCAAAACTCAGATATGAACCTGTGTTCTATCTACACCGATTTTTATCTACAGATACAGATAGATGAGAAATAAAGATCTTTTGGCTTAAGAAGAAGAAATTTATTTTTACATGGTAATGAAAGCTGGAAGTCCAAGATCAAGATGTTGGCAGAGTTGGTTTCCTCCGGGGTCTATGAGAGAAGGATCTGTTCCAGGACTCTCTCCTTGGCTTATGGTCAACTATCTTCTCCATACTTAGTCCTTACATGACCATCCTCTGGTGTTTCTATCTCCTCTTATTCAAAGGCATTTCTGGCATCTCTTTCTCTTCTTATAAGGACACTGATCTAATCGGATTACAGCCTTATCCTAATGAGCTTGAGCTTGTTTAACTTTTCCATCTTTTTAAAGGCATATCTCCAAATACAGTTATACTCCAAGGTACTAGGGGTTGGAACTTGAACATATGAATTTTGAGGGGCTACAATTCAATCCATACAACTTATTTCTTTTACGGTAAAGAAATGTTCCATAATAATCAAGATTGGCCCTTATTTTTCTCTTTGGCCAATCTCCATATGACAACCCCATCATTACCTGCATTTTAGCCACCTTAACCATCTTGCTTTGCTCCTAAAGATTATGCCCTCTCCTGCCTTAGAGCTTTTGTATTTGTTAAAACTCTCTCTCCCTCTGCTTTAGTCTAAGAATTTTGCTGCATAAAAGCAAATCGCTGTCAGAAATCCTCAACCTTCACCTCCTTAGAGAGGATGTAGGTTTTGTCATTTTCCTTTATTTTTATCCAGCCTGCCTTGGGATGGACATGAAATTGCCTTGCCCACTAGCATCTAACTATTTGAGAGTCCACAGTCAATTCGAACTTCATATTGCTATTTGCCATTATGTGTTAAATGTAACAAAATTATTTTATCTTTCCCCACAATCCCCATTACTTTTATTTTATTGAAATATATTTGATGTATAACATTGTTCAGGTTTCAGGTATACAATGGATTAATTTGATATATTTATATACTGGAATGTCATTATAGCATTAACTAACACTTTTATCATGTTGGGTTTCCCTTGTGGCTCAGATGCTAAAGAATCTGCCTGCAATATAGGAGACCTGGGTTCAGTCCCTGGGTTATGAAGATCCCTGAAGAAGAGAAAGGCTACCCACTCCAGTATCCTAGCCTGGAGAATTCCATGGACTGTATAGTCCATGGGGTTGCAAAGAGTTGGACACAACTGAGCAACTTTCACTATCATACCACATAATTATCATTTCTTTATTTGTGGTGAGAAAAATTATATTTAGTCTCTTAAATTTGATGCTTGTAATACAGTGCTGGTGTCTATAATCCCTATACTATGTGTTACATCTCCAGGACCTATCTACTAGTTGCACGTTTGTGCCCTTAAATAACCTCTCTTCTTTTCCTTCATTCAGCAGCCCCTGGTAACCACCATTTTGCTGTTTGTTTTCAGAACAGCAGTGTGATCCAGCAATCCCATTTCTGGGTATACACCCAAAGGAAATGAAAACAGAACATAGAAGAGATATCTATACTCATTACATTGTTATTCACAATGACCAAAAATGGAAGCAATCTAAGTATCCATCAAGGGATGAATGGATAAAAATGTGGATTCTCATTCAGCCACAAGAAAGGAGGAAATCCTGCCACGTGTTACGTTATGGAAGGACCTGGAAGACAGGCTAAATGAGCCAAGTCAGAAAATGATGAGTACTCTATGATATCACTTATTTATGGAATCAGAAAAACCTGCATCTGGAGATATATTTATAATCATTTATGACAGTGAGTTGCAATAACTTGCATATTAGACTTGATGGATCCCAGAGTTTGGGAAACAAAAGTAGTGATACAGGAAAGGACGTAGTTGAAGAGTGTTCAAGTAGAAGAAAATCCCTTATGTTGACTAATTATAAGAGATGGAAAACATCTCCAAACCAACATCATTTAAGATAAGCATTGGCTGTTTACAAAATTCAAGTGTGGTCCTGGGTTATCTCTTTCCTACACACAACAGCTGAGAGGCAGTTGAATCATTGACATTATATTTTTCTGTCTTCAAGGTCTGATTTCCTTTAAGATATTAATAAATGTTTGAGATGATTCCATAATTAATTTCATAGTTCTGCTATATGAGGTCTCAAGCAGCTCTTGGGCTCATGTCTTCACAGCACTTAATCCAGTAAACAATGTTGTTTGCAGTGGCAGCAATTAATATCTAATCTCTTTATAAGTTTGATGTTTATAATGCACTTCTGTTATCCATAATTACTATACTGTGCATTAGATCTCTAAGACTTATTTACATATTAGTATCAAATTTCCCTTAAACAGTATGTTTCCTCTTCCCTCTTTCCCCAGGAATACATTTTAAAAATAAGAAAAGAGAAAGGAAGTGAAGAAGGAAAGGAAGGAAGGAAGTCTTCAGTTTGATACTTATTGCCACAAACGGATAGCAAAACCATTCTTGTGACCCATGTGATGTCACTGCCATAGGGATGTGCCAGTGGAATTCATTTCCTAAAAGTACTGGTGCCCGTAGAACAGTGAGAAGTCTGAACCACCGAACCCACACAGGTTACAACTCAAGGAAAGAAGGATTACCAAGGAAGACTGGAGAGACTTGTAGCAGATGAAAAGGGAAGAAAAGTTGGACAGTAAAATCTAACACATGCTTACCTCGTCCTTTATCTTCCAACATCATAAGATCAAGTGTTTAGTAAGATGAGAAAACAGAAAGTACACATTTACTAGTTCGGTATCTATACTAGGGTCTAGGACTATTTGGAGTAGTCATAATTTCTTGAGATTTTTAAATACAATGTTGATTAGAAGGTAGATGCCTACTGCATAATGTAGAATGTCTAGCAAATTCTCAACTCAGAACTTCTGAGCAAATTACCAGAAGCTTAGAGATTTCCATGTGTAAATTGCTTGGTGCACAGGAGAAGCTTACTAAATGTGAATTTGCCCTTCTGTTCCTCTTCTTCCTTCTCTCTGCTTTCCCATCGTTTTACTTTCCATTAATCCTGGACCCTCTGGATGCCACAAAGAATGGATTTGTCTCTGCACGACATTTAGCATTACCTCTTCTCCAATGTAAATGTCTAAAACTCCTTCAAGTGTTGTTCCATAGCTAGTTTCTAAACGTCTTGAAAATGTAATTGCCCACTTCTGGATGCGTACCGATTCATCAGTAACATAAAAGGACACAGCGTTATAGATGATACTTCATTTTAAATACCATTCAAGTATCGTTTGTATTCATTCCTGAACTTTAAAGTCTTTAGATTATCTATTTTAACCCCTTAAGAGATAGAAATTTGTCCTTTCTACTTATTTTTCTCCTTATTTTATAACAACTGTATTGAATTTTAATTAATATACAAATAACTGCACATATTTTATGTGTGCAATTTGATTACATTTGGATGTATGTGTACACAGTGATACCATCACCACAATCAAGATGACAGCCATATTCGGCACCTTTCAGTGTGACCTCCTGTCCCTTTGCTGTTGTTATTGTTTAATTTCTGGTAATAGGAGGGAAGTGACGTGAAGTTGCTCAGTCGTGTCCCACTCTTTGAGACCACATGGACTGTACCCTACAAGGCTCCTCTGTCCACGGAATTTTCCAGGCAAGAGTACTGGAGTGGGTTGCCATTTCCTTCTCCAGGGGATCTTCCCGGCTCAGGGATTGAACCCGGGTCTCCTGTATTGCAGGCAGACGCTTTGCCATCTGAGCCAAATAGGAGGGAATCTGCCCTTTTAATATTATTTGAAGTCCTCCAGCTATAGGTCAGTTGGTGGAGGGGAGGATTTGACCTTTCTCTTTTAAAATCTGTTTAAGATTTCTCCAGTGTTCTTTCTGGGCTTCCCAGGTAGCTCTGTGGTAAAGAATCCACCTGCTAATCCAAGAGATGTAGGAACCATTGGTTTGACCCCTGAGTCAAGAAGATCCCTGGGAGGAGGAAATGGCATCCCACTCCAGTATACTTGATTGGAAAATTCCAAGGACAGAGGAGTCTGGCGGGGGATGGCAAAAAGAGTCAGACAAGACTGGGTGACTGAGCACACGTGCAGTGTTCTTTATAAAACAATCTCGTGTAATATCCTTGAAAATGACTCATCATTTGTGAAGAAAGTATGAAATCAAGAGGGATAGCATGGTACAATGGGGAGAGAATAAAACAGAGGTGTTCAAGTATAGCTCCGTTATCCACAAGGGGAACTATCTTTGGTAAATCATTTAGTTGTGCCCACTGTGAGACGGTAACAGGCAGGAAGGCCAGGGGTCTCCAAGCAGAGAGATAGGCTGCAAGCGTCTCTTAAAATCCTGTGCTGTCATGATGACACCTGATTGCACCTGAACTTGCCTTTATTCAGGCCTGGAGTGAACCCATGCGTTTTTCTTATGGAAACGTTTTTCTTAAGCTATGTTAATGAAACTGTGTAAATGTTTTGGAATTGGCCTTTCTTCAAAATGGTTCCACCTAAGACTAAAAAAGGCAGAGGAACCAGAGGTCAAATTGCCAACATCTGCTGGATCATGGAAAAAGCAAGAGAGTTCCAGAAAAACATCTACTTCTGCTTTATTAACTATACCAAAGCCTTTGATTGTGTGGATCACAATAAACGGTAGAAAATTCTGAAAGAGATGGGAATACCAGACCACCTGACCTGCCTCTTGAGAAACCTATATGCAGGTCAGGAAGCAACAGTTAGAACTGGACATGGAACAACAGACTGGTTCCAAATAGGAAAGGGAGTCCGTCAAGGCTGTATATTGTCACCCTGCTTATTTAACTTCTATGCAGAGTACATCATGAGAAACGCTGGGCTGGAAGAAGCTCAAGCTGGAATCAACATTGCCGAGAGAAATATCAATAACCTCAGATATGCAGATGATACCACCCTTATGGCAGAAAGTGAAGAGGAGCTAAAAAGCCTCTCGATGAAAGTGAAAGAGGAGAGTGAAAAATTTGGCTTAAAGCTCAAATTCAGAAAACTAAGATCATGGCATCTAGTCTCATAACTTCATACAGATAGATAGGGAAACGGTGTCAGAATTTATTTTGGGGGCTCCAAAATCGCTGCAGATGGTGATTGCAGCCATGAAAATAAAAGATGCTTACTCCTTGGAAGGAAAGTTATGACCAACCTAGATAGCATATTCAAAAGCAAAGACATTATTTTGCCAACAAAGGTCCATCTAGTCAAGGCTATGGTTTTTCCAGTGGTCATGTATGGATGTGAGAGTTGGACTGTGAAGAAAGCTGATAGCCAAAGAATTGCTGCTTTGAACTGTGGTGTTGGAGAAGACTCTTGAGAGTCCCTTGGACTGCAAGGAGTTCCAACCAGTCCATCCTAAAGGGGATCAGTCCTAGGTGTTCTTTGGAAGGAATGATGCTAAAGCTGAAACTCCAATACTTTGGCCACCTCATGTGAAGAGTTAACTCATTGGAAAAGACTCTGATGCTGGGAGGGATTGGGAGCAGGAGGAGAAGGGGACGACAGAGAATGAGATGGCTGGATGGCATCACCGACTCGATGGACATGAGTCTGAGTGAACTCCGGGAGTTGGTGATGGACGGGGAGGCCTGGTGTGCTATGATTCATGGGGTTCCAGAGTCAGACACAACTGAGCAACTGAACTGAACTGAACTGAAGACTAAATTTGTTTTCTTTTCTCAAATCTTGGGCTGATAATAGCTCAACAAACCAGTATTCATATCAGTTGTTTTTTGGCTGGGGGGTGACACACCTCATTCCATCCTATCTCAAAAACGCATATCGTGGGAGAGGGGTCTGCTGAAACTTGGTCAGCCTTGAGGTGTCTTTCTTACCTGATTAATAGCTTTCTAACAAACAGAAAACATCCAGCTAAAGACTAACAGGGGGCATTCTCAGTCCCCCTTCTGATGTCTATGTCAGAAGATTTCTCTGTCCCTTTTCACTTTAATAAAACTCTGCTATAGGAAAGAACCTGAATGATCAAGCCTGGTCCCTTGTCTCGAAGCTGAATCTTCTTCTTTGGACGTCACGAATCCAAAATCGTTCACTGTAAGCTATCATCTCAGCGGCTCGTCTGGGATCTTCAGGACAAGGTGAGAACACTCAGAGCTCTAGACTCTCTGCTTTCTCAGTATACACGTTTTCTGCTTTACTTTGCTAACTCTCTGGTGTGTTTGCGCCGTGAGCAAAGTAAGCGATGAGCCCTGGTCTGCAGTTTTGCAATGCTTCATAACAACTGAAGGCAGCCCCAGAAAGGGGAGTCTTGCTAGGGATTTATACTGACCTCCCAGTACCAAGAGATACCCAACATCCCTGCAAGGGGAGTGGCTAGAGATCGGCAAAGTGTGTGGACTGAACTTTTCTTTCTCGGTCATCTTTTTCCCGGTCTCTGACCACTTCATAATCTCATGGGGAATTAGAACTACTAACCTAATCTGTCGGATCTTAGACTTTCAAGGGAATTGTGATCCATGCTGTTACTATGTACTTTTATTAGACACCAAGTATGGAAGCACCTAGTCTTGCTAGGAGCCGAAATTTGCAAGAGCATGTTTGGGAGTGAGGCAGAGCTCTAGCTCCAGGAATGTCTCTCAGGCTAGAGGGCACTCTCTTGGCTGCCTGCCTCAGGGGCCAGCGACCTGAAAGTGAATCTTTGTCATGTTTATGTGGATAAAACCAGTGCTAGTGACCATGAGATTTTGGGAGATCGGGAGTTGCAGGATCTGGTCAGATTGGAAGTGCAGTGGGCTTTTTCCTTTGATAGTGTTAGCTCTTGGTGGACCAGAGGAGGCTCTCTGGTGGGTTTTGTCTCAACTCCTTAGATATTCTTTTGTGGAATCTGTGGAAATAAGCTGGAAGGATTGGTCCTAGTAGCTTGAGGACAAAAATCACTCTTCTTGCTGGCTGACACTTTCACTATCACATATACTGATGTGGCAATGACTCGACACTTCTGCTGTGGTCAGAACTGTACACAGGAGTGTGCAGGGGCACATATGAGATGGCTGCTTCCCCTAGTGGTCCTAGCTTGGGAAACCTTCCAGGCAAGCTACTCTGCTCCACCCCAGGTGGCATCAGAGGAAAGGGCCAGTCAAACAAATGTCTTGGTGTTAAGGAACTGAAAATCAATCTAGGATGCCATCAAGTCTACCCCTGGAGCCTCCATGATAGAACTGGGAGGGACGAGTATAGAGCCTGTGTCAGTAAGGGACAGACTAAGTCCGACAAGGGAAAGAAAGCTTTGGTGCACAGTCTGTCTATACCCCCATCTAAAGCAGGGAGGGATGCCTCCAGTGGAAAGAAGCCACGGGTGTAGATGCCGTTTTTTCCTCTTTTATGGTGCTGCTGCACAGTTGCCTCAGTCGTGTCTGACTCTGTGTGATCCCATAGACAGCAGTCCACCAGACTCCTCTATCCCTGGGACTCTCCAGGAAAAGAATACTGGAGTGGGTTGCCATTTCCTTCTGCTTATCTCTCTCTCATAGATGGGAACTAACAGTTCCAAAACCACTTCTTTAAAATGTATTTTAAAAAACTGGGACAAGTTTGATCCCCAGAATTTAAAAAGATATGCCTGATCTTCTTCTGTGATACTGAATAGCCACAGTATCCTTTGGAAGGCAGGGAATGCTGGCCAGTTGAAAGGCCTCAATTATTATTGTTTTACAACTAGACCAGTTCTGTAGAAAATAAGGGAAACCGGTAGAAGTGACTTAATGTTGCTCTTTATCTCTCTACGAGACATGTCAGACTTGTGTCCTAAGGGTACAGATTTGGGTGTGAAAACTTCAGCTCCCTCCTGTCCTCTTACTTTGCCCCTGTTTCTGGGGTTCCCAGCTGAACAGATTGAGAATCAGGGCATCCTTCCAGGAGGGGTTGCCTCAGTCCTGGTAGAAATTCAAACAGTACCAATTGCAGTTGAGACTATCAAAAGGATCCAAAAAGTACATAGAAGCCTTTATGGGGCTAACTTCACCTTATGAGCTTACTTGAAAATATATAATGTATGTCTTGGGACAGACACTGACTCCTGACTCGGGAGCTTGAATTTTGGGGGAAACTACTGCTTTGGGAGATGAATGGCTTGAACGAGAGACAAGGGGAAAGAGTGAGCATGAAGTAGCTCCCCTCCCTACTGGGAGCTGACCAGTCCCTATAACAGAGCCACTTTGTCAAGTGTATTCTTGAAGGACTCAAGTGAGTGCCACCAAGACTTTAAACTATGCTCAGCTGGCTGACATGGAACAGGGAGAGAAGAAAACTCCTGGTAAATCCCTAGATAGACTACAGGAGGCTGTCCACACGTTCACTGATGCTGATCCTGAAAGTTCAGAGGGAGAAACGATCTTTAAAGATAGATTTCTCACTCAATTGGCTCCAGATATTTGCTGTACATTACAAAAACAGGAGTTTGGACCAAATCAGTCTTTGAAAAACTATTACAGCTGGCTCAAACGGTGTATTATGGTAGAGAATACGAGGAGGAAAAAAGAACCAGACAAAGGACAGAAACCCCAACACAGTCTGTTAAATCTGCCCTGAAACAGCCTAAGAAAAATGCCCAGAAGGACCCAGGTAAAAAAGGACAGGCCTGCTACTGTGGAAAGGAGGGGCATCTCAAGAGGGATTGCCCTCAGGCGTCTAAGGTGCCCCAGCCCCATGTCCATTCTGCAAAGGATCCTATTGGAGAAGAGACTGTCCACTGAGGTGTAGGCCCCAGGGGTTGGACTCCCAAGACATTCGGGACTGAAGGTGCCCAGGGCTCCCTAACCAAGCCCCCTAACACCTGAGGAATCCTGGGTATTGATAACTGTGGAAGGCCAATCAGTCAATTTTCTTTTGGACACTGAGGCAGCTTTCTGCTCACTAAAGCCCCTGATCTGCTTTCCTTCCCATTCACTACTGCAATGGGGCTGTCTGGACAAGCCAAATGCTATTATTTCAGTCATACTTTAAGCTGCACCTGGGACCCTCTGCTATTTTCTCAAGTTTCTAATCGTGTCAGTCTCCCTCACCCCTTCTGGGGAGGGATATGCTGAACAAGGTCTAGGATTCTGTTTTCATAAATATGGGGAACCTGCTCTTTTAATTGAACAAAACATAAGTTATAAAGTGTGAGCTGATGGAAAGTGTGGGTCAAGCACAAAATGCTGTTCCTGTCCTTATCAAGCTCAAAGACCCTCACCTATTTTCCCATCAAAAGCAGTATTCATTAAAGCCTGAGGTTAATGAATGGGCAAAGTCTTATTGTACTGACTTCTCATGATGTTAGAGGGATCTTAAACTCTAAAGTTCAGAGTGACAATGGCTCCATCTTTAAAGCTGCTGAAATTCAAGGGGGTATTAAAACTCTAAGAATAGAGTATCACTTACACTATTCCTGGAGACCCCAATCTTCAGAAAAAGTTGAAAAGGCTAATGACACTAATAAAAGACATCCATGTAAGCTAACTAGGAAACACAAGACAGTTGCTTTAAAGTTTTACCCGTAGCTTTAATGAGGGCTCAAACTGCCCCTAAGAAGGGATTGTCTCTGTGACAGACTGTTTTTATGCACAAATATTGTCATAGATCCTGAAGTGACATAGTTAAAATTAACTGTGTGACTCACCTTTTAGCTTTTCGACAGATGTTACAGAGGGGTTAACTTCTGACCCAGTCTTTGAGTCAAACAAGCTGCTGTTTCAGCCAGGAACTGAGATGGGCCTGGGAATCTAGGTGGGCTTGCTTCTGTTGCCTCCAAAAGTCCTGAGTCTGCTGGCTGACCCTCAAGACAGTGCCTTCCTGTCCTGCACTCATTCCTACGCTGCATTCCACCATGAGTCTAATTGCTGGGTCTGCAGAGCACTCCCTTCCTCATCAACTGAAGATTTCCCATGGCAGGTTTCTCCGCTTCAAGGAAAGGACTTTCTTCAACTCTGTGATGATGTCCAACAATCGTAAGATGGACTGCTATAACATATTGTAGCTTAAGTATGGACTTCATATGACTTTTAATTTTGATTATCTTTTAACTTGGCTTAATAACTATTTTGCCTTACTCCTTATAAAAAGGAGTTTGTTTCTAACCATCTGAAAACATTTAAGTTACAAACTGTTGTCCAGGCTCCTATGAGTGCCACAACCTCCTCCAACTATTACTTGGGGCTCCTGGATCAGAGACCCTCAATATGAGTATTAGGAGAATATGTGGGCTCAACAATATAGGGACGATGCCCCTTTCCCTTAGAAAGATAACTCTCCTAAAAGAAAGGGGGGGGGCGGCACTCTTTTTGGCTCCTTCTAATGTCTATATCGGAAGCTTTTTCTATCTCTTTTATATTTTAATAAAACTTTATTACACAAAAGCTTTGAGCAATCAAACCTCGTCTCTTGCCCCAGATTGAATTTGTCTCCTCTGAAGGCCAAGAATCTCAGCATCTTTTCATGGCTTAACAAAAACCTTTTAACTGTTTCAATACCTGTAGTGATTGTGTTAACACTTGAATTGTTTACAATGTAGCTGGTTGTAGTTATCAGTACTATTAAATTATCAAAATCTAATAAAATTTATTTTATTTTATAATTTTTCTTAAAATTGTGGAGGTCAGGGACACTAACATCATTATGCTGGAATATGGAAACATTTATTAGCTTCTGTAAACCAACCTTTTAGAATAAGACCTAAAACCTATATGGGAATCATATGTGGTATTTTCTCAAATATTATATTCCCTTAAGAATAAAAATAGAAATAATTTTGCTGTTTGGTAGGCAATCTAGCATTCAGAAATGGAATGCATCAAGCACGTTAAAGTGAATCAATATCCCTCAGTGTGACTTGAGTATAAATCAAAATTTATGATCCAAATATGGCATACTGTGACAAAATTGAATAAATAAGAGAAAGTGATACTACAGAAATAAACATTTCTATATCAGGATGGTTGGCTATCATTTTTATCAAATGATGGAAAAAGCAGTGCCAGAGAAACACTTGCATGAAAAGGATAATTTGCTCTTCCCTAAAAATTGAACATGGCAGCTAACTCCATCAAATCACAATAAATGTTATTTGTGGCAGATAATAGTACAAAAATCATATGTAAATATATTCAAGAAAGTGTACTCAGAGTTACGTACTATCTTAAAACAGAAAAGGTTAAAGAAAATCAGCTAATAGAATCTCCACATTATACAAATGTGAGGTGAAGTTATCTTGGCTAGAGTCATAAAGCTGGTTAGTAACAGAATTTACATCATCAGCTACATACAAGTCATTACAAAGTTTATATTTCATATCCATGTCTCTCTCTAGTTACAAACTCTTTCTCCTAGTTACAAACTACATCAGCTGTTGTTGTTTAGTCGTTGTGTCTGACCCTTTTGCAACCCCATGGACTGTAGCCCACCAGGCTTCTCTGTCTATGGTATTTCCCAAGAAAGAATATTGGAGTGGGTTGTCATCCTTCTCCAGGGGATCTTTCTGACACAGGGATTGAACCTGCATCTCCTGCACAGACAGAGGGGTTCTTTATCAGTGAGCCACCAGGGAAGGACCATGTCGACTATACTTGTGAGTTTACCACATTTATCAAATGAAAATCTGTATTGTGTCCAGTGAAATGAAATTTCTGATGGAAAAAAAAAAAAAAAAACTTTTTTAGTTTAGCTTGTTCCACGAAACATTTTGTGCATATTTATATTAAAATTATTTCTTGTTCATTTAAAATTAAAATTTATGTAGAAGTCCTGCACTTTATCTGACAATCTATACATTGGCTCTTCCCTGGTGGCTAGGAGGTTAAAGTGTCTGCTTCTAATGCAGGAGACCTGGGTTCAATCCCTGTCCTGTACTTTATCTGACAATCTATACATTAGTAATTCCCATTTGGATGAGACTTGTACATCTTTAGGTCAACATACTCAAAACCAAATTTGTGATTTTTCACCTTCAAACTCAGCCTCCCTCTATGGCACTGTTCTTAGTGAATGACCTCACTACCACCCAGTTTCCCAAGCCAGAATCCTGGCACCAGTTTTGACTTTCATCTTTCTCATTACCTTCCTCACTGGTCATACTCAGCCACTTCTTAAACATCTTCTAAACATCTTCATCTCTCAGTTCTCACTGTTGTTACTTAGTTCATCCATTCTTATTTTCTTTGGTTACTTTAGTGCCTGCCTAACTGGGATTCCTTGGTGGCTCAGATGGTAAAGAGTTTGCCTTCAAAGAGGGAGATTCGGGTTTCAGCCCCAAGTCCAGAAGATCCCCTAGAGAAGGAAATGAAACCCACCCCAATATTCTTGTGTGGGAAAGCCCATGGATGGAGGGACCTGACAGACTACAGTCCATAGAATCACAGAGAGTCAGACACGACTGAGTGAGTTCACTTTTCACTTTCAACTGATTTATCTTTCCTTATTTTAGCCTCTTAATCTACTCACGAGCTTCCCTGGTGGCTCAGAGGTTTAGAAAAAAGAATGGGTGAAAAAAAGTCACTCAGTCGCGTCTGACTCTTTGTGACCCCATGGACTCGATAGCCCATGGAATTCTCCAGGCCAGAATATTGGATTGGGTAGCTTTTGCCTTCTCCAGGAGATCTTTCCAACCCAGGAATTGAACCAGGGTCTCCTGCATTGCATGCGGATTCTTTACCAACTGAGCTATCAGGGAAGCCAGACACATGTCCCTGGGGGCTCAGACGGTAAAGCATCTGCCTAGAAGGTTGTAGCTATCATTGTCCACTCATTAATGCTAAAGAAGGACCTAAAACATGTCCATTCAGGATCATTCCCAGTCTGGTCCCTGCTAGCTACAGCTAACTCAAGTTGGACAGAAACCCTTTGTCCTCAACAGCGTAAATCAGGGATTTTCAACCACTGAATAATATTGCCCACTGATTGCTTTGTAAATAAAGCTGCATTCGGGCTTCTCCACACCTATATGTCTATGGATTTTCTTTGTGTGTCTCCTTGCTATAACTCTAGATACACAAAATTATTTTTAATGTTTTTGAACTTATAATACTCTATCTCAGTAGTAGAACAAAATTAGCAATCTCTTTGCAAAATGTTGTTTCTTCCAACATAAGCTATGACAGTTCTTAGAAACCCCACTCCTCTTTTATATTTCAACAAAAGACACCTCTGCTTCCAGAAAACCTCCTGGTCTACCAGAAAGTATGAGGTCTCCACCTCTGGGTTCTCTGAGATGTTTACTCTCTACCTCTTTGCTCTGGTTATCCCATTTGATATTTACAGAACTTTATCTTTTAAGACAGTGAAGTCACTCAGTTGTTTCTGACTCTTTGTGACCCCATAGACTACCAGGCTCCTCTGTCCATTGGATTTTCCAGACAAGAGTACTGGTGTGGGTTGCCATTTCCTTCTCTAGGTATCTTCCTGACCCAGGGATTGAACCAGGTCTCCCACATTGCAGGCAGATGCTTTACCATCTGAGTCAATAGGGAAATGCATGCGTCATTCCCTAATCTAATGTTATCACTTAGCAGAGATAGCTTGAAATAGGTGCTCATCCAATGAAGTACTGGAAACCTGAATCTTGTATCCAGAACCTAGTCCCTGAGATAATCTCATTTTTTCAATGTCCTCATTTATCCTGTATTGACAGCTTTGCTTCAGGCCTATGAATGTGTATCTAAAATATGCTTATTATTGTCACTGTAACTCGAAAATCAGTTTCTGAGATTAAGAATTATGTCTAAAAGTTTAGAATAAATTTGCAGTTAAAACCATCTTCCAAAAAAAGGTATTTCAGCATACACATTAAACACATAAAAATCAACAAGAGAAGGTGCAAAGTCAACAAAAATATTGAAAGAAATATCTCTCAGTTGCCTGAGAATATTTGCTAGGTATGAAATCAATTTTCTATCTTTGGTTTATTGTTGTTACTATTGTGTTGTTATTGTTGTTTCCCATTAATTCACTTGGTGTTGCATAGAATGGGTAGCTGGTTTGTCAATATACACATTTTTTAATACTGAATGTCAAATTGTGCCATTGAAAATGTAAAATTGAACCTCTTTTCTAATGGAAGGGTGTGTGCATGTGTGGTAACATGCTTCAGTCCTGTGACCCTACAGACTGTAGCCCTCTGTCCATGAGATTCTCCAGGCAAGAATACTGGAGTGGGTTGCCGTGCTTTCCTCCAGGGGATCTTCTCAATCCAGGGAACAAACCCATGTTTCATATTTCTCTTGCTTTTGCAGGTAGGTTCTTTACCACTAGCACTATGTGGAAAGCCCAAGGCAAGGGTAGGAACACTAATATCCTCATCCCAAGATATGTTATTTAAAATGAATTATCATATATATATATATGATCACAAAAGCACTTAAATAGATGAAAGCAATAATTTTACTGTTAACAATTGAGAGGAAGAATAATTGGAGAAATAGACATGGGAGGATGGAACACAAATTGCTCTTACTAAAGCAATATTTCATGCAAAGATGAGCACAATAAAGGATACAAATAGTGTGGACCTAACAGAAACAGAAGATATTAAGAAGAAGTGGCAAGAGTACACAGAACTATAGCAAAAAGATCTTCATGACCCAGACAACCATGATGGTGTGATCACTCACCTAGAGCCAGACATCGTGGAATGTGAAATCAAGTGGGCCTTAGAAAGCATCACTATGGACAAAGCTAGTGGAGGTGATGGAATTCCAGTTGAGCTATTTCAAATCCTAAAAGATAATGCTGTGAAAGTGCTGCATTCAGTATGTCAAAAAATTTGGAAAACTCAGCAATGGCCACAGGACTGGAAAAGGTCAGTTTTCATTCCAATCCCAAAGAAAGGCAATGCCAAAGAATGCACAAACTACCACACAATCATCTCACATATTAGTAAAGTAATGCTCAAAATTCTCCAAGCCAGGCTTCAATAGTATGTAAGCCATGAACTTCCAGATATTCCAGCTGGACATAGAAAAGGCAGAGGAATCAAAGGTCAAATTACCAATATCTGCTGGATCATCAAAAAAGCTAGTGATTTCCAGAAAAACATCTATTTCTGCTTTATTGACTATGCCAAAGACTTTGACTCTGTCGATCACAACAAACTCTGGGAAATTCTTCAAGAGATGGGAATACAGACCACCTGATCTGCCTCTTGAGAAACCTATATGCAGGTCAGGAAGCAACAGTTAGAACTGGAAATGGAACAACAGACTGGTTCCAAATAGGGAAAGGAGTATTTTGAGGCTGTATATTGTCACCCTGCTTATTTAACTTATATGCAGAGTACATCATGAGAAATGCTGGACTGGATGAAGCACAAGCTAGAATCAAGATTGCAGGGAGAAATATCAATAACCTCAGATATGCAGATGACACCACCTTTATGGCAGAAAGCAAAGAAGAACTAAAAAGCCTGTTGATGAAAGTGAAAGAGGAGATTAAAAAAGTTGGCTTAAAACTCAACTTTTGGAAAACTACGATAAATGGCATCTGGTCCCATCACTTTATGGGAAATAGATGGGGAAACAATGGAAACAGTGACAGAATTTATTTTGTAGGGCTCCAAAATCACTGCAGATAGTGACTATAGCCATGAAATTAAAAGACACTTGCTCCTTGGAAGAAAAGTTACAACCAACTTAGACACCATATTAAAAAGCAAAGACATTACTTTACCAACGAACATATGCTTAGTCAAAGCTATGGTTTTACCAGTAGTCATGCATGGATGTAAGAGTTGGACTATAAAGAAAGCTGAGCACCAAAGAATTGATATTTTTGAACTGTGGTGTTGGAGAAGACTCTTGAGAGTCCCTTGGACAGCAAGGAGATCCAACCAGTCCATCCTAAAGGAAATCAGTCCTGAATATTCATTGCAAGGACTAATGTTGAGGCTGAAACTCCAATACTTTGACTTTTTGATGTGAAGAATTGAGTCATTTGCAAAGACCCTGATGCTGTAAATGATTGAAGGCACAAGCTAAGGGGACGACAGAGGATGTGATGGTTGGACAGCATCACCGGCTCAAAAGACATGAGTTTGAGTAAGTTCTGGGAGTTGGTAATGGACAGAGAAGCCTGGCATGCTGCAGTCCATGGGGTCGCAAAGAGTCGGAAATGACTGAAAGACTGAACTGAACTGAACTAACTGAAAGCAATATTTGTAAAGACACTGTAGAGTTATGTAATAACTACCTTAAGAGCTAGATACATAAACTGTTAACAGCAGATGAACCTGGACAGTAAGATTGGGAAGTGTAAAGTAGGAAACTGATATTTTTCATCAGAATAACTTTTATATGATCCGTGGGTGTTTTTTAATTTCATGTACTTTTTGATATTTAAGTGATTTTTAAATATATTTTCTCCTTAGATCTTATCTCTGTAACAGCGTTTGTGAGTATTTTAATCCTTTATTCATGGACTCACATTTCAGTTATCCTTATTTAACTCTAAGTCCCAGAATACTCTCTGAACGATTGGGCATTATATTTTCTGTTTTATTTACATTCAGCTCGATATTTGCCTCATAACAAGTGTCTAACTCTGAAACATTTTCATGCAGTCTTCCAGAGGTCTTCAGTAGTACTGAGCCCCAGTTGACCTCATAACTGTTCATTAATATACACTGTATTGAGAAATTTGTATTTCCTGCTTCACTTTCCCATTTCCTACTGGTTCAGCCTGTGACCCCATTGAAAACAGACTGTTTCACTCAGAGCCTTTTATCAAGATTTGGTTCAAGGGAAACACAAGCTATGATAATTGGAGCCAAGAATAGAATTATTTTCTGTAGAAACCAAGACCCAGGGTTACATTGCTAAATGGCCAAATGGCAACAAGACACCACAGTGGGTGGCAAGTCAGGTTAATAGAACTGTCAACCATGGTGGATGGTGATGGAATATATATATATAGGTGTGAGAATATATACTGGGTTATGGAACAATGGGAAATTTAAGAATTCTGGCTGTTAACAAGTGCCCTAGAGCTCTGAAAGAGAAAATGCTAGTC
This sequence comes from Redunca redunca, assembly GCA_006410935.1. Lineage (NCBI taxonomy): Eukaryota > Metazoa > Chordata > Mammalia > Artiodactyla > Bovidae > Redunca > Redunca redunca. The sequence continues at coordinate 1,038,944 of SJYQ01000648.1, read as the reverse complement.
TCAGTTTAGGCGACTATTAAACAAGGGAACACTGGAAAAGCAAGTAAGCCTTAATGGAAATGTTTTTAAAAGACGGTTAACATCACCTGGAGAATATACTTTGCTAGGTATCAGGCCTGAGACTTGACTATAAGGGTTTCAGAGGTAGGTCGAAGGCTAAATTCACAGTCCCAGCAAGTCTTCTGTAATAAATTTAGGTCCATGATAAGAGAAGAATAAAATGCTGAAATTCAGGATGGGAATATTGAGCAGGTGTGTTTGAATCCCAAGATTTCCTTAAACCTTCTAGGCTGAAGAATTGCCCTTTATTAAAAACAGAGAATGGTCTCTCATTGCATAAAGAACATGCAAGGACTTTACCCAAGATTAATGTTAGCCAACAGGATAATTAACCTCCTCAAGATCTGCTCCTCCTTTCATTGCTCTCAGTCAATATTTAACGTTAACATGCTCAGAATGAAAGGGTTTAAGAGAGACACAATCAGAGACCAGTAGAGCATGCCTCGGGATAGATACAGAGGGTCCAGCACAATGTGTGTTTGGTGGAAGAGAGTTTATTTGTATGAGGGCACTCTTCACTGATTTAGGATTTACTACTTCTGCAAGGGTACCTAGTATACTTCTGAAATTGGTACTTGAGGCAGAGAAACAATGATGGTCTACAAAGAAATGAAAGAGACATGACAGAATAGCTTTAGCAGATAGGAATGGAAGGATTTCAGAATAGTTGAAGCTCATAGAGGTAAAGTGGATACAAATTATTAGAGGTAATAAGGCAGCAAAATTCCAAAAAGACAACAGGGCTCTTGGTGATGGCATTTCAAAGAACAGCCAATGAGAATAAAATTTTATTTACCTAATTCAACAAATTCAACAAATATTCAACTGAATATTCATTGGAAGGACTGATGTTGAAGCTGAAACTCCAATACTTTGGCCACCTGATATGAAGAGCTGACTCATTTGAAAAGACCCTGATGCTGGGAAAGATTGAGGGCAGGAGGAGAAGGGGATGACAGAGGATGAAATGGTTGGCTGGTATCACCAACACAATGGACATGGGTCTGGGTGAACTCTGGGAGTTGGTGATGGACAGGGAGGCCTGGCGTGCTGTGTTTCATGGGATCGCAAAGAGTTGGACATGACTGAGCAACTGAACGGAACTGAATTCAATGAAAACAGATTAAGAACTTTTTTAAGGTACAAAGAAAGCTGATGTCAGCTACTACAGTGGAAAATTACTCTTCCTTACCTAGTTTCCAAACATAAACCAATTGTTGAACTCTAGAATCTACTGAGTGAAAGATCATATCTGTTCAAGACACAGTAAATACTTCTTCACAAAACAGCAGCCTATAAAAGTTTTTTTTATTTATTTTTAACTACAGCTTTACAATATTGTGTTGGTTTCTGCCACATATCAGCATGAATCAGCCATGGGTATTTGCATATCCCCTCACTCTTTAACCTCTCTCCTACCTCCCATCCCATCCCACACCTCTAGATTGTCACAGAACACTGGGTTCGAGCTCCCTGCATCACACAGCAAGTTTCTCCTGGCTATCTAATTTTACATATTGTAATGCATATGTTTCAATGCTGCTCTTTCAATTCATCCCACCCTCTCCTTCCTCTACTGCATTCACAAGTCTGTTTTCTATATTTGCATCTCATCACTGCACTACAGATAGGTTTATCAGTACAAACTTTCTAGATTCCATATACATGAATTAATATATGATATTTATCTTTCTCTTTCTGACTTACTTCACTCTGTGTAATAGGCTCTAGGTTCATCCACCGCATTAGAGTGACTCAAATATGTTCCTTTTTTATGGCTGAGTAATATTCAATTGTGTACATCTACCACAACTTTATTCATTCGTCAGTGGACATCTAGATTGCTTCCATGTCCTAGCTGCTGTAAATTGTTCTGTGATGAACACTGGGGTGCGTTTGTCTCTTTCAATTATGGTTTGTCTCTTTAAAAGTCAAAAAGTCAGTCAGGATAGATATGGAGGGTCCAGCACAATGTGTATTTGGTGGAAGAGAGTTTATTTTTTGAGGGCACTCTTCACTGATTTAGGATTTACCACTCCTGCAAGGGTACCTCGTGTACTTCTGAAATTGGTCCTTGAGGCAGAGAAACAATGATGGTCTAAAAAGAAATGAAAGAGACATGACAGAATATCAGGTGGTCTCAGGGTATGTTTCTAGTAGTGGGATTGCTGAGTCCTATGGTAGTTTTATTCCTAACTTTTTAAGGAATCTCCATATATAGTGGCTGTATCAATTTGCATTCCCACCAGCAGTACAAGAGGTTTCCCTTTTCTCCACATCCTCTCAAGCATTTATTCTTTGTAATTATTTTTGATGATGGCCACTCTGACTGGTGTTAGATGATACCTCATTGTAGTTTTGATTTGTATTTCTCTGTAATGAGTGATGTTGAGCATCTTTTCACGACTTTATTAGCCATCTGTATTTTTTTTTTTTTTGGAGTAATATCTGTTTCAGCAATCTGCCCACTTTTTGACCGAATTATTCGTTTTTCAGGTATTGAGCTGAATGAGCTGTTTATATATTTTGGAGATTAATACTTTGTCAATTGTTTCATTTGCTATTCTTTTCTTCCATTCTGAGGGTTGTCTTTTCACTAGGAATAAACCTACCTAAAGAGACAAAGGAAAAGGAAATGGCAACTCACTCCAGTACTCTTGCCTAGAAAATCCCATGGACAGAGGAGCCTGGTGTCCATGGGGTCACAAAGAGTTGGACACGACTGAGCAACCTGACTGACTTTTTGACTTTTAAAGAGACAAAAGACCTGTATGCAGAAAACTTTAAGACATTGATGAATGAAATCAAAGATGACACAAACATATTGAAAGATATTTTATGTTCCTAGATTGGAAAAATCAATATTGTGAAAATGACTATACCATTCAAAATAATAGATTCAATGCAATCACTATAAAGCTACCAATGATATCTCTCACAAAACTGGAACAAAAATTCATAATTTGTATGGAAGCACAAAAGACCCTGAATAGCCAAAGTAACCTTGAGAAGGAAAAATGGAGCTGGAAGAATTAACATGTCTGAATTTAGACTATACTACAAAGTTACAGCCATCAAGACAGTATGGTACTAGCACAAAAACAGAAATATATTTTTCTAATGGAACAAGATAGAAAGCCCAGAGATAAACCCACATACCTATGGATACTTTATCTTTGACAAAGGAAGCAAGAATATACAACAAAGTATACAGTCTCTTCAATAAATGGTGCTGGGAAAACTGGACAGCTCTTTGTAAAAGAGTGAAATTAGAACACTTCCTAATACCATGCACAAAAATAAACTCAAAATGGATTAATGACATAAATATAAGACCAGAAACTATAAAACTCTTAGAGGAAAACATAGGCAGAACACTCTTTGATGTAAATCATAGCAAGGTCTTCTATGACCCACGTTCCATAGTAATGAAAATAAAAGCAAAAATAAACAAAAAAGTGAAAATGAATTTGCTCAGTCATGTTCAACTCTTTGTGGGCCCATGGACTGTAGCCCACTAGGCTCCTCCATCCATGGGATTTTCCAGGAGTGGGTTGCCATTTCCTTCTCCAGGGGATCTTCCTGACCCAGGGATTGAACCCAGGTCTCCCGCATTGCAGGCAGAGGTTTTACCATATGAGCCACCAAGAAAGTAAGTGGAACCTAATTAAAAGCTGTTGCACAGCAAAAAAAAACTAAAAGTTTTTTTTTTTTTTTTTTTGAGAAAAAATTATCTGGATGTTGATAAGGCCATTGGACATAGGATCTGAATTACCACTGGTAAGATAGGAATGAGGACAGCCTCGTTACTTCTCTTAGAGTGTGGATATACAGACTTTTGACCCAAATATGTGCCATCTCAGTTTCGGAAATGATTGGGTCATTTCCTCAGCCTCATAGAGCACAATCCACATGGATATATTTAGCAGCTGGCAGAACCATCATCGGGTTCCCTCATCTGTGGATGAAGAGCTATTATGCTATAAAAGTCCAAATAGAAGCTTGTAAAACTATCTACATCCCTCATTTACAGAAAGTGAAAAGTGCTGGTGCATCCTAGATAAAGTTGCACAGATAATGCCATCTTAAAAAACTTAAATGATGTAGCAGTGGTGGGCTTCATTATATCCTGCTTAATTCACTGATACAGGCTGTATGAGTTAAAAAAATAAAAGATGGATTTTGACAGATGATGGCAAACTTTCATAAATATAACAAAGTGGTAGTGACAGTTTTCTGTGTTGGAGCTATACCTTTTCTAAAAGAAATCAACATTCTATATATGACCTTAGAATATAGTTACTGATTTGGGGAAACTATTTGTTTCAATACCTGTCAGGAAGGCAAATCAGCTGTTGTTAGTAGTCAGTTGGAAAGACAGCAGTACACCTTTACAGCCTTGCTTCAGGGTTATGTTAATCACTTGCTCTGTAGGTCAATGGGACCTTGATAGTCTAGACACATTGCCTTTCACAAAACCATTCTCTATAGAGAGTTCAGCAAACTTTTACTGTAGAAAGTCAAATAGGAAATATTTGAGGCTTTGCAGACCATGTTTCTCTGGTGGTTCAGACAGTATAGAATCTACCTGCAATGAGGGATACCTGGGTTTGATCCCTGGGTTGGGGAGATTCCCTGGAGAAGGGTATGGGAACCCACTCCAGTATTCTTGTCTTGAGAATCCCATGGACAGAGGAGCCTGGCAGGGGCAATCCATTGGTTTGCAAAGAGTCGGACATGACTGAGCGACTTAGCACACACACAGACCATGCAATCTTTGTCACAACTGCTAAAATCTTCCATTGAGCAGTCATAGACATTATGTAAATAAATGAGAATGATGGCATCCTGATAAAACTTTATAAATGAAAGCAGATGACAGGCTGTGTTTGGCTTGGAAGCTGCAGTTTTTATACCTCTGTTCTACACCGACTGCATCATATTAATTTGACCTGGAGACTGTCAAATGTCAAGCACTCTGGAAATACTGGAAAGGTACCCATGTATCAAGGGAATGTTAAACCTTAAAAAGTTTTGGTTAACTGACATATCTGTGAAGTTTTTAGAGGTATGAGAACTTGGATAAAACAGGCATTTCTTATAAATTAAATTTCAGGGTATTTGCCCTGTAATTTCTAGCACTAAGAAACTGGGACAATGCTTGGATAGTCATTTTGAGTTTTAAAGATATTAATACTATGCATCATTTTAGTAATATAACTCAGAATCAGTTCTTAGATATTCATTAAGATGTCAGTTTTGAGGGTGATTCGAATAGAGCCTTCTCCAGTAAGTTCAGGAAGTGGTTCAATTTGGATGCATTCAAGAAACTGAAGGTATTTATGTGTTATCCATGGTAATCCGCAATATTGACACTCTGTCAAACTTCTGAAGACAGGCAGTATTCTTTGTACCAGAGCACTATTCACTTTTGCACAGCAAATACAAGCCACTGTACCTTAGTAGAAAGTCTATAATAGACCATGAGACATCTATTGAGTATGCAGTGTGTATCCTCATATGTGAGTTCACATAAAATATCCTTTATTCTCTACAGTGAGTCCCTTATGAGCTAATTATTTTCAGTAGAGTACAGCATTAATCCATCATATTATGGAAGTGGTACTGTGAGAACTGGGCATGAGTAGGGCAGGAGGGTACAAATAATTTGTACAAATGGGTGTACTATATATTTATGTCACTGACTCTCATGACCAATCCTCTCCTCGGCTCCTCTTGTGACCCTATTGAGAGTTCCCAGGGACCGTTGCCTAAAAGAATATCCTGAAACTGGTTCATTAATGGGTCTATTCCATATGTTGGTATGAACAGAAAATATACAATTTTTGAAGTACAATCCCAATCATGTGTATATACATATATATATGAAATACAGTGGTAATGGTCATTCTTCCCCAGTGGGCAGATCCTTGGCAGTACATCTGTTCTTCAACTTTGTGGGGAAGTGATTACAGATAAGAATACACACAGAGATACTTAAGCAGTGGTAAATGACTTAGCCTGAAAAAGACTGGGAATTGAGGATAACAAAATAAGAAAATTGTCAGGAAGACACTAGGGGATAGACCTGTGAGCCGAAAGGTGTAAATCTTTTATCTCAAGTGATCCCCACTAGAAAGAGTGTTATTTCAGCAAAACTGTTAACCAACCAGATAACCAGGATGAGCTCATCCAGTTAGAGTGCAGCCACCTGCCCTTACTGCTCATCCCAGAGAGCAGTCTACCCAGAGAGTGAGCATCCATGATGGTAGGAATGCTGGTCATTCACGGCCAGGTGGTTGCAAAGAGATGGACACAGTTGAGTGACTAATATACATGGCTGAAACATTACAGGCTTCCTTGATCAAGACTATAATGGTTATCCTGCTAATGTTAAATCTATCATTACTAAAGTTAGAAATCAAGCCCTTGCTATGATAATATATAATTATAAGACAAATTAGCCACTTAGAGACAAATTACATAAGAACTCTGTCACCTGAATAAGGCTGGCAACTTGTCCTTACAAGAACTGGTGTATTTTCTGGATATGGGGTGGTCATCCCTGAGCGTATTGTTGAGACATTATATTTATTCCTTTTGCACCAAATGTTTCTGTGTGTTACTGATTTGGCTACATCATATTAAGAGAAACTGGGTGTTTTTTTTTCCCATAGGCTTTATCTGGCCATTGGAGTAGACTTGGTTTCTACAAGAATAGACTGAAAATACCAGTGAATTAAGTATGTAGAAGCAATATTCAACTAATTATTAACAGAAGTTTGGGTGTTTAACAACATCAGTTCCCTTGTTTCTTGGGTAGGAGAATCTTGAGGTTTGTAGTTTTCCAGAGGTCTCTAGCAAGACTGAGATCCTGTGGCACATGACGGTAACCAGTTAATTAGCAGAACTTTTATTGACTTTCTTCCCTTTCTTATCTTACTTTCCTACCACTGCCCCCCTTCCATGATTTCTGGCATCACATCACAAATAAACCACCTGCATTCAACTCCTTGTCTCAGTATTTTTCTTCTCAAAAATTCCTACCTTAATACATTTGCATTTAGAAAATTGTCCATAAAGCCAAACTAGCTAACCGCATTTGTAGAATTTTTTTTTTTTTTCAAATCATCTTCATTTATTCACTGGACAAAGATTTTGGGGGTGTATTTTATGCTTGTCGTATATCTCTGATCTTAAGCGAAGCACAGACTAATGAGAGACAAATAGCAAAATTAGAATGTTGCATAGCAAGTCCTTAAATAGAGGATTATAGGAGCTACAACAACAGTGAGGCCGAGAGAGAGATTACTTCAGAATTAGTTCAGAGGTCAGGATTTGAAGCTTCTCAATAAGTAAGGAGTTTGGGAAGGCTAATTTAGCTTTTAGGACTTAATGGCAGACAAATTAAAGAAGAACATTTTGGGCCAAAGGAGCAGCATATGAAAAAGTTCATAAAAATGTCCAGAGGAAGTTAACAAACTACACTCCTGTTATTTTCATTTACTTATTTCTTTAGAGACAGGAAGTGGTATTGAAGGATTTATTATTTTAGTACCGTATTTGTCTGCCTTTGAATCATGCTCAGTCAACACTTATACAAGAAAAAGTAGGGTTTCCAAACTGACTTAGTGAATATATTTTGAGCCTGCTAGAGTTGTTTTTTTTTAAATAATAAATATTTTATATGGTGAATATGAGACCAGGAAGATCAATGCTCCTAATGGTAAATACATATCTGCAACTCCTACCTCTCAATGGCATTGTTTGATTCTAGGACCTAAAGAACACCATACTTTTGATTACTTCTGTTAAAACCAATCTTATCACATGCATTGTGTAAAACAGATCATATGTGTGTGTGTGTTTGTGTGTGTGTGTATGTGTGTGTTAGTGATGGCGATGGTGTTGGTGGAGGGTGTTCCCTGACTAGACTAGAAACAGAAAGTCTCCTCAATTCTTCCACCTCCCCAGGAAATGTTGGGACAGGTTATTCCTCACTCCCTGCCACTCATCACTCACTACTCCCTTAAGCCTGGAAGATGGTACTGGCGCGTGAGAAAGCTAGATAGTTGTTGGCTACTGGTATTTGTTGATTACTGATGAAAGTTGACAACACGTTATGCCCTTTGTCTTTCTTTTTTCAGATACAATCTAAATGTACATCAACTGGTGAACAAATAAACAAAATGTGTTTTGTTTTGTTTTGTTTTTCCACACAATGGAATACTACTCAGGAACAAAAAGAAATATTGACACATGCTACAGTGTGGATAAACCTTGAAAACATTATCATATATGAAAGAAGCCACACACAAAAGACCACATACTCTATTTGCTTTACAATACAGAGAAGATGAGCATGGCCCCCACAAAAGGATAACAAGCAAAATCATAAAGCACTCCATATTTTTTCATGACAATGGCAAAAATAGTGTAATATGTCAATGCATCAAAAAACACATTTTGCATCTTAAATTTACAGTGTTACACATCAAATGTATTTAATTTTAAAAAGACCACTTATTGTATTATTCCATTTTATGAAATGTCCAGAATAGGCAAATCTTTAGAGACAGAAAGTGATTTAGCTAGGACTGTGGGTATATGTGAAAGGTGAGTTTGAGGGGTAAAGGCTAATAAGCATTGAATTTCTTCTGAGAGTGATGAAAACATTCTGAAATTAGAGCACATTGTGCCTTTTGTCTTTCTGTAAAGGAATCTATCCACAAGCTGAGCACATTTCCTAATCTCCTGCTGTGATGTATAAGGTTCCTACTGTCCTCTTGAATGTCCATCTGTAACAGGGCTCAGTTCCGAGAAGAGGAATTGAGAATCTTTATTTTGACTTCAAGGTCAGACTTCTAACAGTTAAATATAAGGAATAAAGTGAATTATGTGTTTTAATGTTTACCCAGTTCCTATATGTTGGTTGGTCTATAATTTGGTGGGCAGGAAGGCAAAATTATAAAGTTAATCCAAATTTCAGCAGGTTTTCTTTCTTCTGATGGTTACAAGAACACTTTGTTTTCCTTAGCACAAGGCATATTATATCTGGAGCTGAAACCAATCAGCTAGAGCTGAAAGTAATTGTAGGGAGCATGCAGTGAATGGCTCAATTCATAGGAAACTCAGGTCTAGATATTTTAAGTGATTTTCTAAGGTCATAGATCTACTTGGAGGGAGAACTGTGGCAAGAATTGAAGTCTACTGATACTTCAGGCTATTTTTCATATACTCTGACTTCTCAATAAATATGTACTTACTATATAAATAAATGTAACACTAAAAATATAGTAACATTCCCTGGTTTGTCACATGGTAGAGTCTGCCTGCAATATTGAAGATCTGAGTTCTATTCCTGGGTCAGGAAGATCCTTTTGAGAAGGAAATAGCAACCCACTTCAGTATTATTGCCTGGAAAATCCAATGGACAGAGGAACCTGGCAGGCCCCTGCTCAAGAGGTCACAATGAGTCAGGCATGACTGAGTGGCTAAGCATATACACTAGCCTATTTACAGGATACTGTCATATGAATGCATTAGGCCTTAAGAGAATAGAACATTTTAGTACTAATTTCACTTCTAGAACACTTTTGGAATTCAATGTCAGCAGTATTATACTTCATAACTGTCTCTTGATAATAAAGGGAATTAAAGTGGACTTACAAAAAAGGAGAAAAAAAGTGGACTCTTCCATCAAATGATTCATATTTATTTGGGGAAACCAGCCTGCAAACAAACCAGCACATTACCAAAGATACAGCACTGGTTACAATGGAGTTTCAGGGGTAGATCAGGCAATCAGAAGTGGGTAGACAGGGGAATCTCTCTAGAGAAACTGAAAAGGCACTGTAGATCCTTGAGCATATCTGTAGAGGTGGTTAGATGGCCAAAGGCATCTTAGTAGACAGGATAGGTAGAAGCCAGGGAGCAGGGGTGGGAAGGTTTGTGGGAACAGGGAAAGGAGAGGGATCTTGTAGATGAATGCTAGAGAAGAAAATGAGTGGGTGGGTGTCCTTGCGCCCCCCAATTAAGGTGAGATGAAGAGATTTATTACTCAATCAGTGGTGTACACATATGTGAAAAGGAATCATTTGGTGTATAACACTTTTTTAAATTAGTATTTTATTGGCACATAGTTGCTTCACAATTTTGTGCTAGCTTCTGCTGTACAGCAAAGTGAATCAGTTGTATGTAGACATATAATGCCTCTTTTTTAGATTTCCTTCCCATTTAGGTCACCACAGAGCTCTGAGTAGAGTTCCCTGTGCTATGCAGTAGATTCTCTTTAGCTGTCTGTTTTGTACATAGTACGAATAGTGTATATAGACCAATTCTAATCTCCCAATTCATCCCACCTACCTCCCCTCTGCCTTGGTGACAATTTGTTCTCTACATCTGTGTCTTCTATTTCTGCTTTGTGCATAAGATCACCTATATTGTTTTTCTAGATTTCACATATATGCATTAATATGCAGTATTTGATTTTTTCTTTCTGACTTACTTCACTCTGTGTGACAGTTTTCAGACTCATCCACATCTCTACAAATGATCCAACTCCATTCCTTTTTAGGGCTCAGTAATATTCCATTGGGTATATATACCATACATTCTTTATCCATTCATCTGTTGATGGACATTTAGGCTGTTTTCATATCTTAGCTATTGTAAATAGTGCTGCAAAGAATGTTAGGTTGCATGTATCTTTTTGAATTACAGTTTTATCTGGGTGTATGCTGAGTAGTGGAGTTTCTGGTCTCATAATATTTACCCTGAATTTAAAATGTATATTAGTTCTCCCATATCTTCTAAAGCTTGCCAGTGTTTAGGTTTACTTCATTTCCCATTAGTATACAATATTTGAATCAAAAGGCAGCTTCTTTTTATCCTATATAATTCTCCTCCTCCTTCCCATCACCTCCTTTTAACACTTTCATCATAGTTTTCTTACAAATGTTGTTTCTCTTCCCTTAATTTACCACAAGACTCAACCAAGTTGACCTTTACTACACAGTTCAAACATAACCTCATAAATAAGCTTCATCTGTTTCTTCCTCCTATGAATTCTTCTAACATGTAGCTATAACATGCGTGTGTTCTTGTGTGTGTATTTTTAGATTTATTATTCCCACTAAATTTGTCATTTCTCAAAGGAAAGACCCAAGTAATTTAACTCTGTATTTGTCAGAACAGCTAATGGGCAGACTGTCCAGGACTTGTGACTTCTGTATGAAGGTTTTTCTTCCTCTTAGCAATATAGTTGAGGCTTTAAGTGCACCTCATTATGGAGAGGCACCATTTTGGATTCAGTTCATGGGAGAAAAAAATATTGTCTTTGCTTTTTTCCTAGAAATAGATGAAAGAGGGAGAGATGACAATTCAATAGTTCCTCATGATATTAACACAGTTGTATTAGTAACAGTGATATCAACAACTAACATTAACATAGCCTCTTTCCATCCTTAAGAGCTATGTGGTTGCAAACACTACTTCATATGGAGTTTCAAAATGACCTAGATGCATGAAAGTTATACTTTTTAAAGATAGAAACAGGCAGCTCAAATATTCCAAATGGTTTGTTTACAAATGAATCATTCTTCATCAGGAACCTAAATTAAATCTTCTGACTCCAGTATGGTAAATCAAACTACCTCTTCCCCTGAAAACTACCTACCCCCCAAAAGATAAATAAAGCTATTTTACCATAGCATTTCAGATTTTATTCCCATATTTATGATACAAAAACATCTAGATAAACTCAAAATTGTATATTTTTCTATTTTTAAAAAAGAATCTTATTTAGAAGATTAAAAATCTTTATAACAACTTACTTTTAATGAGGATCTATTCTGTATCATTTACTAAGCGTCACTCCTAGAAACTATCATTATTTTCATTTTATAGATGAAAAAGCTGAGTCACTTGTTCATTTCTTCAAAGCTAGTAGATACCAGATCTGAAGCTACAATCAAGTGTTCTGAATTTAAGCCTATACTAATTTCAAAATATCTCACCACTTGAAAGCAGGATAAAGAAAGCACAGAAAGAAAATAAGAAAAGAGAAATAAGAAAGGTGTGTAAAAGGCACACATGTGAGTTTGTACAGACCCACTTGTTTTTTTTAAGGACACAGGAGGACTATGTAGAACAGCACTCAGTAGACAGAACATTTATGACTTCCCTAGTAAGAATAAAAATGATTTTCAGGAAATGCCAACTGAAACATTGATGCCAAAGCTAAGCTTATGGAAATTCCCCTCTGAGTAGATCCTTGTATTGTTTTTATTTGATTCTTCTTCTTGGGACATCTAGGGTTATTTCCAAATTCATTACCTTTCAATAATAAACTATATTCTTATAGAAATACTCTAGTAAATGTCTTTCAGGATCATGTAATTTCTTTAGGGGTTGTATGGGGAAACCCTCTGCCTACTTGATTTACAAAACGCAGATGGTTAGTAATACTTGAGTTGTTATTGATGCCTCCTGACATCTTTCTCAGCACCCTTAAAGAGAGTGGCATAATTCTTTACGACATAATATTACACTTAGGAATTGCTTTAAAAGATCATCAATCTTTTGTGCATGACTCTGAACACTCAGCTAGTGTTAAATAAACCATGACTTGAAATGAAATTCAAAATACTTTGAGTGATTTCTGCAAAATGCTCTCCATTTGCCAATTATGTCCTACTATATTTCATCTTATCAGTTATTCATTATTCTTGGCTAAAAATACAGTTATGACAAATAGTATATCTCAGAGGAAGTTTCATGATTTTCCAAAGAAATACGATCAATATGTCCCAGCCAAGCCATCCTTTATATTTTGCACTTGGTGGAAATAACATTGTGAGTGATGATGATGGTGACTTTATTTGCAGGTGCTGATGAATTTGGCTATTAGGAATATAAATATAACTGAAAGGAATATCAAAACAAAATGGCATAGTTATCAAAAAGATGTCTGCTAAACATGGATTGGACTTTTGCCAGGAGGAATGGCAATCAGTGAAGGATTCTTTCCTTTTTATATAATTTATAATAAAGAAAATACATTCAAAATTCAATAGGTAAGAAGAGGCACTAGACTCCCCACCTTCCACCTTCTAGAAACAGATTGAAAAATACCTCAAGCTTTGAATTTTAAATCATCTACTTGTTTTATGAAAATGAATATGATATATTGTCAAGGAAATGAAATTGTTATGCATTCTGATCTGAGGTCTTCTTGGATGTCGTGTATCTTGTACATTACTTAACTTCTTTGACCCTCAATTTCTTGGGTATTTTAATCAGTGCTTCAAGTATCAAATAAGGTACAAACATAAAAATATTTTTAAATATAAAGAGCTCTTCAAATATAAAGAATCACTGTTTATATTCCCTGAAGAGAAAGAATTTTCATAGTGCTAAAATAAGGTTAAAATTAAAATCATGTATTATTCATGTATATAAGCTATAAAACTATATTAACACAAATGCACCAATATAGTTTACAGAGTAAAAAAATGTCATTTAAATTAATAGATTTATGAAATTAATTAGCAGCAATTATATATCATCATATATCACTACTATAGGCAATATGCTGTAACTAACAANTTGAGGTATTCAATGCTTTCATAAAATTATCCTCACATCTTCCATCCTGCTGTGTCTCTGTGATGCTTCCAGCAGCTTTTCTGGCATTCAAACTTACAAGCCATTTTAAGTTGAAGATTCTCTACCTTTCCTAGGTATGGCTACCTCAGTCTTAAAGTGATGCCAGTACCTTTTTCTACAGAGAATATCAAGAATATTTTTATTAGAATCTAAGCCTTCGAAGCTTATAGAAGAGCATGTGTTCTGAGGATGGTGGCTGGGGGAGATGCCTGGAATAAAAATCTGATGAAAGAGAGAATACCGTCATAGGTCATAGTAAATATGCTGTACCATTGTTTTGACATTAAAATATCCAGACAGCCACTCTCTAGAGGTTCTCTTCTACCAGCACTGCCAACAAAACCTTCAGGCCCTATACCTTTATCCTAACCATCATCATAACTTGTATCAGCCATGATGATATGGATGGATAATGTATTTGTATGTCACAAATATCATATGTGTGTGTGCTAAGTCCCTTCAGTCATGTCCAACTCTTTGCAACTCTATTGACTATAGCCCACCTGGTTCCTCTGTCCATGGGATTCTCCCACATTAAATCTTATTTTCTGTTTCAATTACTTAACTTTGAAGCAAAATTAAATTTGCAAGTGATTTCAAAGTATAAATGAGCATTATTTTAATGATGTCATGTATCTCATTAAATATATTCTTCAATCTAAAAAAAACGTGAAAGTCACACAGTCATGTCCAACTCTTTGCCATTGCATGGACTACATCCCATGAGGCTCCTCTGTCCATGGAATTTTCCAGGCAAGAGTACTGGACTGGGTTGCCATGTCCTTCTCCAGGGGATCTTCTCAACCCTGGGATCAAACCCGTGTCTCTTATGTCTCCTACATTGGCAGGAGGGCTTCTTTACCAACTGAGACACTAAGGAAGCCTTCTTTCTAATGTTTCTCATTTGGAATTTTATTTATTATTTAATTTTATAAATAGCACAGTGATAAATAAAGCTTGGGCATAGATATTTTATTAGGTATAGTAAAATTTTCTTAACGTAGATTTTTCTAAATTATGATAGCAATAATTAAAGTAGCCTATTCTAAATCTTACTGAGCACTTCACGTGCATTATTTGACTGATACATGTTGCAATTTTGTGAGATTATGTTAATATTATGATCATTTTAAATCAAACTAGTTTATTTGCAATGTTATATTAATTTCAGGAGTACAGCAAAGTGATTCAGTTACATACACACACACATATAGATATATTCTTCTTCAAGTTATTTTCCCATGTAGGCTATTTGAAAATATTGAGTATAAACCCCTGTGATATATAGTAGGTCTTTGTCATTTCCCAAACTCCTAATTTATCCCTCCCCTGATCCCTTTCCTTTTTAGTAATCATAAATTTATTTTCTATGTCTGTGACTCTATTTCTGCTTTGTAAATAGGTTCATTTGTATCATTTTAAAAAAGGAAAGATTTCACTATGTTATATAATATTTGTCTTTGTCTAACTTACTTCACTTATTATAATCTCTAAATCCATCCATGTTGCTGCAAACTTAGGTTGCCTGCATGTCTTGGTCATTATATAAATAGTGCTGCAATGAACACTGAGGTGCTTGTATCTTTCTGAGTTATCATCTTCTCTGTATACATGCCCAGGAATGGGATTGCAGGATCATATAGTAGTTCTATTTTTAGTTTTTTGGGAACCTCCATACTGTGTCCATAGTGGCTATTACAATTTTACATTCTGGCAAATGGAATGAGAAGGTTCTCTTTCCTCCACACCCTCTCCAGCATTTATTGTTTATAGACCTTTTGATGGTAACCATTCTGACAGATGAGGAGATAACTCTCTGCCTTTGGATTTGCATTCCTCTAAGAATTAGTGATGTTGAGCATCTTTTCATATGTGTTTGG
Source organism: Redunca redunca (assembly GCA_006410935.1). Lineage (NCBI taxonomy): Eukaryota > Metazoa > Chordata > Mammalia > Artiodactyla > Bovidae > Redunca > Redunca redunca. Next base: position 1,023,336 of record SJYQ01000648.1, on the reverse strand, counting down.
CCTTCTGCATGTTTTCTGCCCATTTTTCAACTGAATTGCTTTTGGTGTGTTTTTTTGTTTGTTTGTTTTTTGTTTTTTTGGTATTGAGCTGAATGAGCTACTTGCATATTTTGAAGATTAGTTCCTTGTTGGTTGCAAATATCTTCTCTCATTCTGTAGGTTGTCTGCTTGTGTTGTTTATGGTTTCTTTTTCTGCGCAAAATCTTTTTAGGTTAGATAACTAATCAGAAAGGCCAACTGTGCTATTAGCAAGTAAGTGGAAGAGCCTGAATGGGGTTCAAGTATGCCAGAGTTCAGGGTGCATCACAAAAGCACTGCCTGCATGGATGTCAAAGGCATGAAAATACAACCACCTTCAGAAAAATAGAAACAAGGGTTTGAAGTTTGCATAAAATTTACTCTTGTTGTTATCATGATAGTCTCAATAAAATTCCCTCCCAGGACCCATGCTAAGTGGAAGGGAACTCCTACATTTAATTTTTAACTGTAAGTATCTAACAATGAAGATACAGACCTCAGTGGAAAACCACTAGGGTAAGATTCTTAAAAATGTGAAAATTTTGCCACCTCTTTAGGAGTCATTAGATGTTTAAATAAACCACTGTATGGGTGTCACCAGTTGGAGGAGAGTTCTATTTAAGCCTGAAAAAACTCTGAGAACAAAAATAGATTTTAAAAACTTCACAAGTTAATGGATGACAGGAAAAAAATTAGCAGTACAGCTGAAACTTTTGTCCAAGTGCTGCTGACAAAGACAGTTGGCTTAACAGGAGACACATATAACATTTTTGCTTGAAAATTTACTTTATAAATGGAAGTTGAATACAAGTACTAATATTTGGTCAGTAAAGATAGCATCTAAGCTTAAAGAGATAAAATTTTTTGCCATTGAGAGAAACAGAAAGGAGACACCCCTATAAAACAATGAATGATTGAATACAATATAGAATTACGTATGTAAAATAATAACCCATGAACTGAACCATCAATGAAACCTCAAAAAGGGGGACATTTTATAGAAGCAGAAGTTAGTCACTGTATTTTGCAGAATGGAAGTGCAAAATACGTGAATTAGGTTCACCTAGTCTAGCCTAGAGGGCTTCCCTGGTAGCTCAGTGATAAAGAATCTGCCTGCAATTCAGGACACCCGGGTTTGACCCCTGGGTTGGGAAGATCCCCTGGAAGAGGACAGAGCAGCCCAGTCCAGTACTCTTGACTGGAAAATTCCATGGACAGAGGAGCCTGGCGGGCTACAGTCCACAGGGTCACACAGCATAAGATATGACTGAGTGCCTAAGCAGCAGCAGCAGTCTAGCCTACTCCCTGGACTTGCAGTATCCCTAGCACTTTTGTGCTTAGACAATAGTAAACAGATAGTTGCTACATATATAACCTGGCAAAGCAAAACATCCATAGATTCAAGAATTCAGGAGTAAGGGTCTGGGTTACTCTACTGGGCAACCAACCCAGGTGAGCGGAAGGAGCAAAGGGAGACTGCTCTGTAAATGGACAGTGGAGGAATATCAAACTTTGTGTCTTAAGGAAATTATACAAAATAATACAGAATGGGAGACAACAGAGGATGACATGGTTGGATAACATCACGGACTCGATAGACAGGAGTTTGAGCAAGCTCTGGGAGTTGGTGATAGACAGGGAAGCCTGGTGTGTGCAGTCCATGGGGTCTCAAAGAGTCAGACAAAACTGCGACTAAACTGAATACAGAATGGAAAAAAACATAACGGATCATTTTACCTGTGAATAGGTTGACTAAAGCAGAGTAGAACTGCTGGTGTTAAAGAGAAGAGAAAGTCTGTGTATTTGAATAGGATAGAAGAATGAGAGTATAAACACAGATACAGGCAGGTCTTGGTGCTGGAGAAGATTCATGAGAGTCCCTATGACAGCAAGGAGATGAAACCAGTCAATCCTAAAGGAAATCAACCCAGAATATTCTTTGGAAGGACTGGTACTAAAGCTGAAGCTCCAAAATTTTGGCCACTTATTGTGAAGAGTTGACTCATTGTAAACGACCCAGATGCTGGGAAAGATTGAGAACAAGAGGAGAAAAGGTGTGACAGAGGATGAGCTAGTTGGATGGCATCTCTGATTCAGTGGACATGAGTTTGAACAAACTTAGGGAGGTAGTGAGACAGGGAAGCCTAGAGTGCTGCAGTTCATGGGGTCACAAAGAGTTGGATATGACTTAGTGACTGAACGACAACAGAATATTATGGTGGGAAGATAAAATCATACCCAAGTGATTGGATTTATACAATAGTTAAGGTCATTGATTATCCTCGAGTGTGGGCACAGCAAATGCTGAAACTTTTAGGAGGGAGACAGTTATGTGAAATAGTTTTCTGAGAGAGGACAAACATGCTTATATTGAAAGTGTGGTTCTTAGGAAAATACGTTTGATACAGATTGGGGCACTTGAAATAGACATCTTAGAGTCTGAACAGTTGTGGATGGGACAAGATGTAGTATATGTCCTCGGACACCAGAAATGGGAGCACACAGAGACAAGGTTATTGGAGCTGGCATGTCAAGAACACAACAGTCCAGGCTATTGGATAATATTATCACCATAGTGGTGAAGACCACCATTGATGTTAACAGAAGTTAGTGGTAGGGAAGATGACTGTAAGCCAGATGCTAAAGACATTAATGGATAAGGGTTACTGACTGGTGAGTAGTTGATGACAGCAATAAAGAAGGGAGTAGTGGGTGCTAAAATTTAATGGCACGTACTTAAGAGAAGCTTTTTTATATAGCTAGTGGAATAAATAGTTTGGAAGTTGCAGTAAAGAGCAAGCAGAAAACTTATCCCACTACAAGTGCTAACTGAAGCTGGTGGCAAACAAAAGAGCATTTTTCCTCTGTCTCACAAATCACACACACATGCCAGTGTTTGAGCACTCATTTATTCTCATATACATTACCTTAATACAATTAAGCAAATACATATACCCTTACACAAGTAAATAGATACATATAATTTCAACAATTCTTTTTAAAGTATTTATAATATGGGAGGTTCATCTACCACATCCAGTATATAAAAGTATACTATTTCAATATTTATAAGGAATAAGTTAACTGTTTATATATGTTTAATTTATAAGTGCCTCTATACATATCTATATGAATTAGATGTGTGCATTTTTTCACATATCTGTTGAATTTTCTCTGCTGATTTATTGTTTTTCAAAACTATGCTTGGATGGTTCAAACAGATGTGTTGTAACTATATTAAAACTTTGTTTTTAGGAATGGATTGGCAAGAATCTGGAGAAGGGGCAGAGAAATTGTCTAGGGGACCAGCGGGCATGAGAGATTCCTGCTGGCACCACTGACCACCTTCTGCACATACCTCCTTTCCTTCCTGTCTGGCCCAGTGTTCAAGTATCAGCAAGGTTTGGCTTCAGGGGAATTTGGTCTTCTAACCAGACCAAACTTATGTGAACCTTGGCTGTATTAGAACACTTCTGATATTTCTGCACCAAATCCAGTGAATTTGACATGCAACAACACAAGAGAAAGGCAACTAAGGGCACTCATGATAATCATTTTCTGTTTTGTAAATAGTGACCCATTTGAGAGGAATGCAGATGGGGCCATGCTGTCCAGATTTTTCTTCCAGCTGTAATAACTGGAACAATGATAGTCACACTGAAACCAGGGGTGGATTCCACCTGGGGAAATAAGCAACAATATGAAGATTAAAGACAATTAAAGGAGTGAGTTGTGACATCAAAATGATGTTCAAACTTGGTATAACAACAACAAACAAAAACCTTTAAAATGTCTTGTTTATCAGACGAGATCGGGCGCGTTCAGGGTGGTATGGCCGTAGACGGCTTCTGCTGCTAATGTTCAAGAGAAGCAAATATCCTTAAATCTCTGCCTTTTTCCCCCCTGTGTCTTGATGAAGTATAGTGGTTTGATTATTTTGCTTCAAACCCGAGTTGGTAGTGCCCTTCTAGTAAATAAATGAATTTCATTTTTGTCCGAAGGAAAAAAAAAAAAAAAAAGTCTTGTTTATCACAATTGTTTCCAGTTGGTTGGACTTTCCCTTCTCTATAATGTCAGTTGTTGTTCAGTCACCCAGTTGTGTCCAACTCTTTGTGACCCCATGGACTGCAGCTCTCCAGGCCTCCCTGTCCCGCACTATCTACCAGAGTCTGCCTAAGTTCATGTTCATTGCATTAATGATGCTGTCTAGCCATCTCATCCTCTGATGCCCTCTTCTCCTTCTGCCTTCAATGTTTACCAGCATCAGGGAAAGACCATAGCCCTGACATAATGTCAGTTGGTAATATCTATTTACTATTAGTACTGGACATGATGTTTTCCATAATTAAGGTAAAATGTTTTGTAGCAAGCAAGTTTTGTGGCTATGAGGCTGATGATAGTATTTAATTAAAATCTATCATTTTACAAGAGTATAAACTTAGGAATAAAATTAAGTTCTCAAACATTTATAGTAGTTATGGCAAAAAAATAAATGAAACCAAATGACTCAGAATAATAAGGATACCTGATGTATTGATAAAATTTGCCATTCACTAAGCACTTGTCTTTAAATCATTGCCTTTAACCTAGAAACTAGTCTTCTATCTTCTTATCTAGTGCTCTTTCTACTACTGCCTTCTGTCCTCATAAATCTCACCATATCGGGAGACAGAAAGATTAATAGAGCATGCAAATTTGTTTTCCTTCTGTCTGACTACAAACCTTTTTTTTTTTTTTTCAGAAGCAGGTGTGAAGAAAGTAAGTGTAAATAATACTAATGCTTTCATTCTGTAAAACCATGGAGGACTGTGAATCTGTCTCCGGGAGATGATGAAGGATGAAACAGTGATATAGAGTAGAGGGTCTTGGCAGAGAGTATCATCTGTTGCCTTTTAGACAGGTAACAGATCATCTCTGGATTTAGGGCAAGGGCTGATGTGCCAAATCAGATTTACTCTGACAGTGGCTGCAGAGTAGTGTAGAAAAAGAGAGGAAAGGAAAAATAAAGAATTTTTTTTTTTAATTAAAGCTTCAGTTCAGTTCAGTTCAGTCACTCAGTCATGTCCAACTCTTTGCAACCCCATGGACTGCAGCACACCAGGCCTCCCTGTCCATCACCAAATCCTGGAGCTTGCTCAAACTCATGTCCAAACTCTAGTTGGTGATGTAATCCAACCATCACATCCTCTGTCATTCCCCTCTTCTCCTGCCTTCGATCTTTCTCAGCATCAGGGTCTTTCCCAATGAGTCAGTTCTTTGCATCAGGTGGCCAAAGTATCGGAGCTTCAGCTTCAGTATCAGTCCTTCCAATGAATATTCAGGACTGATTTCCTTTAGGATGGACTGATTGGATCTCCTTGCTGTCCAAGGGATTCTCAAGAGTCTTCTCCAACACCACCGTTCAAAAGCATCAATTCTTCAGTGCTCAGCTTTCTTTATGGTACAACTCTCACATCCATACATGACTACTGGGAAAACCATAGCTTTGACTATCCAGACCTTTGTCAGTAAAGTAATGTCTCTGAAGTAATGTCTCTGTTTTTAATATGCTGTCTAGGTTTGGCATAGCTTTTTCTTTCTAGATTTGTCATAGCTTTTTCTTCCAAGGAGCAAGCTCCTTTTAATTTCATGGCTGCAGTCACCATCTGCAGTAATTTTGGAGCCCAAGAAAATAAAGTCTGTCATTGTTTCCTCATCTATTTGCTATGAATTGATGGGACAGGATGCTATGATCTTATTTTCTTGAAAGTGGAGTTTTAAGCCAACTTTTTCACTCTCCTCTTTCACTTTCATCAAAAGGCTTTTCAGTTCCTCTTCCTTTTCTACCATAAGGGTGGTGTCATTTGCATATCTGAGGTTATTGATATTTCTCCCAGCAATCTGATTCCCACTTGGGCTTCATCCACATGCCAAGCTTACCACAGGCCAAGTAATGCATTCTTAAATATAAATAAATTATATTAATTATATGTATGAAAAGTGAAATTGTCAGTTGTTCAGTCATGTCCTACTCTCTGCAGCCCCATGGACTATAGCTTGCCAGGCTCCTTAGTCCATGGAATTCCCTAGGAAAGAATACTAGAAAATTCCATGGATTGAAAGCATTTTTAACATCTTTCATATTATATCTTTTGTAGATTTTTTTTTTATTGGTGTACAGTTGCTTTACAATATTGAGTTAGTTTCTGCTGTAGAGCAAAGTGAATCAGTCTTACATATACATATATCCCCTCCCCCCCTTTTTTAGTTTCCTTCCCATTTAGGTCACCACAGAGCATTGGGCTAAACTCAACACCATCACTGTGTGTCCAGAAGACTAACAGAGAGATCCAGAGAGATGTTTCTTGATATAATGAGTGAACATTAGACTTGCAAAGTTCTGTAAAGGCCATTTAAACCATCTACTTCAGAGATGAAAATTTAAGAGCTATATATTTGTTGGCTGTCCAGATTTACAGAATTAGCAATAGAGTTGGTGCTAGAATCACAGTGAGTTTAGAACATAAGCAACAAATATAAGCCTTCATTCAGTTTGTTCACGTTTACTAAGGTTCTTCTATACTCAGATGTGTGAGACATCTAACAATATTCACATGAAAACATAGTGCAAAATGTAAAAGAGTCAAGAATCTGAAGAAAAAGTAAACTGACAAATGAAATTTAAGTTATAATATCATAAAATTTCCATGAAATGTTGACTCCTTGTGTTGGGTTTTTGGAAAGCTTCAGGTGAGCAGAGAGAATGGAGAGTCTTCTTATGTACAGAAAATGACATGGACAAATGAACACCAATTTGAGATAAAGTGGATTTATTTCCAAAATATTTGAGGCACATCTTTTTCCCCTTTCACCTTTCCTCATCTGCCCTCCAAATATGCTCCACATACTGATTCCTGTTCTTTCATAAAATGTGGGGAAAATGCTTTCAAATTTTGGCCCCTAATTTCCTCCTCAGAACAGTCAATTGCACAGATCATACAATGGCTGTGTGTTCAACTGGATCAACCATAAAGATCCTAAAGTGTGAAGTGTTAGTCGTTCAGCTGTGTCTGACTCTTTGCAAGCCCATGGACTGTAGCCTGCCAGGCTCCTTTGTCCATAGAATTCTCCAGGCAAGAATACTGGAGTGGGTTGCTGTTTCCTTCTCCAGGGGATCTTCCTAACTCAGAGATCAAACCCGGGTCTCCCGTTTCTCCTGCATTGGCAGGCTGATTCTCTACCGTCTGAGCCACCAGAGAAGACCCTAAAACCTTGGCTAATTCTTCGAACACAATAAATGTTCAAAAATACCACTGTCTTTTCTCCCCTTCCTCACTTCCATGTCATTTATCATTGCATTCCTTTTTTTTTTTTTTTGATATTTTTTGAGAGGTGTTTTTTATTTATTTATTCTTATTTATTTTTTTTTACTTTACAATATTGTATTGGAGGTGGGAGGGGGATTCAGGGTGGGGAACACGCATACGCCCGTGGCAGATTCATGTTGATGTGTGTATTCTTTATTTTGTAGCTGTTTTGGCCAACATGGTTTTACCTTCTTACATTAGAAGTTTCTTTAGAATAGGAATCAAATCATGTTGATCATTGAGTCATTATCCACTTAAAAAAAATCAATTTGTGATTTTGGTGGCAATTTGAGTCCAAAATCCATAGGGCAAGTCATCGAGGGGTTCTCCAGTGTGAGCTGAAACTGTGGTCCATGGGTTGAATTTTTTATCTTAATAAAAAGCTGACTTTTAACTGACTTTTTAACTGACTGAATCAGGCACATAGAATATTGAGTAATATTTACTTAAATTTTACTGGTTATGGATTGTAATCACGTCTATAAAATGCCTTCACAGCACACCTAGATTATTATTTGGCTGAATATCCGAAGACTAGCCATGTTGACACATAAAACTGTCCATCAAAACAACCTTATCTTAATAGAGGACATCTTGATCACCCAATAAGAATAATTCATTTTTTGGATTCATTACATGTGGCTTTAGTGGTAAAGAAACCACTGCCAATATAGGAGACTTAAGAGACTCAACAGACTTGGGTTTGATCTCTGGGTGGGGAAGATCCCCTGGACTAGGAAAGGTCATTCCAGTATTCTTGCCTGGAGAATCCCATGGACAGAGAAAACTGGTGGGCTACAGTCCACAGGGTTGCAAAGTCAGATATCACAGAAGCGGCTTAGCACAACATATACTGTTCAAAGAGTTTCAGTGCATTATCTCACTAAATGTAAAACAGATATTGCTGCTGCTATTTATTAAAGAGAATATAGAGGCTAATGACACCCATACTATTGTTAAGGGCGTCTGAGCCCATAACCCAGGTCTGTAAACTCTGTTCAGTGAAAAGATGACACTTTGCTTCATACAGAGTAGCTTGCTTCTGTGGAGTATTTTATTTCTAAGTTGTTCTGACCCTCTTCTTTATGTCCGGAATAGAATCCACATTTTGAGACAGTGAAGCTATATCACAGAAAGAGTCTGGATCAGTGAGTCATCTGGAATTTCAATGAGTGTTGTGTTGGCAAGAAATTATTTTGTTAAGCAGCTGACTTTTAGAGGTTGTTGGTTAGCAGAGCATAACTTAGTCTATGTTAACTAATTAACTTCATTAACTTCTTAGGGAGTTGATTTAAGGATTTTATTGGATGTGAAAGTGTTGGAAAAAGCCAAACATTACTGTGTTTTTAATCCTGCAGCTGTGTTTTCTTTAAGACACTGACCATTGTAAACAAGCCAGGGCATCACGGCTGACTTCCCTCACTGGATATTATTTATTCCTCCAAGAAGTTTTATCAGCTGAATGCGTCAAATTACTCTCTCGATTTTAATTAGGCAGAAATGGCAAGATTTCATAACAGAGAAACACATTGGCAATGGAATTCAGGTAATAAATTAAGCTTTTAAACTTTTTTCTTTTTTTGTCCTCTCTTCCCCACTGTCCAGCCCAGGGTCAGACACATGATGGCCATCTATGTAGTTTTGTTTCTAAGGTGTCAAACTCTTCTCAGTTCACGTCCTAAATAGCACATTAAAATTAGCCGCACATACCATTGTGTTGTAAACTGCATACAGAAGACTTGAAACACTTAAAATTCTTTTCCAGCCAAGGTGGAAAGTTATAAAAAATAGATTTTTTGGCCAATACTGCCCATATTCAACGAAGTAACTTGTGCATGTTCAGCTGGCAGTGTCTATCGGGGTGATGCAGTATCTTCAGGGCTTCCTAGGTGACTCAGTGGAAAAGCATCCGCCTACCAGTGCAGAAGCCGCAGAAGACATAGGTTCAGTCCCTGAGTCAGGAAGATTCCCCGGAGGAGGAAATGATCGCCCGCTGCGGTATTTTTTCCAGGAGAATCTCATGGACAGAGAAGCATGGTGGGCTAAAAACCATGGGGTCACAAAGAATTGGACATGACTGAGCATGCACACATGTAGTCTCTTCAAAGAGGACTTAGCCTCTCTAAGACTCAGGAGTGAAAAGACCTTGATGCTGGGAAAAACTAAGGGCAGGTGGAGAAACAGGCAATTGAGGATAAGATGGTTGGATGGAATCACCAACTCAACGGACATGAGTTTGAGTAAACTCTGGGAGATAGTGAGGACAAGAAAGCCTGGTGTGCTGTAGTTCTTGAGGTCCAAAAAGTCAGATACAACTTACCAACTGAACAACAACAAAGCTCAGAAGCATGGTATGATTTTCCACATCCACCACTACAGAAAAGTATTCTGTCCAGAGTACATGGATATCAAAATAGTCCACATTGATTCTATATAACTTTGAAGAGAACAAAATCAATCAAAAGCTTGTGTTGAAAAGTGATGATTAATGATTAACGATGTTGAGCATCTTTTCATGTGCCTTTTGGCCATCTGTATAACTTCTTCAGATAAATGTCCATTGAAGTCTTCTGCTTGGCATTCATGTAAGGAGCTTCTAAAGGCACTGATGCCCAGATCCTACCTAACAGGTTCTGATTGAATTGCTCTGGGATGGAGCCTGGGCTTCAGATCACTTTGTAAAAGTTCCTCATCTGGTTTATTACATAACCAGGATGGAGAGAGATGCTTTGGCCTGCACCAGTGCTTCTCAGAAACTTTTATTTTCATGCGTATCACATGAGAACCTTGTGAAAACTAACATTCTGATTCAGTGGTCCTGAGGTGGGTCCTGAAACATCTGCACTTTTGGTCCCTGGTTTGAGTTGCAGGATATAAACCACTGAGATGCTCTGCCTTGGGGAGAGAATGACCAATAGATTGTATCCTGCTCAGCTGCTCCAAGGGGATTTTCTACCTTGTAGCTGAGGCCAGTGAGATACAGACCTCCATGCATTTTGTTGTTGTTTTTAAAGTGGAATTTGACCTAAACGCTAGTATGTTCTTGAAATGAAGCTAGAGACAAAGCATCTGACCTTGTCTTATGAACAGGAAGATCCATAAAAGGTTAAGAAAGACTTGAAATACAGAGGAGCAGTGACTGACAGGATTAGTACAATTGGGAGAGGCTTAGTACAATTAGTGCAATTAAGGAACTTCCCGGTGAGAATCTGCCTGCGATGGAGGAGACCCAGGTTCCATCCCTGGGTTGGGAAGATCCCCTGGAGGAGGGAATGGCAACCCACTCCAGTATTCTTGCCTGGAGAATTCCATGGACAGAGGAGCCTGGGGCCTGGCAGGCTACAGTCCATGGGGCCACAAGGAGTCAGACACAACTGAGCAACACTTTGTAACTCACAACTTTGTGACATGGCTAAGGAAGCAAGGGAAAGTATAGAAACCATGTGCTTCATATGACTGAGTATACATACTCACACCCAATCCACACTGAGCCTCAATTACTTTACTCTTTCCACCTAAGGCAAGAACCAATGTTTCCCAGGGGTTTGGCCAGGGGGAAAGTGTGGGGAGGCGATACAAACATCTCCTTCTAATCTAGCTCATTATAAATTACTTGATGTTACACCTTGTCTTTGATAAAAAGATGACACCCAGGTTTCCTAACCTGTGAATCCTAAAGCTAACTTTCAGTACTGAAAATCTAAAAAGATTCATAGAGGTGTCATTCTAATGCATAAATTATGCTATAATAAGGATTTATAAGATAAAATTAGCCTTTATTTTGTCTCCTGACATTTTGGTTTAGGTTAATCTATACTGGGGCTTCCCAGGTTGCACAATGGTAAAGAATCCACCTGCCAATGCAGGAGATGCAAGAGACACAGTTTTGAGCCCTGGGTTGGGAAGATCCTGTGAAAATGGCAACCAGTCCCTGTATTCTTGCCTGGAAAATCCCTTGGATAGAGGAGCCTGATGGGGTACAGTCCATGGGGCCACAAATAGTTGAACATGACTGGGTGAGCACACACACGCAATCCATACTGAGTTTCAGTTCCTTTACTCCTTCTGCTTAAGGCACCAACCAACTTCTAACCAAATAATGGGATCTTTGGGGGTTCCTGGGCACTGGAGTTTTAAGAAAACTCTCCTAGATGGCTCTAATGTGAAGCCATAGTTGAGTCATGGGACTTTAAGACTTTGGAAGTAGCGTTAAAACACTTATTTGACTACAGTTTTAAGTGGTATGTCTCAATTCAGGTAGGGCACGCTTCTTTGCGGATTTCAGTTCTTAATTCTGACTGTGAGTGTGGAGGTCCTAGTATTCTAGAGGCAGAGCTAATGGGCAATGCTCCTTTCTCAGGGCACAAATGGTCCAAATAGTCTCTTCGACCTGGGCTGCCCCTCAGTGTGTTCCCATGTAAAGGGCAGCTTTGCACATGACTTGGTTCATCAAATTCCATGGAGCATCAGTGAAATAGTGAGAAATCTCAAAAACACCATATACCAAAAGGGACAATTCAAGGAGAGAAAAGAAAAACAAAAACCACACAGTTACCTAAAGAGGTCCTTACATAGTTCATAATTTGATTACCAAACTCGAACTTTATTCTCTGACGACATGAAACAGTAATGTCCTCGGGAGTGATAAGGGTGTTTGATCTCATTGCAGAAGTTTAAATATCCCATTAACACTCTGATTATAGATAGCTAGATATCGCTTCCAAGTATATTCCCATTCAAAGTTACACCTTTAGTTCTGGGAAAAAGTTTCATCCCTCCTAAAGCTATGCTATGCTAAGTCACTTCAGTCGTGTCCAACTCTGTGTGACCCCATAGACGGCAGCCCACCAGGGTCCCCTGTCCCTGGGATTCTCCAGGCAAGAACACTGGAGTGGGTTGCCATTTCCTTCTCCAATGCATGAAAGTGAAAAGTGAAAGTTAAGTAGCTCAGTTGTGTCCGATCCTCAGCAACCCCATGGACTGCAGCCTACCAGGGTCCTCCTACCATGGGATTTGCCAGGCAAGAGTACTGGAGTGGGGTGCCATTGCCTTCTCTGATCCCTTCTAAAGGTACTTGAATTTTTCATTTGCCATACATAGATCTGCCATACAGCTTCATTTCAAATCATTCACCCTAGCTATACCACTAGCCCTAAATCTGTTTCTTTATATATAAAGTTAGCAGTTGGCATATAGCATGCAAGTATTTTTTCACACTAAAGGAGTGGGATGGGGAGGCAGGAAGGAGGCTCAAGAGGGAGGGGAATATGTACACCTATGGCTGATTCATGTTATTTTATAGCATAAAATAATAAAACACTGTAAAGCAATTATACTCCAATTAAAAAATAAATTAAAAATATATAGCTAATCTTGTTATATATGTTACAAATTTGCATTTTCACCTTTACTGTGAATTGCATAAACATAAACATATATTAAATGAATGTACTTATTGCATTAGTTGAATAAAATGATGTTTAGTTAAATTCTACATAATGGATAAGAGGGAAATGAAAAGTATCTTCTGGTAAAAAGTATTTTATGCTATAACAATTTTTCATATTATATGTGGAAAGAGAGGATTACATGTGTGTTGGATTTCAGACAAAGGATTTGCACAGGAATGAGGAAAAGAAATGATGGGCCATGAACACTGCCTTCTAGACCTTCTTTCTTGCCTTTCCCAATGTAACCAGCAGTTGCCAAGCTACTGGTTTGTTTCAATATATATATATTTAAAGAATATTCAGTTCAGTTCAGTTGCTCAGTTGTGTCTGACTCTTTGAGACCCCATGGACTGCAGCATGCCAGGCCTCCCTGTCCATCACCAGCTCCTGGAGTTTACTCAAACTCACGTCCATTGAGTCGGTGATGCCATCCAACAATCTCATCCTCTGTCGTTCCCGTCTCCTCTTGCCTTCAATATTTCCCAGCATCAGGGTCTTTTCAAATGAGTCAGCTCTTTACATCAGGTGGCCAAAGTATTGAAGTTTTAGCTTCAACATCAGTCCTTCCAATGAACATTCGGGACTGATTTCCTTTAGGATGGACTGGTTGGATCTCCTTGTCCAAGGGACTCTCAAGAGTCTTCTCCAACACCACAGTTCAAAAGCATCAGTTCTTCGGTGCTCAGCTTTCTTTATAGTCCAACTCTCACATCCATACATGACTACTGGAAAAACCATAGCCTTGACTAGACGGACCTTTGTTGGCAAAGTAATATCTCTGCTTATTGATATGCTAAGTTGGTCATAATTTTTCTTCAAGGAGCAAGCATCTTTTCATTTCATGGCTGCAGGCACCATCTGCAGTGATTTTGGAACTCCAAAAAATAGTCTGGCATTGTTTCCACTGTTTCTCCATCTATTTGCCATGAAGTGATATTGATTGATAGCAAAAAAGAAAATAAAAGGATATTAGAAGGAAATAAAAAATTGAATTCTCCAAACGGTTCTCACAGTTCATTAACATAACCTGAAGTCTGTCTCTTATATCAGGGAGGTAGTCCTCCCCCTCTAGACTTCCATTTCCTAAAATCTGAACAAACGAAGGTATCACATCCAGTTCTAGGATGGCATTGTTTGGGGAGGGGGAAACCCTGAAACAGTTAACAACTAGTTTGGGAAAATGCAAGGAGAAGCCGTCACTACCGGAGCTTGGCCAGCAGCCCTTGTACTCAATTCCTTGTCTCCCCCTCCCATCTAGTCCTCACCCCTGCTAACCTATCCCAGATGGGTTACACACAGACCTGCCAAAGTGTCCTCTAGATGAAGTACCACCAAAAAGGCAATCTTTTCTTTTCTCCTAAAAATATCTGTTTTCAATCACCTTGCAAACTCAGGACAGCTTCCGGGGGTCTGGACTTGTTTGGAAATTTCACTTTACTGCTTGAGTGCCAGACTCAAGAGACACAGCTCTGACATCAATTAACAGCACGACAAATTGGCAGCAGCCATTTCTGGAAATAGCTTCCGCACTGACAGTGAAATATGATGGTTGAGAAGCAGCCCCTCCAGTAACACTCTGTCATTCTCCCACACAGCTGACACACCCTCCACCTTCCCCCAGACTTATACAGTACACACATGCATTCTTACAAAGAGGACTATACAGCTGGGCTTGCACACACAGGCTTACCGGAAGCTTGCACATACAGGTACTCATGCTCCTCTCCACACAGCAGTTCAAACATATACCCCCTGAGGCATTTATATTTGCTCATACATGCAACCCTTCACAATCACACGCACACAGACGCATATACATCCACAGGTACACACGCGGGATCAGTCACCTATGCATGTACACAAACTCAAGTGTGCCTTTCTGATGGCCCAAAGGCTCTACACATGCCCACAAACCCAGGATCACTAAGACATACACACAGAGAAACAAGTTCTTAAACGCTGTGTTATTTGAATACACGAACTTGCGCAAATACAGACACATATAAATACTGATCCAAAGCAAGAGACTGAAGACAAGTTTCTGAAGTAAAGTTGGGAAAAGCAGCTGTTTTTGCCCCAAGCAAAGAGTGTAAAATCCAGAATAAACAAAACGATGCTCTTTGTACATTCTGGTTTTAATATATCTAGCTGTGAATGGCTTTATCTGCCATATTTCTCTCTCTCTTTTTGCCACTCAAGTTACTGGAGTTATGTTTATACAACAAGGTCTTAGAACATTTAATTAAATTAATATTTCTTTTATGTGAAAAGATACTGCCTTCCAGGGCTGGCTTTAGCTGTTGTTTAGCACCATTTATTCAATGGAGAAACTCTTCATGGTTTTCAGTCTTGACATGTTTTTCCACAAATTGCATCTATTTACATTTTCCAGCACCTACCATTGCCTCTAAGAGTTTGCAGATCACTGGCTAGGAAAGAAGAAAGGCTGTTTTTCTAAGTCTCCATATTTTTTATGCCTTTCAGATGTTTGGGAAACTAAGCAGGTTTATTAATTAACACTTACTTTGGGGCATGTGAGCAGAAAAAAAAGGAGTGTGCTGATGTCCTCACCATAAGTGAGAACAGCTGGAGCTGGAGAACAGAAACAGAGTAACAGTGCCTTTATTTATCAAAAGTTAAGTCTCAGTTCTGGAATCTCAGTGGGCGATGATTTGGCAGACAATGGAGTAAGGTGCAGTAAACTGCATAAGCCTGGGGCAGAACTCAGCTCCCTGCACTGGACACCTGTGTGACTCAGGGCAAAGTGTTTTAAGCTCTGAGACTGAGGTGCCTTCAGTGTAAGAAAAGGATGATGATCCCTCACTGAATTTTAGAGACAGGGAGGGATTAGTATAGGAATTCTGGTATTCAAAATTCATGATGCGTTTTATCTTTCCTTCAGTTATTTTCTGCAATTTCACCTGTGTTGTTGTTCAGTCACTAAGTTGTGTCCAGTTCTTTGTGGACCCCATGGACTGTAGCACACCTCCCCTATCTCCAGGAGTTTGCTCAAATTCATGTCTATTGAGCGGGTGATGCCAGCCAGCCATCTCATGCTTTGTCATGCCCTTCTTCTCTTGACCTCAATCTTTCTCAGCATCAAAGTCTTTTCCAAAGAGTTGGCTCTTTGCATCAGGTGGCCAAAGTGTTGGAGCTTGAGGTTTAACATCAGTCTTTCCAGTGAATATTCAGAGTTGATTTCCTTTAGGACTGACTGGTTTGGTTTCCTTGCTGTCCAAGGGACTTACAAGCATCTTCTCCACTATCATAATTCAAAAGCATCAGTTCTTTGGTGCTCAGACTTCTTTATGGTCCAAATCTCACATCCATACATAACTACTGGAAAAGCCATTGCTTTGACTATATGGACCTTTGTTGACAAAGCAATGTCTCTGCTTTTTAATACACTGTCTAGGTTTGTCATAGCTTTTCTATAATCTGTACTAAACCCAAAACCAGTGATTCTTAACCTATAACAGGGTTCATATGATTTCCCATCTCAAAAAAAGATCATCTTATATTCTAAGTGTTTTCATTTCCCCCTTGAGGAATTTTGTGGTTCCTGAACTCAGTGCTAATGTGTGTGAAGGAGGCTTCCCCACACCCACAAGCAGTTCTCTGACACGAGTTGAGTGTCCTACAATCCAGCTCTATTCTGACACTATCTACCCAGAGACAGCATCAGATTCCACAAGATTAAAGTTCAGTCCTCCAAGATTTCCCATCTTCCACTTCAGATGATGATTATCACCTGTGCTTCTGACCAGCCAGGTATAGATTTGAGGTTCCAACCATCCCCTCCTTGAACTTCAGACCCTAAATTGTTACCTGTGCATCTGTGCTCACTGGTGTCCAAATCTTTTAGACCCCATGGACTGTAGCCCACCAGGCTCCTCTGTCCATGGAATTTTCCAGTCACAAATACTGGTGTGAGTTGCCATTTCCTACTCCAGCGGATTGAACCCACATCTTCCCAACTCAGGGACTGAACCCACATGTCTGGCATCTCTTGCATTGGCAGGCAGATTCTTTACCACCAGCACCATCTGGGAAGCCCCTTGTTACCTATACTTCTGACCTAATGGTTGTAAACCAGATATTTCCACAACCTCCTTATCAGGTTTTATTAATTTACTAGACTGGCTTACATAATTCAGAGAAGCATTTTATTTACTAAATTCTTGGTTGGCTTTATAAGATCCAGCTCCGGAGCTGTCAGATGGAAGGGATGCATAGGGCAAGTTTTATGGGAAGCACGAGCTCCTATGCCCTCCCCAGGGTCTTCATTCTCCTCAAATCCCCCTGTGCTTACCAATTCAAAAGCTCTCTGAAACCCATTCTTTTGAGTTTTGTGGGCTCCATTACATGGACATTGTTGATCAACTCATTGACTGTTGGCAACTGATTTAACTTGCAACACCTCACCTCTTTTCAGTTTGGCAGTGGTGAGGCTGAAAGTTTCAATCCCTGTGGTCGGCTCCATGGGCAACCAACCTCCACGTGTAGATCCTTTACAAAAGTAACTCATTAACATAAGAAGCATCTTTACATTTTTTCACTTAGGAAATTCCTTTGAAAGTTGTATACCAGGAAATATGAAGGAAAACCAAATACATATGAGAAGTAAGTATTTGATCATCTGAATGACCAAATCCACCATTTTATCTCCTGTACCCAAGTAAGTGCCTGGCACCTAATAGATTCTTAGTAATATTTGTTGAAATGTCAGGTAGGGTCCTCAAATACTCTGATTTGGATCTTTTATCCCAAGCCAAAACCAAAACCAAAAAAAAAAAAAAATGGAAGAACCACAATATTCTTCCAATGAATAAGCATAATTGCAATGGTCTGAACATGTTCCCCCCAAATTCATAGGTTGAAATCCTGGCCTCCAGTGAGATGGTATTAGGAGGTGGGTACTTTGGAAGGTGATTAGGTCATGGAAGGTGGAGCCCTCATTTGTGTGATCAGTACCCTTGTAAAAGACAGCTCTGAGAACTCTCTCACCCTCCTTCTGCCATGTGAAAGGGCAGCAAGAACCAGGAAACATGACACCATATCTGTCACACACAAAAGACACCAAATCTACCAGCACCTTGAGCTTGGACATGCCATCCGCAAAACTGTAGAGAAATAAATGTTTGTTATTGAAGCCATGCAGTCTACAGAATTTTGTTATAGCAGTATGAACTGATTAAGACCATAATTGAAAACTAGGGCTATAACTTCCCAGTATTCTTTCCCTAGGGTCTGGAATGGAACATAAAAGAGGTTTAATAAATATATGTTACATGAATCAATAAAGTAACAATAAGAATGTTTTGTAGGAATAACAACAAAAATATACCATTAAAATATCATCGTTAAAATAACTCAATTCAACATTTCTTGCAGAGAAGCACTTCTTCTTGCTCCTTTCTTATTCTTACTTATCTGCTTGTAGTGAGGTTCCTCTCACTAGACCCAAAATATGCAAAATCTGACATACCACCTCTGCTTTTTGATACTACACTTCATCTCAATTTCAACTATATTTTTATTTTCTAATTGCCACAGGTATTAGTCATGTAAATTCCCATCTCAAACTCATGCTCTTCAGAACATTTACTTTTCAATATTCATTGAGCTAGAGCAGTCTACCAGAAAAACCTTCCTGCAAATGCCTTAAATAAGGATGGTCATCAACATTCACCCAGTGGGCATCCTGAGTCCCCCTCCACCTGTCTACACCCTGCTGGGTCTCCTGTTCATACTCTCTTAGCACTTTTTCTCCTCAGCATTAAATGTTGTTGCAATTTAATTATTTACGACTTGCTCCCTTTTCTTCTTCCTGCACAAATCTATGCGTAAAACTTCTCTGAGAAGCAGTGTGATATAAAGTTCACAGGACTCAAATTTACCTTCAAAAGATTTAAAAATACTATGACCTTGAATAACAACAAATGGGAAAGAGCTGCTAAATGCACCGAAGGGCAAAGAAACTTGTTGAAAAAAGCAAATCTATAAACCAAAGTCAGCAAAAATAGCTCCCAAAAGGAAGTGTAATACACAGAGGGCAAATCCAACACATTTATTTATTTATTTATTTTGATAACTAGAACAGGGTTTGCATACTAGCAGGTTTCCCTGGTGGTTCAGATGGTAAAGAATCTACCTGCAACGGCAGAGACCCAGGTTTGATCCCTGGGTGGAAAATGAACCAAGGTCTCCCCATTGCATGCAGATGCCCTGGAGAAGGAAATGACTACTCATTCCAGTATTCTTGGGGCTTCTCTGGTGGCTCAGATGGTGAAGAATCTGCCTGCAATGGTGTGGGGGGTGGGGGTAGGGAAGGGAGGGTCTGGGTTAGTGATTCTGGGTCAGGAAAATCTCCTGAAAAAGAGAATGTCTACCCACTTCAGTATTCTTGCCTGGAGAATCCCCAAGGAGACTGGGGTCCGGTGGGGGGCTACAATCCATGGGTTCACAAACAATTGGACACAACCAAGCAACTAACACTTTTACTTTTTCATGTAGACCAGAATCCTTGACACCCCTTCCACAGGACTAAGATGTGGGCAAAATAAGTGGTTTCAGGAAATAATGAAGCAGTTTCTTAGAAAAGGAAGAATACTGACCTCGGAGCAATCTGGCTACATTAGATCTCTGCTTTCTGGAAAGAGGCAAAGACACCCAAAAATCAGTCATATAACCTTGGCAAATAAGCCACCCCATGCTGTTACATGGGGAAACTCAATGCCTAAACTCATTCTGTCTCCAATACAACACAAATTCTCCTAAAAATAGCTGTCCTGCGAGAACCCACCCGACTCAAAGATGAAAAACCATTAAGAAGGAAGCAGCACAGGATCTCCACAAAGATGCTATAAGAAGTAAGAATAAAAGGAACAGCAAAATGTGAAAGATGACTAAGCCTCACAAGAAAAAACATTGCCATAGAGCAGATGTAATATATGAGCAAACACACAGTCATAAATAAAATTTTAAAAATACCTTTAAAGAACTGCACTAGTAACATATACCAAGTTAACCAAAAGAGATGTAGCATGAGCTGGCAGAATTGGGGAATAAGTGTAAAGAGAAAGGGAAAAACATAATCTACAAAACATGTCTGCATTAGAAGGAGCACAAAGGAAAATAGAATCTGCTCAAAGTATAGTAAGGCCATGAAAGGGAGGTAAAAAGTAAGAAAATTGAACAGAGGATTTTAAAAGTTTGTTGATGTCAGATATAAAGCAAAGGAAAGGAAAGATGACTGCTGACACACACACACACACACACAGAGACATAATATGAAAGGTAACTTCAAAGCCTAATAAATATGCTTTTGCTAAAAATAGAACTATCATATAACCCAGTAATTCTCCATTCCTGGGAATATACTTGGAGAAAATTATAGTTTAAAAAGATATATGCACCCCGATGTTCATTGCAGCAGTATTTACAGCAGCTGGGCATGGAAGCAACCTAAATGTCCATTAACAGAGGAATAGATAAAGATGGTGCAGTACATGTATACAATGGACTGTTACTCATCCATATAAAGGAACAAAATAGTACCATTTGCAGAGTCGTGGATGGACCTAAAGACTGCCATACAGAGTAAAGCAAGTCAAAAAGAGAAAAACAAGCATCATATAATATCATTTATATATGGAGTCCAGAAAAATAGTACAGATAAACTTATTTGCCAAGCAGAAATAGAGAACAAACTTATGGTGACCAAGAGGGTGAGGGAGAGTGGGATGAACTGGGAGACTGAGATTGACATATACACACTGCTGCTGCTGCTGCTGCTAAGTCGCTTCAGTCCTGTCCAAATCTGTGTGACCCCACAGACGGCAGCCCACCAGGCTCCCCCGTCCCTGGGATTCTCCAGGCAGGAGTACTGGAGTGGGATGCCATTTCCTTCTCCAATGCATGAAAGTGAAAAGTGAAAGTGAAGTCGCTCAGTCGTGTCCGACTCTCAGCGACCCCATGGACTGCAGCCCACCAGCCTCCTCCATCCATGGGATTTTCCAGGCAGGAGTACTGGAGTGGGTGCACTACAGTGTATGAAATCCTTCCCTGGTGGCTCAGACTGTAAAGAATCCGCCTACAATGTGGGAGACTCAGATTCGATCCCTGCATCAGGAAGATCCCCAGCAGAAGGGAAAGCTACACCACTCCAGTATTCTTGCCTGGAAATTCCATGGGCAGAGGAGCCTGGTGAACGACAGTTCATGGGGTCACAAAGAGCTGGACACGACTGGGCGACTATACATTCTTTTCATGTATATTCTATTCTTTCTTTTCATTATACATCCTTTTCATGTATAAAAGAGATAAGTCATCAGAACGTACTGTATACCACAGGGAACCCTACTCAATACGCTGTGGTGACCTAAATGCGAAGGAAGTCTAAAAAGAAGTGGTGTGTGTGTTAACATAGCTGATTCAAGGGCTTGCTTAGTGGCTCAGTGGTAAAGAATCCACCTACCAATGCAGGAGATATGAGTTTGATCCTTGGGTCAGGATGATCCCTTGGAGAAGGATATGGAAACCCAATCTGATATTCTTGTCTAGAAAAATCCTATGGACAGAGGAGCCTGGCAGGTTACGGTCCATGGGGTCCCAAGAGATTTGGGTGTGACTTAGTGGCTAAACAAGAACAACAGCATGGCTGATTCACTTTTCTGTACAGCAGAAACTGACACAGCACTGTGAAGCAGCTATACTCTGATATAAACGAAAAAGAAAAAAAATTGAATACATAGGTTTTTAAAGCTATGGTTTAGTCAATCTTTTCAGATGTAAAAAAAAAAAAAGACCTAATTATACATGTTGAAAGGGTTGCCTATAACCCAAGACTTTTTGAAAAAAGATAAGTTAAAGTTACTGGTCTTCCAGGATAAAGAAAGAACACTTTGGGCATTTAGGTATATGATTAGATTAGCTATGTGAGAAACTAATTGGGCTAGATTTAAAATGATTCACAGCAACATTTACTGTTAAAAGACTGAAGAGCATGTGTTTCCAACATCCTCAAGGAAACATGAATTTTAGCCAGAAGAAACTTTGGTCTATTTATAAAGTCAGCGTTCATTCATTTGTTCTGAAATACTTATTGAGCATCTAGTATTGTCAAGCATTCTAGGTGCAGGGGATACAATGTCAGCAATAATAATAACAACTAACAGACAAAAACTGACTTGTAGAGCTTGCATTCTAATTGGAGGTAAAAAACAAAAAACAGCAATGAATGAAATAAAGTCATATAAATGTGTAATGGGAGGAGGTGAAACTTGTGGTTACTAGGAGGTAAAGGAGGGAAGGGATAAATTGGAAGATTGGGATTGGTGTATACATACTACTATATATAAAACAGATAACTAACATGGACCTACTGTATAGCACAGGGAATTCTGTTCGATAGCCTGTAATGGCCTAAATGGGAAAAGAATCTATAAAGAGAGTAAGTATATGTATGGATATAACTGATTTACTCTCCTGTACAGCTGATACTAACAATATTGTAAATCAACTATACTTTAAGAAACTTTTTAAAATTGAGTTATATCAAAGAAGCATTTAAAGGAAACAAAGATTGACGAAAGCATTGCTATTTTAGACAGGACACCCAGGAAAGCGTTAATGAGATGTGACATGAATAAAAATAAGAAGGAGTACAGGAGCAAGCCTTGCATATATCCAGGGAAAGAACATTCTAAAAAAGAGAACAGATAGTGCTAAAACCCTGAAGCATGACTGAAATGTTTGGGAAAGAAGGTCAGTATTTGGCTGGAACAGAGTGAGTCTGAGGCAATGGGAAGATGAGATCAGGAAGTTAATGTAGAAAAGCTATTTTTAAATTAGTTATTCTAAGGATTTGAGATTTTACTCTGAAATGGGACATCATCAGAGGGTTTTAAGATGAGTGACATGATCTCTTGCATATTTTAAGTCACTTGCTCTGTCTTCTGCATTATACAATGCCTGAAGACAGAAGATAAACATAGGGAGTCTGTTTATGGATCTATTAAATAATGTGAGTTAAAGCTGATGGTAGCTTGAACCTAAGTGGGTTTAAGTCAGAAGCAAAAGGATTTGTTTATGAAGTGAATGTAGGATTCAAAAATAAGAGAGAAGCTCTAATTCATTGTTAGTGGAAAATGAAATGGCAAGCTACTTTGGAGGACTCGTTGGCACTTTCTTACAAAGCTAAACATTCTCTTACCATAAGATGCAAAGATGAAGCAATTATACTCTGATACTTGCTTAAAGGTATTAAAAATTGATGTCTATACAAAAACTGGCAGGCATATGCTTAGGGCAGTTTTATTTATAATTGCCAAAACCTGGAAGGAACTGAGATGTCCTTAAGTAGGCGAATGAATAAATAAATTGTGGTACATACAGACAATGGGATGTTAGATCCAAAAACTGATGAGCTTCTAAGCCAAGAAAATATATGGAGAAATCTAAAATGTATATTACAAAGTGAAGACAGTCAATCTGAACAGGCTAAATAATGAGTGATTTCAACTACATGACATCCTGGAAAAGGCAAAATTATTGAACAGTAAAAAAATAAAATGAGTGATTGGCAAGGATTAAGGGAGAGAGAGTGGTGAATAAGCAGAGCATAGAGGATTTTAGGGCAGAAGAACTGTTCTGAATGATGCTATGGTGGTGGATTCATGGCAATATACAACTCATGAATGTACAACACCAACTGTGAACCTTCTGTAAACTACAGGCTTTAAGTAACAATGATGTATCAATGTAGGTTCATCAGTTATAACACATACATCACTCTGATGGGGGACAATGATGATACTGGGGGAGGCTTCGAATGCCCAGAGGCAGGAGTATCTTTATACATTCAGCTCAATTATGCTGTGAATCTAAAACTGCTCCAAAAAATAAAGTCTATATAGAAAGTAAATAAAAAGAGAAGAGTAAAAAATAACAACCCCAGGTCTATTGAAAATCCAATGTATCCTTTTTGTTCTAAACCACAGGAGGAAAAATGAAATTATCATTTACTGGGAAATTTGCTGAAAGAAACAACTTTGAGATCTGGTAGGGGGAGGTAAGAAACCCACTTTGAAAACCAAAACACTGGCATTCCAGGTAGGGAAGCTGAATCAATCAAACAATCAATCAATTCAGTCACTCACCCATGTCCCACTCTGCGACCCGTTGCACCACAGCACACCAACTACCAGGGTCCACCCAAACCCATGTCTATAGAGTTAGGGATGCCATCCAACCATCTCATCCTCTGTTGTCCCCTTATCCTCTTGCCTTCAATCTATCCCACCATCAAGGACTTTTCAAATGAGTCAACCCTTCACACCAGGTGGCCAAAGTATTGGAGTTTCAGATTCAACATCAGTCCTTCCAATGAACACCCATGACTTATCCCCTTTAGAAGGGACTGGTTGGATCTCCTTGCAGTCCAAGGGTCTTCTCCAACACCACACTTCAGAAGCATCAATTCTTTGGCACTCAGCTTTCTTCACAGTCCAACTCTCACATCCATACATGACCATTGGAAAAATCATAGCCTTGACTAGATGGACCTTTGTTGACAAAGTAATGTCTCTGCTTTTTAATATGCTCTCTAGGTTGGTCATAACTTTCCTTTCAAAGAACAAGTGTCTTTTAATTTCATGGCTGCAATCACCATCTGCAGTGATTGTGGAGCCCCCCAAAATAAAGTCAGCCACTGTTTCCACTGTTTCCCCACCTATATGCCATGAAGTGCTGGGACCAGATGCAATGATCTTAGTTTTCTGAATGTTGAGCTTTAAGCCAACTTTTTCACTCTCCACTTTCACTTTCATCAAGAGGCTCTTTAGTTTTTCTTCATGTTCTGCCATAAAGGTGGTGTCATCTGTATATCTGAGGTCATTGATATTTCTCCTGGCAATGTTGATTCCAGCTTGTGCTTCTTGCAGCCCAGCCTTTCTCATGATGTACTCTGCATAAAAGTTAAATAAGCAGGGTGGTAATATACAGCCTTGACGTGCTCCTTTCCTATTTGGAACCAATCTGTTGTTCCATGGCCAGTTCTAACTCTTGCTTCCTGATCTACATATAGGTTTCTCAAAATGCAGGTCAGGTGTTATGCTATTCCCATCTCTTTCAGAATTTTCCACAGTTTATTGTGATCCACACAGTCAAAGGCTTTGGCATAGTCAATAAAACAGAAATAGATGTTTTTCTGGAACTCTCTTGCTTTTTCGATGATCCAGCAGATGTTGGCAGTTTGATCTCTGGTTCTTCTGCCTTTTCTAAAACCAGCTTGAACATCTGGAAGCTCACGGTTCATGTATTGCTGAAGCCTGGCTTGGATAATTTTGAGCATCACTTTACTAGCATGTGAGATGAGTGCAATTGTGCAGTAGTTTGAGCATTCTTTGGCATTGCCTTTCTTTGGGATTGGAATGAAAACTGACCTTTTCCCGTCCTGTGGCCACTGCTGAGTTTTCCAAATTTGCTGGCATATTGAGTGCAGCACTTTCACAACATCAACTTTCAGGATTTGAAATAGCCCCTCAACTGGAATGCCATCACCTCCACTAGCTTTGCTCATAGTGATGCTTTCTACGGCCCACTTGACTTCATATCCCAGGATGTCTGACTCTAGGTGAGTGATCTCACCATCGTGATTATCTTTGTCATGAAGATCTTTTTTGTACAGTTCTGTGTATTCTTGCCACCTCTTCTTTATATCTTCTGCTCCTGTTAGGTTCCTACCGTTTCTGTCCTTTCTTAAGCCCATCTTTGCATGAAATGTGCCCTTGGTATCTCTAATTTTCTTGAAGAGATCTCTAGTCTTTCCCATTCTATTGTTTTCCTCAATTTTTTTGCACTGATCGCTGAGGAAGGCTTTCCTATCTCTCCTTGCCAATAAGTGGAACTTTGTATTCAGATGAGAATATCTTTCCTTTTCTCCTTTGCTTTTCACTTCCTTTCTTTCACAGCTATTTGTATGGGCTCCTCAGACAGCCATTTTGCTTTTTTGCATTTCTTTTTTGGGGATTGTCTTGATTCCTGTCTTCTGTACAATGTCAGGAACCTCCGTTCATAGTTCATCAGGCAATCTGTCTCTCAGATCTAGTCCCTTAAATCTATTTCTCACTTCCACTGCATACTCATCAGGGATTTGATTTAGGTCACACCTGAATGGTCTAGTGGTTTTCTCCATTGTTTTCAATTTCAGTCTGAATTTGTAATAAGGAGTTCATGATCTGAGCCACAGTCAGCTCCCAGTCTTGTTTTAGCTGACTGTATAGAGCTTCTCCATCTTTGGCTGCAAAGAATACAATCTGATTTTGTTCTTGACCGTCTGGTGATGTCCATGTAGAGTCTTCTCTTGTGTTGTTGGAAGAGGGCATTTGCTATGACCAGTGCATTCTCTTGGCAGAACTCTATTAGCCTTTGCCCTGCTTCATTCTGCACTCCAAGGCCAAATTTGCCTGTTACTCCAGGTGTTTCTTGACTTCCTACTTTTGCATTCCAGTCCCCTATAATGAAAAGGATATCTTTTTTGGGTGTTAGTTCTAGAAGGTCTTGTAGGTCTTTATAGAGCTGTTCAACTTCAGCTTCTTCAGCGTTACTAGTTGGGGCATAAACTTGGATTACCATGATATTGAATTGTTTGCCTTGGAAATGAACAGAGATCATTCTGTCCTTTTCGAGATTGCATCCAAGTACTGTATGCTGGACTCTTTTGTTTACTATGATGGCTACTCCATTTCTTCTAAGGGATTCCTGCCCACAATAATAGATATAATGCTCATGTCAGTTAAATTCACCCATTCCAGAAGCTGAATATGTGGTTTGATTTATGATAAAATATTTGGAGCATACAAGAATTCACATATTGTGAACAAGACTTTTAAGTATTACAAGATAAACTTTAGCAAAACTTAACACAAATAGAAAATCATTGGGAAAGGAACCCACAGTGGACTTTGAACTCATACATTTGTAGGGGTAAGATTAAGAATACTGTGATACTAAATATTTAATGTGAAGAATAAAGATGTTATAAACCTAGAAAAAGAAAAATGGCAGATAGCAAAGGAAAAACAGTGTTTAAGAATATTAATGTCCTTGTATCTTGCAACCAAGCTCTCAAAATTGTATAATTTAAAATGAGTAGATTCATGTTGAAATATGGAAAACCAATACAATATTGTAAAACAATAAATAAATATATATATTTTTATTTTAACTTTAGTTTAGTTTACAATACTGTATTGGTTTTGCCATACATTGACATGAATCCACCACAAGTGTACATGCGTTCCCAAACATGAATCCCCTCCCACCTCCCACCCCATAACATCTCTCTGGGTCCTCCCCATGCACCAACCCCAAGCATCCTGCATCCTGCATCGGACATAGACTGGCGATTTGTTTCTTACATGATAGTATACGTGTTTCATTGCCATTCTCCCATCTCATCCCACCCTCTCCCTCTCCCCCAGAGTCTAAAAGTCCACTCTACACATCTGAGTCCCTTTTGTTGTCTCCCATACAGGGTCTTCATCACCATCTTTCTGAATTCCATATATATGTGTTAGTATACTGTATTGGTGTTTTTCTTTCTGGCTTACTTCACTCTGTATAATTGGCTCCAGTTCCATCCATCTCATTAGAACTGATTCAAATGTATTCTTTTTAATGGCTGAGTAATACTCCATTGTGTATATGTACCACAGCTTTCTTATCCATTCATCTGCCCATGGACATCTA
>SJYQ01000648.1:947981-994832 GCA_006410935.1 Redunca redunca | reverse complement strand
GGACCAGATGCCATGATCTTAGTTTTCTGAATGTTGAGCTTTAAGCCAACTTTTTCACTCTCCTCTTTCACTTTCATCAAGGGGCTTTTTAGCTCCTCTTCACTTTCTGCCGTAAGGGTGGTGTCATCTGCATATCTGATATTGATGATATTGATATTGATATTGATATTTCTCCCAGCAATATTGATTCCAGCTTGTGCTTCTTGCAGCCCAGCATTTCTCATGATGTACTCTGCATAGAAGTTAAAGAAGCAGGGTGACAATATACAGCCTTGACACACTCCTTTTCCTATTTGGAACCAGTCTGTTGCTTCATGTCCAGTTCTAACTGTTGCTTCCTGACCTTCACATAGGTTTTATGAAGAGGCAGGTCAGGTGGTCTGGTATTCTCATCTCTTTCAGAATTTTCCACAGTTTATTGTGATCCACACAGTCAAAAGCTTTGGCATAGTCAACAAAGCAGAAATAGATATTTTTCTGGAACTCTCTTGCTTTTTGATGACCCAGCTGATGTTGGCAATTTAATCTCTGGTTCCTCTGCCTTTTCTAAAACCAGCTTGAACATCTGGAAGTTCACGGTTCACGTATTGCTGAAGCCTGGCTTGGAGAATTTTGAGCATCACTTTACTAACATGTGAAATGAGTGCAATTGTGCAGTAGTTTGAGCATTCTTTGGCATTGCCTTTCTTTGGGATTGGAATGAAAACTGACCTTTTCCAGTCCTGTGGCCACTGCTGAGTTTTCCAAATTTGCTGACATATTGAGTGTAGCA
Source organism: Redunca redunca (assembly GCA_006410935.1). Lineage (NCBI taxonomy): Eukaryota > Metazoa > Chordata > Mammalia > Artiodactyla > Bovidae > Redunca > Redunca redunca. The sequence continues at coordinate 994,060 of SJYQ01000648.1, read as the reverse complement.
CTTTCACAGCATCATCTTTCAGGATTTGAAATAGCCCCTCAACTGGAATGCCATCACCTCCACTAGCTTTGTTCATAGTGATGCTTTCTAAGGCCCACTTGACTTCATATTCCAGAATGTCTAGCTCTAGGTGAGTGATCACACCATCATGATTATTTGGTCGTGAAGACCTTTTTTTGTACAGTTCTATGTATTCTTGCCACCTCTTCTTAAAATCTTCTGCTTCTGTTAGATCCATACCATTTCTTTACATGAAATGTTCCCTTGATATATCTAATTTTCTTGAAGAGATCTCTAATCTTTCCTGTTCTGTTGTTTTCCTCTATTTCTTTGCACTGATCGCTGAGGAAGGGTTTCTTATCTCTCCTTGCTATTCTTTGGAACTCTGCATTCAGATGCTTATATCTTTCCTTTCCTCCTTTCCTTTTCCATCTCTTCTTTTCACAACTATTTGTAAGGCCTCCCCAGACAGCCATTTTGCTTTTTTGCATTTCTTTCCCATGGGGATGGTCTTGATCCCTGTCTCCTGTACAATGTCATGAACCTCCGTCCATAGTTCATCAGGCACCCTATCTATCAGATATAGCCCCTTTAATCTATTTCTCATTTTCACTGTATAATCATAAGGGATTTGATTTGGGTCATACTTGAATCGTCTGTGATGCACTAGTATGTGATAAAAACTGAGGGTTAGGCCCCAACTAATGCACCATTCCTATCATTTGAGAGGTAACAGACAAGAAGTATTGTGGAACTGGTTATGGTTTAGTGCAATTGAAACACTGAAGGAAGAAATGACAGCTCACATTAGCTAATCACCATAAGAAGGCATGACTGAAAAACTCTCTTTTCAGTCAAATATATTTGTTGAAATGAATATAAGGTCACCTCCTCAACGTCACCTACTTTCCTTTTTAGTCAATGGTTTATTCTCTGGATATCCCAGAACATCATGCTGATCAATTATATTTTGAAATCATGGTGAATAGACCTGGAAAGCAGGAAGTGTCGAGGGTGCTGTGCTCTGGTTGAATATATGCAGACTAGAGGGTATGTGATAGTGCGTGATAAATCCTGTCATGAATGATTTATTCAGCTGCTACACTGGTAAAATTTTCCATTGATCTGAGGAATGCTAGAACATCATTTTAAAGGAAAAAGAACAAGTGGTTATGTACTTCCCACCATTAAAGGAGAAACAAATACTTGATATGCTCTTCAGATTTTGAAGACAGGATACCACACTTGGGAATCCTGATGTGGCTTACATATTGGGTGACTCAGAAAACTGTCAGCTTGTGATACAAAAGTTTTTCCAAGGGGCCTATGTGACCTGGCAATTACAAGCATCTGTGTTAGATATAAACACTGTGAGAAGTCTCTGGCAAACCTTAACAAAGTCAGAGCACAAATCTCTAAGGTTAGGAAACAAAGGCATACTTCTTGCAACACAGAACTTTACTGTTTTAAAAGCAATGCCTGCCATGCTATTAGACCCTGGTAAAACTGGAAGCATGATTACAGGACACAAGTGATTATGCAAAACTGGGAAGGCTACTGCTGTCGGCCTCCCCAGGTCACATAGACAGGTGGGAACAGCAGAGATACATTGTGATCCATTTATGTCCATAAGACGGAGTTCTCTTATATAAACAGGTGGCCTAATTGTCCATGACACCCACTTTTGTCATAATTACCTCTTCCTCTCAGCTCACTTCAATGGCCTTGTGGGGGTCATCAAAGAGGAAAATCTCTTTGTTATTGAATGAGCTATCTGGATACATACACATGAGCTCAGAATGGACCTCTGTTACACTACCTGCATGCATGCTTAGTCACTTCAGTCATGTCTGACACTATGGACTGTAGCCCACCAGACACCTCTATCCATAGGATTCTCCAGGCAAGAATAATGGAGTGGGTTGTCTTGCCCTCCTCCAGGGGATCTTCCTAACCCAGAGATCGAACCCATGTCTCCTGTGCCTCCTGCATTGTAAGCAGATTCTTTGCCACTAAGCCAGCAGGGAAGCCCCTTGTTACACTATAGCTTCATTCAAAAGTGGTTTTGCAAGATATCAATGAGCAAAATCCTCCTACTGGGCAGAGTCATAAGTATTAAACATCTATTTATCAACTTGATGCATAGAGAGAACTGGTCTGAATGAAGAATATATGGGTTAATAGACTGTGATAAATGCCTTGTTTTTTTTGCCCAGGGAACTTAAAGGAGGAAGATTAAAAGATGGAAGAAAAAAAATTTTAGAGCAAGAGGCACATGGATGGTCCTTCAAGGTTGTATGCAAAGTGTGCAGATCTTTATCCTCTCCAACCTGAGAAGTCACTGAATAACCAAGGGGACCGCTGACCTTTTCCAGGGAGGATTAGCTGACCCCTCTTCTCAGCTACCCCATGCTAAGGTGGCATGCATGGAGAGAGTGTGTGATTCCACACTTGATTTAGTTACTATGGCTACTAAGTGTCCAACCCTTCAGCAACAGAGGCAAACACTGAGCATATGATATGATGCTATTTATCTTTCCTAAAAGACTAGCCACTTGACAGCAAGTTGATTTCACTGGACACTTTCTACCTGTAGGGAGTCTATTTCGTAATTGCTGGGATTGATAATTATTCTGGAAATGGATTTGTACTCCTTTATTCTGAGCGCTTACACCAGAACCACTATATGATAGGTCTCTAGGTTATTGTCATGGGATTTTGCACAATACTATCTCAGATCAAGGTTTCCCAGAAGATGATATTAGTAAAGAATTTTTGTCTGCCAATGCAGGAGACACAGGAGACATAGGTTCAGTCTCTGCATCAGGAAGATCCCTTGGAGTAGGAAATAACGATCAACTGAACTATTCTTGCCTGGAAAATTTCACGAGCAGAAGATTCTAGTAGGATAACTACAGTCCATGGGGCTGCAAAGAGTCGAACATGACTGAGTGACTGAATGTGTTTCAGACTAAGGGACTGACTTAAAGCAACAAGGAAGAGTGACACTTGGCATGTGACCACAGGATCCACCAGCTCTTTCATGCCCTCCATCACTTCCATCCTGCCATCCATCAGGAACAGTAGGATAGATTCTTCAAGATACATTAAGGTGCCAGCTCAGGTATGATACCCTATGGATCTGAAGGGTATCGATGCCTTCAGTATTTGCTGTATATTTAACCAATAGCCATGTCCTGATGTTTATGCTGTGGTAGGTAAATTAGGTCCAGAATCCAAGAAGTAGGAGGTGGGAGTGACCCCCTCATCATTGCTCTCTGTGATCCTCTTGGGGAATGTGTGCTTTTTCTGTACCTACCTGTTTCCATCGTTAGGTTTCGCTGGACTCTAGAGGTCCAATCAAAGGGGCAGTAGGATGGTCTTTCCAGAGATACAGTGAGAATTCTACTATGTCTCCCATCATGTGACTCTTCATGCAAGTAGTCAGGCTAAGAAAACAATGACTATAATTGGTAACATCAGTTGACCTCAATAATCACAAGAAGGTAATGTTGCTATTACAAGGATCTGTAAGCATGAAACTCAAGGAATTTCTAGGGGCTCCTTTTTATGCCCCCAAGTTCTATCTTATAATCATAGTAAAGAAGCAGTTGTAGCAACCATAACCTAATAAGGTCATCAGAACCAATGAGGAGCAGAAATGGTGGTAGAAGCAGAAGGTGATGGACATCAATCAAGTCTCCAGAACCAGCTTTTAGCAGTTGGGACTTGAGCTTGTTTTATAAAGGCTTCCTTTGTAAGACATCCTTTCTTTAGACATTGGAAAGACCACCATCTTAGATAACCATTGATGGGAATTTGACATGGAACATGAGTGAATCTGTGCAATGCAAGAGATGGGCTATAGAATATCTATGGGTATCTCCAAGCCATTTCAGTTTTAGGGGAGAAAATTTCAACTTTGAGTACCTGTATTTCTTTGTCCTAGAAAGTTACTGGCATCACTTCTGCTGTGAGAAAAGTCAGAAGTATAAGGAAATCGACACTCCTGGGAGCAGCCCTCAAAAAGGTACCAGTGTGGATTGGCTTAAAATCACCCAAGTCCCCTCACCTTCAGATGAAATGATGCTGAGAGTGTTTTGCACTGGTCCTAAGAGATTCCAAACAAGACTTCACTCCAGGCTCCCATGGTGGGACCTGGCTGGGTAACACCTCCTAAGTGCCATTTTCCTTCCCCACTTTCCTATCATCACCTTCCAAATAAACGACTTGACACTTGAAATCTTTGCTTCAGGATCTGCTTCTGGGAGAAACTAAATGAAGACACTAGTGTTGTAATCTTATAATTGCTCATTCTGAAGATTCAATAGTTGCTGTATAAACGAGTAGAATAGCAAGAATTTATACAAAGCTGTAGTTAGAAAAGTAACACCAAAAAGAGCAATTGATGGAACATAATTCTAAATTATCAAGGGATACACACATAACAAAACAATATTTCACGTAGTAAAGGATTTTAAAAATGAGCAGTAAAAGCAGAAAGTGACACATAAAATATGAGATAAAATCAAGACCAAACATATATTTCATAACAAGAAATGAAAATAAAATTGCCCATCTAAACACAAGGAATATAACATAGTATTAGAAAGGAAAAGGATAGGNATAAAAAGTTTACAGCACATATTACAAGTAAAGGCCTTGTTTTCTTAATAATGTACAGTTAAAAAAAAATTACTAAGAAAATCCTAACGCTTCATGAGAATAATTAACAAAACATAATTTCACAGAAGAGCAAACATAGTTTAAAAAATAAATAAAAAATAAATCTCTAATGATACATCATTTTTCATCTTTCAGATTTCTAAGGAGAAAAACACTTAATAACACAGTATAATGGCAAGGAGGTGAACACTTTCCCATTATTGCTGGTTACAGTATAAACTGCTACAATCTCCACTGGAGGGCAAAATGATAGTTGTCAAATGCCCATACTTCCTGACCCAGAAAATAATTTTCAACCAGTTGTTCTATATATAGACTCACATAATTATAAAATTTTAAATATGAGGTTCATTTCAACCTTTTTTTCCCTCTGAAAAAGAGATTAGAAGACCTACCTAAACGAAAGTTGTTAAATATATTATGCTACACTTTTGGAATGGAACACTCTTCATTACAGTGAATGAGAAATTCCTTTCAAAGTTCATATTAAGAAATTTCCAATTATTATTAAATGAAGAAAATATGAGTAGCAGAAAAGGACAAAACACTCTACCACTTAAAATTAATGTTTATTCATCCACTCATTCAAAAATATGTATTGGCATATACTTCACTTTAGGTTCTGGGTGCTGTGCTTAGTTGCTCAGTCTTGTCTGATTCTCTGCATCCCATGGACTAGCCTGCCAGGCTTCTCTATCCACGGAATTTTCCAGGCAAGAATACTGTAGCAGATTGCATTTACAACTCCAGGGCATTTTCCTGACCCAGGGATTGAACCCATGTCTCTTGTGTCTCCTGCATGGCAGATGGATTCTTTACCACTAGTGCCACTGGTAAGTAAGACTGAGTTCTGATTCTAGGTATAGGGATTTTAACAGATGGGTGAAGGAAAGTAACAGATTGATGGCATTATTAAGTTCAAACAGGGGTAAGTGTTCTAAAGAATAATACCAAAGATGAATAAAAAGGAAATCACAGACATAGGGATTAGAAAATGCTATTTTTTTCCTCTTCCCAGGCCATTATTTTAACTTATTAATGTATGGTTCATTTACAATAGTATATTCATTTAGGCACACAGTATAGTGATTCAAGTTTTATAGATTATGCTCCATTTAAAATTACAAAATAATGGCCATCATCAGCCCCTTTGCTGTAAAATGTATCCTTGGTGCTTATTTATTTTACACATAGTAGTTCGTGTCTCAATCCCGTTCTCCTTTTCTGCCCCCCACTTTCCTCTGGCAACCTTTAGTTTGTTCTCTATAAATGTGAGTCTGTTTCTGTTTTGTTACCTACATTTCTCTGGGTGCTGTTTTAAATACGGATGATCAGTGATGTCTATTCTCAAGAGCTAACACTTCAGTAGGTTTTTTTTTTTTTTTTTTTTTTTTTAAGATGGAGAAGTTGACCTTATGAGTAACTGAAATGGTACCTATAAATACAGACAATGAAAAACAGGTATGAACTTCCATGCAATACCACTCATAAATGAAGTGACTTGTAGTAAGTGAGACCTGTCTTGGGACTTCCCTGGTCGTCCACTTTATCAGGACTTCATTTTCTAAAGACAGGGGAGTGAGTTTGATCTCTAGTCAGGGAGGTAAAATCCCACATGCCTCATGGCCAAAAACCAAAGCATAAAACATAAACAGTATTGTAACAATAGCAAAAATAAGCACTTTAAAAATGGTTCACATGAAAATTCTAATAAGTAAAAGTAAGACATGTTTGATGTGTTTACACGTGACTACATATTCCTCTGCCCTTCCCTGGTGGCTCAGATAGTAAAGAATTCCTGCAATGCGGGAGAGCTGGATTCGATCCCTGGGTTGGGAAGATCCCCTGGAGGAGGGCATGGCAACCCACTCCAGTATTCTTGCCTGAAGGATCCCATGGACAGAGGAGCCTTGTGGGCTGCAGTCCACGGGGTCTCAGAGTCAGACACAGCTGAAGGGGCTAAGCACAAGTACAGTGCAACATACATTCCTCCTCTTTGTTGCTTCACATGTTTATTTACTTGTTTATTTTTTGAGGCATGGGCTGAATAATATGATGCTTTGTAAGGATTAGATATCCTGGAAAATACTAGTGGATGGAATTTTCCAATGCTCAGTAATATGCTTTTGGCTTCCCTGATAGCTCAGTCGGTAAAGAATCCACCTGCAATGCAGGAGGCCCAGGTTCGATCCCTAGGTTAGGAAGATCCTCTGGAGAAAGAAATGGCAACTCACTGTAGCATTCTTGCCTGGGAAATACCATGGGGCAGAGGAGCCTGGCTGGTTTTAGTCTATGGGATCACAAGACTTGAACACAACCTTGCAACTGAAGCATCTCCACCAACATGCTTTTATTAACAAACTTTACTTTTCTCTTCAACATCTTACCTCTTTTCCCTGTGGTTCCCACTCTGAAACGGTCATGAACTCATCAGCTAAGGCCAAGAGTGATCCACAGTCTTCTCTCCCTAGTTATGTCATTTTACATCATTTCTTCTTTAAGTAGCACTATTAAGTAGAATTTACCCCTCATTGGCTTTCTTAATAAAACCTCAAATTCCCATGAAACCCACTATCCTCAGCTATTTACCTAAATGATTATAATCTCCTCCACCTTCTTAACACTAATGCAGAGAAGATATGAATTCCACCTTAATTGGTCTTTTGCCCTAATTAAAATTTCTAGAGTTTCTTCTTTAGTGCTATTCAAGCACTCTTTCCTCAATACTTCTAATGTTGAACACTGTTTTTAAATTTGTTTTCATTTGTTTCTTTTCTCATCAGTATCATGTTGGATTGAAAGAATTTTGAAACTTGGATGCAGAATAGGAAACCAAGGACATTTTCTCCTTTACTGGTTAAATGCCCCTTCTCTGAGCCTGGACATGTTCCTTCGCTAAGGTGAAGTTGCTTCACAAGAGGATCAGAATTATAACTATAAAACTATCATCCAATGGCAGACTCTTCAAAAGTTAGATTTTCATCTCTTTATTCTGCTATTTTCACCCACAGGAGAATAGGGAAAGAGTGTGGCCCCAAGACAAACTTGATTTCATGCATTAGTTTCAGAAGTTTGGGTATTTATTCATTCACTGAAAAATAAGTCTCACTATTTCTACTGGCTCAGTTAACACTCTCATATAAAATCTGACTTGAACTTTGTTGCTGTTCAGTCATTCAGTCATGTTCAACTCTTTGTGACCCCATGGACTTCAGCACACCAGGCTTCCTTGTCCTTCACCATCTCCCAGAGCTTGCTTAAACTCATGTCCATTGAGTCTGTTATGCCATCCAACCATCTCATCCTCTATCAGCGTCTTCTCCCCCTACCTTCAATCTTTCCCAGCATCAGGGTCTTTTTCAAAGAGTTGGCTCTTCGCATCAGGTGTCCAAAGTATTGGAGAGCCAGCTTCAGCATCAGTCTCTCCAAAGAATATTTCAGATTGAATTCATTTAGGGTTAACTGGTTTGAATCCCTTGCAGTTCAAGGGACTCTCAAGAGTTTTCTCCAACACCACACTTCAAAAGCATAAATTCTTCAGCTCTCAGCCTTCTTTATGGTCCAACTCTCACATCCAAACATGACTACTGGAAAAACCAGAGCTTTAACTACGTGGATTTTTTTTCAGCAAAATAGTGTCTTTGCTTTTAAATACACTCTTTAGGTTGGTCATAGCTTTTCTTCCAAGAAGCCAGCTTCTTTTAAATTTGTGACTGCAGTTACCATCTGCAGTGATTTTGGAGCCCAAGAAAATAAAATCTATTATTGTTTCCTCCGGAGAAGGCAATGGCACGCCACTCCAGTACTCTTGCCTGGAAAATCCCATGGATGGAGGAGTCTGGTGGGCTGCAGTCCGTGGGGTTGCTAAGAGTAGGACACGACTGAGTGACTTCCCTTTCACTCTTCACTTTCATGCACTGGAGAAGGAAATGGCAACCCACTCCAGTGTTCTTGCCTGGAGAATCCCAGGGACGGGGAGCCTGGTGGGCTGCCGTCTTTGGGGTCGCACAGATTTGGACACGACTGAAGCGACTTAGCAGCAGCAGCAGCAGCAGCAGCAGCATTGTTTCCCCATCTATTTGCCATGAAGTGATGGGGCTGGATGCCATAATCTTAGTTTTTTGAGTGCTGAGTTTTAAGCCAAACTTTTCACTCTCCTCTATCACCTTCAGCAAGAGGCTCTTTAGCTCCTCTTTGCTTTTATGCCATAAGGGTGTACATCTGTACATCTGAGGGTATTAGTATTTCTCCCAGCAATCTTGGTTCCACCTTGTGCTTCACCCAGCCTGGCATTTCACATGATTTACTCTGCAAATAAGTTAAATAAGCAGAGTAATAATAGGCAGTCTTAACGTACTCATTTCCCAATTTTGAACCAGTTCTATGGTCCCATGTCTGGTTCTAACTGTTGCTTCTTGATCTAAGTACAGATTTCTCAGGAGGCAGGTTCCCATCTCTTTAGGAATTTTCCAGTTTGTTGTGATCCACATCATCATAGGCTTTAGCGTAGTTAGTGAAGCAGATGTAGACATTTTTTTCTGGAATTCTCTTGCTTTTTCTATGGATGTTGACAATTTGATCTCTGGTTCCTCTGCCTTTTCTAAATCTGGCTTGAATATCTGGAAGTTCTTGGTTCAAGTACTGTTGAAGCAACTGGCTTATGCCAGAAAGGGGAATTTATTAGCTTAATAAATGAAATGGTCAGAGTTAGGGGAGCCTGAAAGCATGGCTAGATTCAGGTTTTAATAACAAGAAGGCTCAGTCTCTCTTCACCTCCTGGGTCCATGGCAGATCCACTTTGTGGCCTCGGTTAGCTGCAGGCTCTATGCAGACAAGCATAACTAGATGTCGTCACAAAGTCTCAAAGCCAGCAGTAAGAGAGCATCTCTCCTCCAGTTACTAAGCCAAAAATGAGAATTTAACTCTCATTAGTTTGTTCTCTGATCATTGGAGTGGAAAAGAGCAATATATTGATTACTTTAACCACTGATCTCCAGACCTCCTGGTAATTCTGATCCTGTGTGCATCTCCACCCACAAAAGACAAAAGAGAACCAAGGAGTTTTGAGTGTAAATCTAGATAAGACCATCCTACTTTACTCTGTAACTAAAGCTTCCCCTTCTGCAAGGGCATGTCATCTTCAGGAATAGCTTTGAATGTATAGTATCAGACTCTGAGTACACCTGGAAAAGCCCCGCATCTCTCTCCACAGATCGCAGGCTCACTCATGTTACCTCTCTATTATTTCTCCAGGACCCATGAAAAAGCTTTCTCACCCTCCATCCATTACACTGATCCTTATAAATATTCACAATAACTGCCACATTGCCAGATCCATTTGTCAGTTCTTGGACCTCATGTTTCCTGAACTCTGAGCTCCATCTGAAGTAATTGGTCACCTCTTGGGCTTCCCTGATAGCTCAGTTGGTAAAGAATCCACCTGCCATGTAGGAGACCCTGGTTCAAGTCCTGGGTCAGGAAGATCCCCTGGAGAAGGGATAGACTACCCACGCCAGTGTTCTTGGGCTTCCCTTGTGGCTCAGCTGGTAAAGAATCCTCCTGTAATGCGGGAGACCTGGGTTTGATCCCTGTGTTGGGAAGATCCCCTGGAGAAGGGAAATGCTACCCACTCCAGTATCCTGGCCTGGAGAATCAAAGAGTCAGACACCACTGAGATACTTTCACTTTCACTTTCCACCTTGACAAGTCTTGACTTCCAGGACTTCACACTTCCTAAGTTTAATCCTACCTCACTGGTCACTGTTTCCCAGGCTTTTGTGCAGAATCCTCTGCTTCACCCTGACCTCTCACTGCTGTGGTGCTCTAAGAGACATTCTCTGGTCCTCTTTTCCACCCATACTTATTCATTTGGCAATCCTCTCCAGATACATGGCTTTTCAATCATCTATATTTTGAAGACTCCAAATATTTAACTTTATCTCAGACCTCTCTTTGAAACTGCAGACTCATATCTGACTTCCTTCTCTATTTCCACCCTGGGTTCTGAAAACATCTCAAACTCTGTGTGTCTAAAGTTGATGTACTGGTCCTGCCCCATCGTCCACACCCACACCTTGCTATCATAAAATTCTCCCATTGGATGACAATCACATACTTCCCTTTGCTTAGACCAAAAATCTTAGAATCAGTATTAAACTCATTATTTTTCTGTGCACAGGTTATCTCTAACCTATACAGAAATCTTGTTGACCCTGCTGTCTACATGCATTCTGAATCTAGCTAATACTTATCACCACCTCCACACTTACCATCCTAGTCTGAACCACTTGAATGATACCTAGCTGGTTTATCTGCCTTTATTTTATTCTTATCCCAGTAATTAGAAAGATTCTTTAAAATGAGAGTCATGTCAGACCATGACTTTTGAATACTCTGTGCTCAAAACTCTAAAATGACTCCCTGTTTAACAGGGAATAAAACCTAATGTCCCTCTCAGTGGTCTAAAAGATTACATATGATCTGAGTCTCTATGTAATTCTCTCTGTTTCATTCATTCTATTCCAGGCTTAATGGCCTCAACCCAAGCTTTATGTGCTCTCATCTTAGAACCTGTAGTCTAGATTTCTTCATTCCTGGAAGACTCTTGCCCCCTGCATCTGATTGTCCGTGTCTCTAATTATTTTACAAACCTTTGCTAAAATGACATCTTCTGCTTGCATGCCTGCTAAGTCACTTCAGTCATGTCTGGCTTTTTGTGACCCTATGGACCATAGCCTGCTAGGCTCCTCTGTCCATGGGATTCTCCAGGCAAGAATACTGGAGTGGGTTGCCAAGCCCTCCTCCTGGGGATCTTCCTGACCCAAGAATTAGACCCTCCTCTCTTATATCTCCTGCATTGGCAGACAGGTTCTTTACCAATAATGCCACCTAGGACGATTTGGCATCTTCTATGAGGTCAATTTCACCCTTCTTATTTAACACTGTTATTTAACATTCTTATTTAACTTCCTTCAGCATTATGATTCCCTCTTAGGCTGCTATGCTTTCTTTTGTTTACCAGCACCTGTCACAGTCTAATACATGTGGTAACTTACCATTTAGTACATTCCTATTGGCATAATCAAATAAAAGACACGTGCAGTGGTATGCTTGAGTCTGCTCTCACTTTCATTCATGATCTGATTGTGTACAGCTTTTTCCTACTCTGTATGTAAGTTACTCACTTACTGGCTTAGTCCTTCAATCATGTCCTACTCTGCAACCCCATGGCCTAACAATAGCCCACCAGGCTCCTCTGTTTATGGGCCTTTCCAGGCAAGAACATTGGATTGGGTTGCCATTTCTTTCTTCAGGGGAGCTTCCTGACCCAGGGATCAAATCCATGTCTCTTGCATCTCCTGCATTAGCAGGTGGATTCTTTTACCACTGAGCCACCAGAGAGGTTCCTGTATGTTAAGTGGTAGTTTATAGATGGTCATGGTAGGTTATGTAAATCACAAAAATCCATAAAGCTCCAAATTAGGACTCCCTTTGACATTTTTGAAGATTGTGTTCTTAAACATTTTCCAACATAGCACTCTATTCATGAGATTGTAGATCTTTGCTTTATTAATTACCATATCTGCAATATCTAAACTGTGTCTGGCATTTGGTGGTCACTCAATAAACACTTACTGGATACATCAGAAACAAATTCATTATTTTGACCCTATTTGTTTCAGATATTACAAGAAGTTCGGAACTCTGAGGTTATCCTTTTCTTCTCCATAAAAACTATGCACAATGAGACATGTCAAACTTCTACCATTTAATCTCCCCTCTGTGCTTTATTTCTCCTCTATATAATTTGTCACCATTTGATCTTGTGTATATTTCACTTATAGATTTATCTGTGCATTCTATCACTGTAACATTTTGTCTATGTTGTTTGAAGCCATATCTCAAGTATCTATAAAAAGTGTCAGGCATATATTTTACTGAATGAATGAACAAACAAACAAATAAATACACGAATGAGTTGCTTATTCAATCACATAGTGCTTGCCTCTGAAGTTAATGTTGGCAGTAAGACAGAGTGTTCTTTGTTTCCTCCTAAAGAAAATGTATTATTTTGCCAGTAAAAAGGTTCTGCTTAGCAAAAATAATAGCTATCTCCTACAATAACCCATGGTTATGTTGTAAGAATAAATGAGAAATTTTATGCTCATTTAAAGTGTTTAATTTAACACTTTTAAAAGTAGGAACAATAGAATGCTCCTTCTGCAAGAATCTAAAGTAGTTATGCATGCCCATGGAGAATAGCTTTGAGTTAAAAAATTTAGAAAAATTCCCACTCCAGATTAAATAATACTAAAATAATTTCTTTACTGCAGGATATTTCAGAGCATTTAATACATTAATATAAAAATAAATGTCCCTAGGAGTTGTAAAGCAGGAAATAATTTTCAAATACNAACTGGACATGGAACAACAGACTGGTTCCAAATAGGAAATGGAGTACATCAAGGCTGTATATTGTCACCCTGCTTATTTAACTTCTATGCAGAATACATCATGAGAAACGCTGGACTGGAAGAAACATAAGCTGGAATCAATATTGCTGGGAGAAATATTAATAAGCTGAAATATGCAGATGACACCACTTTTATGGCAGAAAGTGAAGAGGAACTAAAAAGCCTCTTGATGAAAGTGAAAGAGGAGAGTGAAAAAGTTGGCTTAAAGCTCAACATTCAGAAAACGAAGATCATGGCATCCAGTCCCATCACTTCATGGGAAATAGATGGGGAAACAGTGGAAACAGTGTCAGATTTCAGTTTGGGGGGCTCCAAAATCACTGCAGATGGTGACTGTAGCCATGAAATTAAAAGACGCTTACTCCTTGGAAGAAAACTTATGACAACCTAGATAGCATATTCAAAAGCAGAGACGTTACTTTGCCAACTAAGGTCTGTCTAGTCAAGGCTATGACTTTTCCTGTGGTCATATATGGATGTGAGAGTTGGACTGTGAAGAAGGCTGAGCGCCGAAGAATTGGTGCTTTTGAAGTGTGGTGTTGGAGAAGACTCTTGAGAGTCCCTTGGACTGCAAGGAGATCCAACCAGTCCATTCTGAAGGAGATCAGCCCTGGGATTTATTTGGAAGGAATGATGCTAAAGCTGAAACTCCAGTACTTTGGCCACCTCATGCAAAGAGTTGACTCATTGGAAAAGACTGATGCTGGGAGGGATTGGGGGCAGGAGGAGAAGGGGAAGACAGAAGATGAGATGGCTGGATGGCATCACTGAGTTGATGGACTTGAGTCTGAGTGAACTCCAGGAGTTGGTGATGGACAGAGAGGCCTGGCATGCTGTGATTCATGGGATCACATAGAGTTGGACACAACTGAGCAACTGAACTGAACTGAAGAATATTTTGAGATTGGTTAACCATGCAAACATTTATTTCCTTATACCTTTGTACTTGTATCATATTTGGTTATAATTAAATATAAAATGCAAAACAGCCAAATTTTCAAGTTAGGAGTCTTCAGTTCAGTTCAGTTCAGTTGCTCAGTCACGTCCAACTCTTTATGACCCCATGGACTGCAGCACGCCATGCTTCCCTGTCCATCACCAACTCCCGGAGCTTACTCAAACTCATGTCCATTGAGTCGGTGATGCCATACAAACATCTCATCCTGTTTCATCCCCTTCTTCTCCTGCCTTCAATCTTTACCAGCATCAGGATCTTTACAAATGAGTCAGTTCTTTGCAGCAGTTAGCCAAAGTATTGGAGGTTCAGCTTCAGCATCAGTCCTTCCAATGAATATTTAGGACTGATTTCCTTTGGGGTAGGATGGTTGGATCTCCTAGTTGTTCAAGGGACTTTTAAGAGTCTTCTCCAACACCACAGTTCTAAAGCATTAATTCTTGTGCACTCAGCTTTCTTTATAGTCCAACTCTCACATCCATATATGACTACCAGAAAAACCATAGCTTTGACTATATGGACCTTTGTTGGCAAAGTAATGTCTCTGCTCTTTAATATTATGTCTAGGTTGGTCATAACTTTTCTTCCAAGAAGCAAGTGTCTTTTAATTTCATGGCCGCAGTCACAATCTGCAGTGATCTTTGGGTCCCAAAATATAAAGTTTGTCACAGTTTCCATTGTTTCCTTATCTATTTGCCATGAAGTGATGGGACTAGATGCCATGATCTTAGTTTTCTGAATGTTGAGTTCTTAGATAAATTATATTCTTCCTAAGAACTTTATGCATAAATATATAAAAGTACACACATATATATGGATAAAATATTATAATATCATTCATATACACATGAGAGGAATATTGAAATATTAAATAATGATTGAAGTAGATAAATTTTCATGATAATTTTGTTTCTCAAAATACACTTGAGAATTATTTCATTTAACAGATTATTTTGAAAGAAATTACAGTTTTATTTGGGGATGCTGTTTTCATTTACAGTCCTTGAATCAGATATGTCAGAGTTCTTTATATATTTTTGCATTTAACTTTTAGTCTCAAAGAGCCTATCAAAATCTCACTAATATGAGGTGATTTCTAGTTGATTCTGAAATAAACGCTGCCATAGGAGAATTCTAAGCTGCCTCAGGTAGGGCCTTAAAGCTGGTGTTCCTGGCTGCTTTATGAATGACCAATGTTCCTCCACACAGTCCCAAGGGTAAGGATTGGTCAGTGTATTGAGAGGTGACATATGAACAGAGGACATGATGCGGTGGGTATTCTCGGTGAGTACACTGTCTTATTAGAAGTCACTTAAGGAAAAGGAATCCCATGTGATCAAGTTATTCGAGATGGTTCATTTAGAAAGTAGCAGTCTGCTTCCTGAGCCATTGACTGAGGTCTTCAACAGAGTTCGAATAATTTCCTTCACCAGCCAAGCATGCTTTAGTGATGGCAATCCACTGCAGAATGACAGCTCAGAACTGTAACAGTGTAAATTGATTTTTGACAAACACATTCCAAGCAAACCAACTGCACGCTGACAACGTTTTCCCTAACCACCACCATCACCTTGCCAAAAATTGTGAAGAGTCAATAAAAAATGCAAATTCTGAAAATAAATGTGTGCATGCTGGTGCACGCACACACAGAGAGACATAATGAAGAGGGCACTGAGGCATCTGTGCAAAATCCTGCCAAATTGCAGATTATTTATAGGCAGAGTAATTTTAGTTCAGGGAGTGTAGATCATCTGTACAATTGCTAATTATATTAAGGTGTGATAGATCTGAAAATGTGTAATTCTACATCAAACCGCAGTATGGAACTTTTATCTCATCAGTGAAATCTCTACACTGGTTCAAACATATAGGTCTCCCTGACACAGTGAGGATGCTATAAGATAATTAGTTGATGAAGCATGCAAATGAGCTCTTGAAGATGATGTAAAAGTAACTATGTATTGCTTTTTTGTACATCCTGCTTCTTTATCACTCTTGCCCTCTCCCAAATGTCAAAATATTCCAGTATTGCACAACGAAACTTAAAAAGTAACACTAATCAGAAGCAAAGAGCCAAAAATTTCTTCAGAGTTTGTCAAATCCCCCTGTACACACAAGTGCTCCCAGGAGTTCTTGAATTTCTTCTCTGGTACCAGACAAACATCACTTGAACTTGAACGGTAAGTCTGAAACTGTGTTGCCACAAAGTAATTCCCATTTTACACACAAGTCTGCTGAGGCTTTTTTTTTTTAATATAAATTTATTTATTTTAATTGGAGGTTAATTACTTTCAATATTGTATTGGTTTTGCCATACATCAACATGAATCCGCCACAGGTATACACGTGTTCCCCATCCTGAACCCCACTCCCTCCTCCCTCCCCGTACCATCCCTCCATTAAATAAAACGCAGACCATGCATTATGCAATTGTGAAATGTTTTGTATAAGATCCAGGCATAAGTCTTCTTATCACTATAGTTACCATGAGATAGAGTATTTCAGAAGCTGACTGATAGGAAAGCAAGGAAGATCACATTTAGGCAAGGAACCATCATAAACTGCCAGATACATTCTTCAGCACAAGTGATTTTTCCTTCCTTTCCCTGCAAACATTGACTGCATATCATTGTATCATGTAATATAAACTTTTTACAATGCTGCCCTTCATTCACCCCCTCCTTCAAAAAATTAAATCTATAACTTTTTAAAATTTTCTTTCATGTTTGCCCACACCTCTCTCAAGTGTGATGGGTGCTCAGCAGCTAAATCCTGTCCAGTTAAATCCTGTCCTATTCTTTAAAACTCCATGGACTTATAAGCCTGCTAGGCTTCTCTGTCCATGAAATTTTCCAGATAAGAACACTGGAGTGGGTTGCCATTTTCTATTCCTAGGGATCTTCCCAAACCAGGGATCAAATCTTCCAAATCTTGCATTGGCAGTCAGATTCTCTACCAATTGTGCCCTGCTGGAAAAAGATAAAATAGTATAAAGAATGAGGTAATAGCCACATCAACTGAGAATCAGTGCCTAATTGTTAATTAGATCAAATTGTTAAAATTTCCAAAGGCCCCTTACACAAGTTTAAGTATTTCCAGTGAAAGTAAGAGTTGCTCAGTTGTGTCCAGCTCTTTGTGACCCCATGGACTGTGCAGTCCATGGAATTCTCCAGGCCAGAATACTGGAGTGGGTAGCCTTTCACTTCTCCAGGGTATCTTCCCAACTGAGGGACTGAACCCAGGTCTCCTGCATTGAAGGCAGATTCTTTACCAGCTGAGCCACAAGGGAAGACCAAGAATGCTGGAGTGGGTAGCCTATCTCTTCTCCAGAGGATCTTCCCGACCCAGGAATTGAACCAGGGTCTCCTGCATTGCAGGCAGATTCTTTATCAACTGAGCTATCAGGGAAGGCCTAAGCATTTCTAGTTTTCACATGCATTATCTCAATTCTGGGTAATAGATAAACTACATTACTTCTAGCTTACAAAAAAGGAAACGCAAGCACTGCGACAGCATTTGCTGTTATTCAGTCGCTAAGTCTTGTCTGATTCTTTCTGACCCCATGGACTGCAGCATGCCAGGTTTCCCCATCCTTCACCTTCTCCAGAAGCTTGCTTAAACTCATTTCCATTGAGTTGGTGTTGCTATCCAACCATCTCATCTTCTGCCATCCCCTTCTCCTCCTGCCTTCAATCTTTCCCAACATCAGGGTTTTTCCAATGAGTGGGCTTTTTGCATCAAATTCATAGTCCTAGTACAATTGCCTATCTTGCCTCAGGGATCAGACCACTAATGGTTAATATAATCCTCATAAGTAAAGTCTGTTGAGCAAATTCGAGATCACTGTGATCCCACTAGTCTCTTTAGACACATGGACAAACAGCACCATTTACTATTTTTAGGACATTTTTGTCAATCACAAAATGGATTGTGATGCTTTGAGTATTGTTAAATTAGACTATTCTTTAATATTTCATTGTTTAATCTTAATATATGAATGCCCTGTTTCTATATCAAGAATGTTAGTACCCAAACTTTCAACTTAGCTTAGAATCTGGAATCAGAACTGATTTCCAGGCTTTGTCATGCAATAAGATGTAATTTGAGGCAACTTTCTTTAGCAACTCAATCATGTGCCTACGTGCAGGGTCACTTTAGTCATATCCAACTTTGTGACGCTGTGGACTGTAGCCCTCCTGGCTCCTCTCTCCATAGGATTCTCCGGACAAGAATACTGGAGTGGGTTGCCATGCCTTACTCCAGGGAATCTTCCTGACCAGGGATAAACCTGCCTCTCCTGCAGCTCCTGCACTGCGGGCGGATTCTTCACCGCTGAGCCACTGGAGAAGCAACTCAGTCATAAATATCCTCATGCATAGACAGTAAGAGGATAATAATACTCATCTTATGAGTCACAGCCGGAAAAAAAGTAAAGTGAAAGTGTTAGTTGCTCAGTTGGAATTCTCCAGGCAAGAATAGGGAAGTGGGTTGTCATTCCCTTCTCTGGGGATCTTCCTGACCCAGGAATCAAATGCAGGTCTGCTGCATTGCTGGCGGATTCTTGACCATCTGAGCTGCCCGGGAAGCGCATCAGTCATCGTGAGGGTTCATTACAATACAGGGAGACTGATTAGTATCACTTAGCATACATGCGAGACACTTGAAAATGCCGCCTACCTTTAATACTATAACTAATCTCACTGTACATTTGATTTATCCAAAGGATGGATTTCCCAGGTGGCTCAGTGGTAAAGAATCTGCCTGCCAAGGCACGAGATTTAAGAGACACAGTTTCATTCCCTGTGTCAGGAAAATCCCCTGGAGGAGGAAATGGCTCTCCACTTCAGTATTCTTGCTGGGAGAATCCCAGGGACAGAGGAACCTGGTGGGTTATAGTTCATGGGGTTGCAAAGAGCTGGACACAGGTGAGTATCTGAGCACATCCAGAGGACAAGGGGATGCCTGTTTGCTTTTAGACTCTTCTCAGAGACCAGCCAGTGCATGCACAGAGAAGGTATCCAACACATATGCATTGACTGATTTAAGATGATGTCCAATAAATTATGAGAGGTGGGCCTCTTGAATATACTTACAAAGTAAATTGTGAATCAAGAAGAGGAACATGTTTTAAGTCATCAAAAATGACTTAAAAATGTATATATGCATATAACTGAGTCATTTTGCTGTACAGCAGAAATTAACACAGCATTGTAAATCAACTATAGTTTCATAAAAATACATTATTTTTTTTAAAGAGGAACATGTCACAAAGCTGTAACAGAAAACATATGGTAATGCTTATAGTGGTTTCCTAAAAATGTGGTCATTTACAAAGAGAAAGCAAAAGGAAAAGTGGAAAGACCTACTCAAGATAGCCCCAAAAGTACAAATGTGGTTACTGGAAGCAGCAGACATCAGAAAAATGAAATATGGGCAGGCTTTTTGAGAATATAGGTTACAACTAGAGAGTTTCAAAGAATGTATTCTCTCTCTCTCTCACTCTTTCTCTCTGTCTGTCTTCTAACTCTTAGACTTTTGGAAAACCTACTTCATAATCTGGGGGCTTCAGCATGGTATAATACCTCATCTGTTTAAAAACAGCGTACTTTCCTGATACTTATCTGAAGATGTGAAATTTGAATGACTTTTGAATTTGCTCAGCATCTTGTACCATTTGTAACCTCAAGAAAATCAACTATTTCAGAGTCTTAACCTTTGTTTGTTATCTGTTCCTCACTTTCGATGTGAGCTTCCTATTAACATATGTGAGGATATGTACACAATTAGAAAGTAAAAATTGCAGAGTGAAACAAATGATAAAATGCCAGCTGTTATAATCAACATTATGCAGCTCTCATGATGGAACCACTGATAGGAAAATGTAGTCGCAGTTGTAGGTCCTAATTAATCTGAGGGATGGGAATATGAACATGAGTTACTGTTATGTGCGCCAAGTGGGAAAGAAAGTTTATCAGTCTCAAGATAAAAATATAATACTGCAAGCATACAAGGAACTTTGTTCTTAACATTTTTTTTCAGTCCACAAAATATTCCAAGTCCTCAGTAAATGAAATCTATTCTGGAATCCCATATACTATTCTGCAATTTTTTAGTAATTATACTTATATATCATTATTGTATCTTATGTTTATATAATACTTTACAATTTGCAGAATCTTGATGGAACTATTTGAAGGGCAGGAATAGAGATGCAGACACAGAAAATGACATGTGGACATAGAAGGGGGAGAGGGTGGGATGAATTGAGAGAGTAGCATTGATATATATACACTACCATGCATGTGTAAAATAGATAGCTAGTGGGAACCTGGGGCTTCCCTGATGGCTCAGATGGTAAAGAATCTGCCTGCAATGCAACAGACCTGGGTTCGATCCCTGGGTTGGGAAGATCCCCTGGAGAAGGGCATGGCAACCCATTCCAGTTTTCTTGCCTGGAGAATCCCCATGGACAGAGGAGTCTGACATAATCAAAGACTTGAGCACATTAACAAAAAATGGGTTAATGCATCAGAGGGGAAGTTTGGCAGAGTGACCAACACTTAACAAGTACCTCATAAATGATGGCGCTGCATCTGGTTAAGAGAAAAATACCAAACTCTGTATACTCATCTGAAAATTCAAAACGTTATTACCTTTCTGAGTCCATGTGACAAATTAAAAGAATACAAGAGAATATATGGGTCTTCAAATGCTGCAAAAGACAACACAAGAAACATCAGTTCAGAATATATATATATATATATATATATATAAAAGTGAACAATGTGAAAATGTTAGTCTCTCAGTTGTGTCTGACTCTTTGTGACTAGCCTGCCGGATCCTCTGTCCATGGCATTCTCCAGGCAAGAATACTGGAGTGGGTAGCCATTTCGGTCTCCATGGGAGCTTTCTGACTCAGGGATTGAACCCTTATCTCCTAAATTGCAGGCAGACTCTTTACTATCTGAGCTACTAGAGAAGCCCATATATATATGAGTTTACTCAGTGGCTCAGCAGTAAAATATCTGCCTGCAATGCCAGAGACTCAAAAGACATGGGAAGATCCCCTGGAGGGAGAATGGCAACCCACTCCAGTATTCTTGTCTGGAGAATCCCATGGACAGAGGAAACTGGCAGGCTCTAGTCCAAAGCGTTGCAAAGAGTTGGGCATGACTGACCATACATACCGCAGCATATATACTTTTTTTTTTACTTGAACTTCAGAAGAATACCATCACTTGGATCTTTACATGTATTATTTGGGGGGATATGTCAATAAGTGGATAGAGTTTTTACAAAGATATTTCTTGTCTCACTATTATTTATCATAAAAACTTTTAATTTACATTCAACAAAATACCAGTGTAGGTATTTAGTATAATCCATGTATGTTATTGTCTGCCAAGGACAAGCCTCACAAAACCAAGAAATAAGAAGCTCTGATATCGCTTAGATTCTCTCAACTCATTTTCCTTTGACTCTGTTTCAACAGATGTTTATCGAACTTCCCTGATATCCTAGACCCCACACTGGCCGCTGGGAATCAAGAAGGGAAGAAAAACGAGGCCTTTCCCTTCTAACCCTTCCAGAGTCTTGCAGACAGCTTGTCACAAGCAATAATCAAAAGGCAATGAGTTCCTGCCTGAGCTGCAGAGATGCGGGGGAATCCTTGAGAGGAGAGAACTATCACCCTCCTGTGGAGTCATGGATGGTTTCTCAGAGATAAAATTTGACCTGGGTCTTAAATGGTAAGCTGTCATTTCCTAGGTAGAAATGAGAGAAGGCTTCACAGAGAGAAATAATTGGACCAAAAAAGGACTCAGGTTCTGTGTGGTCATCGAGGTAAGAGATGAAGCTAGAAAGAATTATTTTAACAATGTGATGAAGGAGTTTTGACTCATCTTTGCTTTCAACCATGTAGAAAACATTGACACAATTTCAAAAGACTTTCTGCCTTTGCTTTATTCTTATCTCCTTAGTGTTTATTCCTCTGTTGTTTTTCATTCACTCAGTCCTGTCCAACTCTGTGACCCCATGGCCTGCAGCATCCAGGCTCCTCTCTCTTTCACTCTCTCCTGAACTTTACTTAAACTCATGTCCATCGAGTCGGTGATGCCATCCAACCACTCATCCTCTGTTGTCCCCTTCTCCTCCTGCCCTCAGTCTTTCCCAGCATTGGGGTCTTTTCCAATGAGTTGACTCTTAACCAAATAAATACTTTATGTTTTATTTGTTGTTGTTTTAATCTCATTTACTATCTTTTCTTCTCCAATGTTATTAAAATTCCTTAAAAGAAGGGTTTGTTAGTTTTGCCCATCATTACATATCTTTTTTTTTTTTTTTTTTACTTTACAATTCTGTATTGGTTTTGTCATACATCAATATGAATCCACCACGGGTGTACATAAGTTCCCACTCCTGAACCCCCCTCCCACCTCCGTCCCCATACCATCCCTCTGGGTTATCCCAGTGCACCAGCCCTAAGCATCCTGTATCCAGTATCTAGAATGGATCCTGCCTCATGGCAGTTTCTTTTCCTTTGAATTGATTATTTTATATATTTGGCTACATCTGGTGTTATTTGTGGCACAGAGGATCTTCACTGCAATCCGGGGACATTGCTTGATGAGAGTCATCTCACAGCTGAATTCCTGGACACATGCTTGAAGTTCTGTGCTATGTAGTTGATTAAAGATAGATCCATATGCTTCCAGTGCAGATATACTGGCATCAGAGCTGCTACTCTGCTGCAGAGGCACTTCCAATTTGGGACTTCACAGTACTTACCCCAGGATGCACTCAGAGTCATTGATGGTGCCTGATGTACAGTCAGGGGAACCCCGAGCACATGAGGTCAAGAAATAAACATCTAGGAGTGGGCAGCCCGGAGCCAGGCACCTGGAACATTATGTATCTTTACATTGAACCAGATCTTCTAGAAGTCCCTGATTAGCCTGTTACTGCATTTTTGGTTAAAAAAAAAAATACTGGCAGCCTAAAACTGGAATGCAGGCTTAGTTGCTCTGTTGTGTCTAACTCTTTGTGACCCCACGGACTGTAATCCACCTGTCTCCCAGCTGTAACCCACCAGCTCCTCTGTCCATGGGATTCTCCAGGCAATAATACTGGAGTGGATTGCCATTCCCTTCTGCAGGGGACCTTCCCAACCCAGGGATCAAACCTGGGTCTCCTGTATTACAGGTGATTCTTTACAATCTGAGCCACCAGGGAAGCCCAAAAATTGAGAGGTAGATTTTATTCGGTGGGAATGTTAGGACTGGAGCCCAGACACAGCATCTCAGGTGACCAGAGAGGGCTGACTCCAGGGAGCTGGAGAAGGAGGTTTGCAGCAAGGGGCAAGTAATCTGAATAGAAAAAGATTAGTGTTATTTAAGAGAAAACTAAATCTGGCACACAAAGAGATATAGCAATCTTCCATGTATGGGAAGATGCTAAAGTCAAGGCTTGCTAAAACCATTTATTTCATATGCATCTAGCTATCTGGAAATTATTCTCTTTTTTTCAATCCTGGTTTGTTGTTGTTGTTGTTGTTTATTGTTCACATACTAATTCCTTGTTTACTTTAAGAGATGGTAAAAGTGGTGGATGGCCTCTCATATCCCCTCCCCTGCCCCACCTCAGTGCTTACAGTGGTGAAAGTAGCTGATGGCTTCCAAATAGGGGACTGTGTTTCGCTTAGGCTCAGAAATCTGCATGTGGAAAAGGCTCGTTAACTGCCAGAGGGTAAAGCAGAAAACATTTCATTTCACAGCATGTGTTGAACAAATGGAGACCAGGACTTCTGCTTTTAGTGTTAATAAAAATAATTCTCATATCAATTTCTTTCTATCAGATGAATTTAATTTCTTACTGTCAAGTCCAAAATAGCCATGATAGCAAAGAGAGGTAAGGTCAGGTAAGGTGAAGTCACTCAGTCGTGTCCGACTCTTTGCTACACCACAGACTGTAGCTAACCAGGCTCCTCCATCCATGGAATTTTCCAGGCAAGAGTACTGGAGTGGGTTGCCATTTCCTTCTCCAGAAGATCTTCCCAACCGAGGGATCGAACCAAGGTCTCCCACATTGTATGCAGACACTTTACTGTCTGAACCACCAGGGAAGTAAAGAGAGAGAGTGATGGAATAAATACCTTTCATAACCAATGCTTACCTTCCATAAATGAACTGAATGAGAAATCAATTTGGTTCTGGTCTTAGGCCCTCTACATCATTTATGCTTTGGGAATTAATTCCTTCTTTATAATCAGGAAGGTCTCCTGACTTCAAGAATGAGAAATATATGGCCTCTTATCTTTTATCTGGGCAGGACCCAGCCTCCTCTCTCAATTGTCCTGCTATTGATATTTTGGGGTTTCTGTCCACAGGGATTGAACACCAATTGTCTACCTCCTGACTCAATTTCACATTTGCTCTACAGTAATCCATTATTCACAAGATCGCATCAGTGATTTTCTAAACTCTTTTTTAAACCAACAAAATTCTCATATCAAAAGTGTTCAACTTAATCAATCTTCCAAAACTAAATACGTGTGTGTGTGTGTCACTCAGTCGTGTCCAACTCTGTGCAATCCCACGGACTGTAGCCTGCCATGCTCCTCTGTCCATGGGATTCTCCAGGCAAGAATACTGGAGTGGGCTGCCTTCTCCAGGAAGATTCCCTTCTCCAGGGGATCTTCCTGGCCCAGGTATCAAACCTGGACTTCTTGCATTGCAGACAGATTCTTTACCATCTGAACCACTAGGGAAGCTCTTCTAAATATACATTGCTATAATTAGTAAAACATTTTATTTTTTAGTGTGATGCCATGTATTCATAACATGATAAACAATAACATACTTTCACTTCTTCCTTCTCTCTGCTCACAGGTTCTCAAACCTTAAACCAAAATTAACTAGCTTATAAGTATGATAGGGAAGTTTAGATACCTGGGGATAAACATCTTTGTAAAAATCAAGAAAAGTAAAATTAAAAATCCTTTTGTTTCTCAATGTTTGTCCATGAGAAAAACTGTACTTTAAGCATTTATAGAGAAGTCTTGCAGATGTTCTTTTCTGGCATGGATATCTGTTCTCATTAACTAAGTTAATAAATATTCTCAAATGAATGTTCTCATTGGTTCATTTGAACATATGCACATCAATGTTTCTCTATGTAAGAAAGTTACTGGTATTGAAAACCAGTAATTAGCACACTTGAAATGCACTCAACCCAAGTGACTCAACTATTCATCCCCTAATTGCACAGGTTTGGTAAATTTAAGCTTGCATTGATACAGTAGAAATAATTTAGTAAAGACTCAAGGATAGAAGCCAAGAAGACTAGAAATCTTTCCTGTACCATAAGAACTACTATGAAGATAATTGTTATTCAAGACAACCATGAATGTCACTCTTTATCGCTGTCTGAAAAGGAAAATAATCACTGCGTTTTTACACACAAATACATCTCATGGCATTTAAATTGGAACTTGGAAGTCAACAAAAAATAACGCACAATTAACTTTAAATTATTTTATATAAATAAGAATCCATACTTCTGTTTTTTTTTCTTATCTAACTTCAATAGTCTGAAGTATATGTCAATAGAAGTATCTTTTGACATATACATTACTTATGCCAGAATTCATATCAAAGTTCTTTTTCTCTCTCAGTCTCTCTCTCTCTCTTTTTTTTTTAACTTTTAATCCTTTAAAAACTGAGATGGGCATGTGAAGTCTTACCAAACCTTATGTTTATTTGGTCTTGAATTAAGGTGACCTAGAGGCTCTGGTTGTTGCAAAGTTTTAAAATCCTCTGTGCTCCGAGACAGTGTGACCCACACCTGGAGCCAGTTTGGGAAAACACATGTGAAACAGCTCTGTGGAAGTCATGCTTGGAGCTCAGCAGGTGGTTTGCTAATGGGAACAAGGGAAGCATAGGACCTGACCCCTTTGCTCTGCTCGTGCCCCTTGTTCAGGGCTCCCTGGGGTTGGAGATTTAAGTGAGCCCAGAAAGAACCCACTATTAAAGAGGTGCTAAACTGTTGCTTGGCTCTCCTTAATAATGTCAGAAATTGCTGTCCCTCGGGAGTCTTACTATAAAGTTGTGTTAAATAAGTTTGGAATGCCTGCCTTCATTACAGGAAAAGAAAGCTACTCAAATTAGAATGCCCTCAGGACCACAGAGAGCTCACATTTTCTCTGGTTCGGCATTCATATCAGAGCGTGGACTCTCAGGAACAGGAGGAAGGCTATGAGAGTATTCAGGTGGCAACAGCACTCGGAGCCAGATGGTGAAGTGTGGGAGAACTTCCCACTGGAACTCCTCTCAGCCACTCCTTAGAAATTCTGATCAAAGTTCAATCCTCTGAGAAATTAGAGGTCTATCAAAGGCCAAGCGAGTGAGAGGATCCCCAGGAATCAAGCCCAATTTCAGACAGGCAGGCTTCCAGTCCCAGCTGAAGAGAAAAGAAAAGCTATAATTCTGTGGGACAGGCAAAGAGCACAATGAGGTACATAGTGGAGATCATTCCACAGATCGATCAGGGTCTAGGTTTCAAATGCCAAGAAAGAATATTTCCAGATATCTCTTACTTGACGTCTAAGAAAAGCTACTACAATTTCTGTGCTGTTCAATATTTGTTATAAAACAGAATGGATGTTTGCAGGATAACATTCCCCCCCCCCACCCCCATGGCAACTGAGAACAAGGATCCAGCAGGAACTCCTATGGTTGAGGGCAATGAGGCTAGTTATAACTTTTCAATAGAGAATTTTGGACTTGCCAAAGTCCAAATCTGACTTAAGGAATAGCTAAAGAATAAAATCATGCTAAGCATTGTGTGTAGCAAGAAAATTGATCCGAAGAGGACACACAGGAGACATTCCAAGGAAAGGATAAAAGAGAGACTGGAAATATGATAACCAGGTGGTATCTCAGAAAAAGAGAGGAATCACAGTAGCTGTAGACATTTCATTAGATCAGAACACATCTGACTGATGATGCCCAGACATTGTAGCTATGCAGGCTGCAAACTCCGTGACATACATTTTGCAGTCTCCTGACTGCATTCTGCCCAAGCTAGGATAGGGCAACTGTCAAACAAATACTAAAGCAACCGAAAGCAGAACATACAGCTAAGTTCCACCTGCTATGAAGGTGTCAGTTTTCATTATAACAAACCACATTAGAATGTATGATCTCGAAATAATTTTCTGCTTTTTAGGGGTCCCCACAAGTCTGAGAGCATGAGTGATGATCTGAACTTAGGAAGTGGCTAGAACAAGGGAGTGTATACATACACATAAGTTCAGTTCAGTCGCTCAGTCGTGTCCGACTCTTTGCGACCCCATGAATCGCAGCACGCCAGGCCTCCCTGTCCATCACCATCTCCCAGAGTTCACTAAGACTCACGTCCATTGAGTCCGTGATGCCATCCAGNTCCCTTTCTGCCATAAGGGTGGTGTCATCTGCATATCTGAGGTTATTGATATTTCTCCCGGCAATCTTGATTCCAGCTTGTGTTTCTTCCAGTCCAGTGTTTCTCATGATGTACTCTGCATAGAAGTTAAATAAGCAGGGTGACAATATATAGCCTTGATGTACTCCTTTTCCTATTTGGAACCAGTCTGCTGTTCCATGTCCAGTTCTAACTGTTGCTTCCTGACCTGCATACAGATTTTTCAAGAGGCAGGTCAGGTGGTCTGGTATTCTCATCTCTTTTAGAATTTTCCACAGTTTATTGTGATCCACACACTCAAAGGCTTTGGCATAGTCAATAAAGCAGAAATAGATGTTTTTCTGGAACTCTCTTGCTTTTTCCATGATCCAGTGGATGTTGGCAATTTGATCTCTGGTTCCTCTGACTTTTCTAAAACCAGCTTGAACATCAGGGAGTTCATGATTCACGTATTGCTGAAGCCTGGCTTGGAGAATTTTGAGCATTACTTTACTAGCATGTGAGATGAGTGCAATTGTGTGGTAGTTTGAGGATTCTTTGTCATTGCCTTTTTTTGGAATTGGAATGAAAACTGACCTTTTCCAGTCCTGTGGCCACTGCTGGGTTTTCCAAATTTGCTGGCATATTGAGTGCAGCACTTTCACAGCATTGTCTTTCAGGATTTGAAACAGCTCAACTGGAAATCCATCACCTCCACTAGCTTTGTTCGTAGTGATGCTTTCTAAGGCCCACTTGACTTCACATTACAAAATGTCTGACTCTAGATTAGTGATCACATCATCATGATTATCTGGGTCGTGAAGATCTTTTTGTTACAGTTCTTCCATGTATTCTTGCCACCTCTTTTTAATATCTTCTGCTTCTGTTAGGTCCATACCATTTCTGTCCTTTATTGAGCCCATCTTTGCATGAAATATTCCCTTGGTATCTCTAATTTTCTTGAAGAGATCTCTAATCTTTCCCCTTCTGTTGTTTTCCTCTATTTCTTTGCATTGATCACTGAAGAAGGCTTTCTTATCTCTTCTTGATATTCTTTGGAACTCTGCATTCAGATGCTTATATCTTTCCTTTTCTCCTTTGCTTTTCACCTCTCTTCTTTTCACAGCTATTTGTAAGGCCTCCCCAAACAACCATTTTGCTTTTTTGCATTTGTTTTCTATGGGGATGGTCTTGATCCCTGTCTCCTGTACAATGTCACAAACCTCATTCCATAGTTCGTCAGGCACTCTATCTATCAGATCTAGGCCCTTAAATCTATTTCTCACTTCCACTGTATAATCATAGGTGAAATATAAAGTGTCTCTAATCATGCGTATGCTGGGAAAATCCTAATTAAAGAATGCTTTCTAAACTTTCATTAGTAGCAAAGTTCAAAGGTATCTCATGATTCTGTCAAGTGAAAACTTGATCATATTTGCATTGTACCTCCTTAACGATCACTGAGATGAAAATCAAAATCATCTCTGCTGGGCTTTAATGAGCTGGGCACAATTTATATCACAGCTAAAATTTCAGGGCTTCATTATGTGTAGAAATCATCTTTATCTTCTCCCTTTACTGCTTGGCAAGGTGCTGTCATCCTTTGCTTTCTCTACCTGTCTGGCATCACTTCAAATGTCTATCTGGAAGCAAGCTTACTCTCTATATTTATGAGCTAGTCTTCCCCAGAGCAAAAAGCATATTGTTATCTCTGGACCTCATTTGGATGGATCTGAAATGAATTTCAGTGCCCTCTACACAATCCTCCTGTATCCAAAGTATTCCTACATCATGACCGCTGTTCCTATTCCAGATATGAATTAGAAATTCTAAAAAGTAACACATTTTATTCTACCTTTGTATTCCACATATCTCTAAATTATTTTGTTCTATGACCTCATCTCATGTTCATCTGTTTTGCAATTACTTTCTCATTGGGATTTGAGGTTAATATTAACTCCCTGTAACTCAAAATTCAGGTTTCTCATTAGATAACTCAACATTAGAATATGTTGGGACGTTCAATCTTTATACAATCTTCAGTTCTGTTAAGTTCATCAGTTGTGCCTGACTCCTTGCAACTGCATGAACCACAGCACACCAAGCCTCCCTTTCCATCACCAACTCCCAGAGTCTATCCAAACTCATGTCCAAGGAGTCAGCAATGCCATTCAACCATATCATCCTCTATTGTCTCCTACTCCTCTTGCCTTCAATTGTTCCCAGCATCAGGGTCTTTTCAAATGACTCAGCTCTCCACATCAGTTGGCCAAAGTACTGGAGTTTCAGCTTCAACATGAGTCCTTCCAATGAATATTCAGGACTGATCTCTTTTAGGATGGACTGGTTGGATCTCCTTGCAGTCAAAGGGACTCTCAAGAGTCTTAAACAACACCACAGTTCAAAAGCATAAATTCTTTGACGCTCAGCTCCCTTACAGTCCAACATGGTCATCCATACATGACCACTGGACAAACCATAGCCTTGATTAGACGTACCTTTGTTGACAAAGTAATGTCTCTGCTTTTCAATATGCTATCTAGGTTGGTCATAACTTTCCTTCCAAGGAGTAAGTGTCTTTTAATTTCATGGCTGCAATCACCCTCTGCAGTGATTTTGAAGCCCCCTAAAATAAAGTCTGACACTGTTTCCCCATCTATTTCCCATGAAGTGATAGGACCAGATGTCATGATCTTAGTTTTCTGAATGTTAGCTTTAAGCCAAATTTTTTACCCTCCTCTTTTACTTTCATCAAGAGGCTTTTTAGTTCCTCTTCACTTTCTGCCATAAAAGTAGTGTCATCTGCATGTTTGAGGTTACTGATATTTCTCCAAGTGATCTTGATTCCAGCTTGTGCTTCTTCCAGCCCAGCGTTTCTCATGATGTACTCTGCATAGAAGTTAAATAAGCAGAGTGACAATATACAGCCTTGACATATTCCTTTTCCTATTTGGAACCAGTCTGTTGTTTCATGTCTGGTTCTAACTGTTGCTTCCTGACCTACATACAGATTTCTCAGGAGGCAGGTCAGGTGGTCTGGTATTCCCATCTCTTTCAGAATTTTCCACAGTTTATTGTGATCCACACACTCAAAGGCTTTGGCATAGCCAATAAAGCAGAAATAGATGTTTTTCTGGAACTCCCTTGCTTTTTGGATGATCCAGCAGATGTTGGCAATTTGATATCTGGTTCTTCTGCCTTTTGTAAAACCAGCTTGAACATCTGGAAGTTCATGGTTCACGTATTATTGAAGCCTGGCTTGGAGAATTTTGAGATTTACTTTACTAGTGTCTGAGATGAGTGCCATTGTGAGGTAGTCTGAGCATTCTTTGGCATTGCCTTTCTTTGGGATTGGAATGAAAATTGACCTTTTCCAGTCCTGTGGCCACTGCTGAGTTTTCCAAATTTACTGGCATATTGAGTGCAGCACTTTTACTGCATCATCTTTCAGGATTTGAAAGAGCTCAACTGGAATTCCATCACTTCCTCTTGCGTTGTTCATAGTGATGTTTCCTAAGGCCTGCTTGACTTCACATTCCAGGATGTCTGGCTCTAGGTGAGTGATCACACCATCGTGATTATCTTGGTTGTGAAGATCTTTTTTGTACAGTTCTTCTGTGTATTCTTGCCACATCTTCTTAATATCTTCTGCTTCTGTTAGGTCCAAACCATTTCTGTCCTTTATCGAGTGCAAATTTGCATGAAATATTCCCTTGGTATCTCTAATTTTCTTGAAGAGATCTCTAATCTTTCCCATTCTGTTGTTTTCCTCTATTTCTTTGCATTGATCACTGAAGAAGGCTTTCTTATCTCTTTTTGCTATTCTCTGGAACTCTGCATTCAGATGCTTATATCTTTCCTTTTCTCCTTTGCTTTTCACCTCTCTTCTTTTCACAGCTATTTGTAAGGCCTCCCCAGACAGCCATTTTGCTTTTTTGTATTTCTTTTCCATGGGGATGGTCTTGATCCCTGTCTCCTGTACAGTGTCATGAACCTCCATCCATAGTTCATCAGGCACTCTATCTATCAGATCTAGGCCCTTAAATCTATTTCTCACTTCCACTGTATAATCATAAGGGGTTTGATTTAGGTCATGCCTTTGTGGTCTAGTGGCTTTCCCTTCTTTCTTCAATTTAAGTCTGAATTTGGCAATAAGGAGTTCACGATCTGAGCCAGTCAGCTCCCGGTCTTGTTTTTGCTGACTGTATAGAGCTTCTCCATCTTTGGCTGCAAAGAATATAATCAATCTGATTTTGGTGTTGACCACCTGGAACTTGGACATGATCAAATAGATCCAGATATCCTGCAGTGTGAAGTCAAGTGGGCCTTAGGAAGCATTACACTGAACAAAACTAGTGGAAGTGAACAGAATTAGACTTAAGTTATTTCAAATCTTAAAAGATTATGCTGTTAAAGTGAAGCACTTAATATGTCAGCAAATTTGGAAAACTCAGCAGTGGCCACAGGACTAGAAAAGGTGATGCCAAACAATGTTCAGTTACTGAACAACTGTACTCATTTCACAGGGTAGCAAGGTACTACCCCAAATATTTCAATCTAGGTTTCAATACTACATAACCTGAGAACAAAGGCTAACAGAGTGTTACCAAGAGAACATGTTGGTCATAGCAAACACCCTCTTCAAAAAACACAAGAGAAGACTCTACACATGGACATCATCAGATGGTCAATTCCAAAATCAGATTGATTATATTTTTTGCAGCCAAGATGGAAAAGCTCTATATACTCAGCAAAAAAGACCAGGAGCTGAATGTGGCTCACATCATGAATTCCTTATTGAAAATTCAGACTTAAATTTAAAGGAAGGGAAAACCACTAGACCATTCAGGTATGACCTAAATCAAATCCCTTACCATTGTACAGTTGAAGTCACAAATACATTCAAGGGATTAGATCCGATAAAGTATGTAAAGAACTTTAGGTGAAGGTTTGTAACACAGTACAGTAGGCATGACCAAAACCATCCCCAAGAAAAAGACAAAATGGTCATCTAACAAGGCCTTAGAAGTAACTAAGAAAAGAAGAGAAGAGAAAGGCAAAGGAGAAAAGGAGAGATATATCCATCTGAATGCAGAGATCCAAAGAGCAAGGAGAGATAAGAAAGCCTTCCTAAGTGATCACTGAAAAGAAACAGAGAAAAACAATAGAATGGGAAAGAATAGAGATCTCTTCAAGAAAATTAGAGATACCAAAGAGATACTTTGCATTTCATGCAAAGATGGGCACAATAAAGACGGAAATGGTATGGAACTAACAGAAACAGATAAAAGAAGAGGTGGCAAGAATACACAGAAGAACTGTACAAAAAATGATTTTAATGAGATGACCGTGATGGTATGATGACTCAGCTAGAGCCAGACATACTAGAGTGCAAAGCCAAGTGGGCCTTAGGAGGCATTCTACGGACAAAGCTAGTGGTGAAGGAATTCCAGCTGAGCTATTTCAAATCCTAAAATATGATGCTGTAAAAGTGCTGCACTTAATATGCCAGCAAATTTGGAAAACTTAGCAGTGGCCACGGGGCTGAAAAAGGTCTTTTTCATTCCAATCCCAAGGAGTTGCCCTGCCAAAGAATGTTCAAACTACTACACAATTGCACTCATCTCACAAGCTAGCAAATACAGGCTAAAAGTTCTCCAAACAAGGCTTCAACAGTATGTGAACTAAGAAATTCCAGATGCACAAGCTGGATTTTAAAAAGGAAGAGGAACCAGAAATCAAATTGCCAACATCTGTTGGATCATTGAAAAAGCAAGAGAGTTCTGGAAAAACATTTACTCCTGCTTTATTGACTATGCGAAAGCCTTTGAATGTGTGGATCAAAACAAACTGTGGAAAATGCTTCAATAGATGGGAATTCCACACCTCCTGACCTCCCTTCTTAGAAACCAGAAAGCAGGTCAAGAAGCCACGGTTAGAGCTGGATATGGAACAACAGACTGGTTCTAAACTGGGAAATGAGTACATTGAGGCTGATGTTGTCACCGTTTATTTAACTTACATGTACAGTATATCACATAAAATACTGGACTGGATGAAGCACAAGCTGGAATCAAGATTGCAAGGAGTGATATGGCAGAAAGAAAAGAGGAACTAAAGAGTCTCTTGATGAAGGTGAAAGAAATGAGTGAAAAAACTGGCTTAAAACTCAGCATTCAAAAAACTAAGATCATGACATCTGGTCCCATCACTTCACGGCAAATAGATGTGAAACAATGGAAACAGTGACAGACTTTATTTTCTTGGGCTGCAAAATCACTGCAGATGGTGACCATAGCCATGAAATTAAAAGATGCTTACTCTATGGAAGAAAAGCTATGACCAACGTAGAGAGCATATTAAAAAGCAGAGACATTACTTTGACAACAAAGGTCCGTCTGCTCAAAGCTATGGTTTTCCCAGTAGTCATGTATGGATGTGAGAGTTGGACCATAAGGAAAGCTGAGCACCAAAGAATTGATGCTTTTGAACTGTGCTGTTGGAGAAGATTCTTGAGAGTCCTTTGGACTGCAAGGAGATCCAACCAGTCCATCCTAAAGGAAATCAGTCCTGAATATTCATTTGAAGGACTGATGCTGAAGCTGAAGTTGGATCTCCAATACTTTCCCATACCTGATGGGAGGAGCTAACTCACTAGAAAAGCCCCTGATGTTGGGAAAGATTGAAGGCAGGAGGAGAAGGGGATGACAGAGGATGAGATGGTTGGATGGCATCACCAACTCAATGGACACAAGCTTGAGCAAGCTCCAGGAGTTGGTGATGGACAGGGAAGCCTGGAATGTTGCAGTCCATGGGGTTGCAAAGAGTCAGACACGACTGAGCAACTCAACTGAACTGAACAAGCTGGACTTAGAAAAGGCAGGGTAACAAGTGATCAAATTGCCAGTGTTCGTAGGATCATAAAAAAGTAAGGCAATTCCAGAAAAAGCATCTACTCTGCTTCACTGACTATACTAAAGCCTTTGACTGTATGGATAGTAGCAAACTGGAAAATTCTTAAAGAGATGCAAATACCAGATCACCTTACCTGTATCCTGAGAAACATCTATGTGGGTCAAGAAACAACTGTTAGGACGTGACATGGAACAATGTATTGGTTCAAAATAGGAACAGGAATATGTCAGAGCTGTATATTGTCACCCTGCTTATTTAACTGCTATGTGGAGTACATCATGTGAAATACCATGCTGGACAAATCACAAGCTGAGGTCTAGACTGTTGGGAGAAATCTCAACAACCTCATATATGCAGATGATACTACCCTAAAGGCAGAAAACGAAGAGGAACTAAAGAGCCTCTTGATGAGAGTGAAAGAACAGAGCAAAAACACTGACTTAAAATTTTCCATTCAAAAATCTATGATCATGGTATTCTTTCCCATGGCTTCATGGAAAATGGATGGGGGAAAAGTGGAAGCAGTGACAAGTATTATTTTCTTGGGCTCCAAAATCACTGTAGACCGTGACTGCTCTGTCTTTTGAAGAAGGGCTATGACAAAACTACATAGTTTATTAAAAAGCAGAGACATCATAGTCATATACAGATATGAGAGTTGAATCATAAAGAATACTGAGAGTGGAAGAATTGATACTTTTGAATTTTGGTGTAGGAGAAGACTCTTGAGAGTCCCTTGGACAGCAAGGAGTTCAAACTTGTCAGTTCTACAGGAAATAAAAACTGAATTTTCATTGGAAGCACTGATTCAGTTTCAGTTGAAGTGAAACTCCAATATTTTGGCCACCTGATGTAAAGATGCACTTCACTGAAAAAACCCTGATGCTGGGAAAGATTAAAGGCAAAAGAATAAGGCAGTCGCAGAGGATGAGATGGTTAGATAACATCACCAGCTCAATAGAGGTGAATCTAAGCAACCTTCAGGAGACAGTGGAGGACAGAAAAGCCTAAGGTGTTGCAGTCCATAGGGTCCCAAAGAATTGGACGGGGTATATGGACTGAACAACAGCAACAATAAACCCATTAAAATGAGTCATTGACTTCCAGAATATTGCAAGACCCCAAGATGGTTCCTTAGTGGGCATGCCTATATAAAATCCACTTTATACAAATATAGGCCACAAATCCATATAAAAATAGCATTGCTTTTGTGTTCTCTTTTTGAGTGAAAAACTGACAGCAGTTTAGCACAAAATTGAAGCAAAACAGGGTGCTTGAAAGTAAAATCAAGCCTCATCTCTCATGTCTACTCGGTATCTGTGCTCCTGATTTCACATGAAAAAATTCAGTGTGCTCATGTGAACACCGCCTAAGACAAATGAGGGATTGGTGAGTCCATCTTGAAGAAAGCAAGTTTTCCAGGACCTCTCACTCAACCTGCCTTGTTCTCTTTCTCTTTTTCTCTGATATATAGCAGGATCATTAGTAAGAATCCTTGAAAATGGCATCACTATTTTCTTATACTAGAGGTTATCTCATTTAGGCAGGAACATTTTTCTAAAGTGTTAAGCAATAACATTATGTCCTTTATGAGTAGATAGGTGAAAGGAAGAAACAGTCTAAGAGAGTGTTCTGCCTCCAAAAGGGGAAAGTTGGGATACGTGGGTTGAAGTCTTCCTATTCTATTTTCAAGCAGTGTGACATTGTGTCAGAAACTCAACTATCTCTGAAATTAGCTTATTGAACAATAAAGTACAGAAATGTATCAAAAAGATAATGGATTGAAGTGCTTTTAAAACTACATAACACTATATAAATAGGAAATTATTACCGTCACATCGTCACTGTACAAGGTGCTGTGATAGATTCAGATGTTAAGATATATTCCTTAAGAGAATACTTTATATCTAATAAGAAAATGTGTGAGTTAAGGGCACATAAAGAACTGGGTTAAAAACCTGGCTTTAGCCCTTGGGACTAATGCCACTTGCCTCCAAATTTTCTGTGAAAACAAAATAATTTATGCTACAAAATTATTTCAGGGACATGGAGCATATTAATGCAGCTCAACAGGTTATAAATAAAGGGATATAAAATATGTGATGTTTATCATCAAATGTTTTAAAAAATCAAATACTAAATAGGTGCATTTTAACCTCTCCCAAAATCTATGGAATGATGCTGTTGTATGTATTTACAATTCTTAACTGATGATTAAAATAAGAAAAGTCAATCAATAATGTAGTTATAATTTGTCTATAATACACTTCTAAGATATTTCATGTGTTGATCCATTTAATCACAGTAATCCATTTAATCTTCACAGTAATTCTATGATAGGGGATGCTATTTTCCCCATTAACAGATGAGGAAACTTAGACAGACAACTGTGAGAAGCAAATTGCCTGAGACTATAAAGTAATTAAAGGTAGAGGTGATATTCAAACCCTGGCAAAGTTAGCCCCCAGAGCTCTCTCTACTGGGGGACACTGTCCTGTTTTATCCAGACTATCTTCTTAAGAATGTTAGTATAATGAACATCTTGGAAGACAGAAATAGTGTTTCTCTTCAGAGCAAAGGACTTGTTTGCCTGCAGTTTTGAAAAGCAGGCCTGGTATCTCCACTGTGACAATGGGAAAGCATGCCTTCCCTAAGCTCAGCATTTCCCTCCTCTAATGCAATTCACTGTAATTGCAGATGTCATGGGCCCCTTCTCATCATCTCATAGAAACTGGGTCTCAGGGAAGAGGTTCAAAATTGCTGATCCTTTATGACAATGGCCATCAGTAATAAATCCTCATTTTTTTTTTTTTTTTGGCTACAAATTTTAAAAGCTAATTATTGACTTTTCAATAGATGGGCCTTTTCTTTCTTTAGTGTGTTCCCAGAAAGTTCTGAGCCTACATTCAGAAACAAAACTTGAGGCGTATCCCAGCTATTCTCTTTTCCATGTGTAAAGCTGACATGGCTTGGAGCTCAAAGCTGGTTCTAGAGTTGGCTGAAAATTTTCCATCTTCCACATGTGCCGTGATTTTAGTTAACTTTGGAGCCAATGTGTTTCACGTGACTTGGTACTAAAAAGACATGCTTGAATTTGTGAATTGACTAAACACTCAATGGTTGTAAACCTGAAAACTCCAGAAAGTGCAGTATCCTTGAAAAAAAATCTATCTACAGAGTGAAGTCAGAAAGAGAAAAACAGATACCATGTATTCATGCATATATATGGAATCTACAAAAAATGGTATTGATGAAACTCCTTCACTTTTGAAACATATATCTTATGTCTTCTGTTGGAATCTGTGAAAAACTGGAAGGTGACTTGCATGCTTCACAGTTCTTATTCTTGTGGTGATAACAGTTACATTATTACTGCTATTAAATATCTTTATTTTACATGTTTTAGTTTGTAATATATGTTGGTATATAGATTTCAAAGGGGGTTTTAAACGTTAGGAGATTATTTGAAACATCATCTAGTAATTACTGGATAAGTTGTCTTCAAAATATCTATATATATTAGCTTGGCTAGGACACTTTTAAGGTACTTTGTAATTATTTTGTCACAGGCTACTGTGGTTCTGGTGCATTGTCTTAATGAATCATCTACTGATATTTAATTGAAGGTCACTACATGTTATTTTAGGCTGGAAGAGATGTCAGAAATTCCATACAAAGGAAATGAAGGAGGCATATTTTAACACTGTGTCAGAAAATAACATCAAGAACACTTTATTGTAGGGTCTGTCCTTCTCCTGGCACCATTTAAAGAATATCCCATGCCCTCCACTCAATCTAGTAAGGGTTGGATACAGGCTAAGGTTTAACTCTATTTGACAAGGCCACTGACTTTGTTGGTTTGAGTCTGAGAGAGTATAAATTGCCAAAATAACATGAAGAAATGACACTAGTTATTTGATTTTTTACTGAAATGTTAAAGGATACAGCAATATAGATGGACGTAGAGATTGTCATACTAAATCAGACACAGAAAAACAAATATCATATGATATCACAAATATGTGGATTTTTTTTTTAAAAAGATACAAATAAACATCTACAAAACAGAGTTACAGATATAGAAAACAAATTTATGGTTACCCAGCAACATGAATAAGGCCTTCCTTGGTAGCTCAGCTGGTAAAGAACCTGCCTGCAATGCAGGAGACCCCAGTTCAATTCCTAGGTCAGGAAGATCCCATGGAGAAGGGATAGGCTACCCACTCCAGTATTCTTGGGCTTCCCTTGGGCTCAGTTGGTAAAGAATCCACCTCCAATGTGGGAGACCTGGGTGTGATCCCTGGTTTGGGAAGATCCCCTGGAGGAGGGCATAGCAACTCACTCCAGTATTCTTGCCTGGGGAAGACCCATGGACAGAGGAGCCTGGCAGGCTATGTTCCATGGGGTTTCAAAGAGACGGACACAATTGAATGACTAAGCACAGGGATGTGAATGGGAGAGAGAGATAAACTGGGAGATTTGGATTAACATACACACACTACTATATAAAAAATAGATAACTGATAAGGACCTACTACATAGCATTGTCAATTCTAAAGGAAATCAACCCTGAATAGTCTTTGGAAGAACTGATGCTGAAATTGAAGCCCCAATAGTTTGGCCACCTGACTCAAAGAACTGACTCATTGGGGAAAACCCTGATGCTGGGAAAGATTGAGAGCAGGAGAAGAAGAAGGTGAAAGAGGATAAGATAGTTGGTTAGCATCACTGACTCAATGGACATGAGTTTGAGCAAACTCCAGGAAATAGTGAAAGGCAAGGAAGCCTGGCATGCTTCAGTCCACGGGTTCACAAAGAGTCAGGCACGACTTAGTGACTGAAAAACAAGCATATATAGCATGGAACCCTACTCCATACTCTGTAATGGTTTGTATGGGGGAAAATCTGAAAAAGAATTGATGTATGTATAACCTATTCCCTTTTCTGTACAGCTGAAACTAATGCAACATTGTAAATCAACTATAATCCAATAAAAAATTTTAAAAATATATCACCTTCACAAGAGAAAGTAAATATACTTCCTTCAAATACAGTCATATACCCTGTGTATGTTCAATAAAAAAACTTTGTTTCAAATCAAGTTACTAAGTTTTGCAAATATTGTTGAAGTTTGAGTAACATCCTAGAAACCTCAACAAGATTAAATAAATGCAATCTCCGTATAAGTAGTACATTCCCTAGAAGCAAGACAAAATTAAACTCATTATGTAGAAACCTGTTACAACACTCTGGTAATAAGAAAAGTGATACCTCCCATTTGTAGGGCTTCTTATAATTTTAAAAATGGAATTGCACGTGTTCATCATTTGCATCTTGTGATAGCAATTATACAACTTCTTATGGTGGTTAGGAGACCAAAAAGTAGCACAGCTAATAAATATCCACAGTCAGCCAGAAACTCTGTCTTACCCTCTTTTCAATAGCTTAGGCTACATTTTATATATTGATTTACACTTTTAAAGTTATCATTGCAATTATGACATTGACAAATACTTTAAATATTTTGCATATATTGTTATAATTGTTGCTTAGTTGCTAGTTCAGTTCAGTTCAGCTGCTCAATCGTGTCTGAATCTTCACGACTCCATGGACTGCAGCATGCCAGGCCTCCATGTCCATCACTAACTCCCGAAGTTTACCAAAACTCAATTTCATTGAGTCAGTGATATCTTCCAGCCATCCCATCCTCTGTCATCCCCTTTTCCTTCCACCTTCAATCTTTCCCAACATCAGGGACTTTTCTAATGAGTCAGTTCTTCACATCAGGTAGACAAAATATTGGAGCTTCAGCTTCAACATCAGTCTTCTCAATGAACACTCAGGACTGATCTCCTTTAGGATGGACTGGTTGGATCTCCTTGCAGTGCAAGGGACTCTCAAGAGTCTTCTCCAACACCATAGTTCAAAAGGATCAATTCTTGGGTGCTCAGCTTTCTTTATAGTCCAACGCTCACATCCATACATGACCACTGGAAATGGACATTTGTTGGCAAAGTAATGTCTCTGATTTTTACCATGCTGTCTAGGTTGGTCATAACTTTCCTACCAAGGAGTAAGTGTCTTTTAATTTCATGGTTGTAATCACCATCTGCAGTGATTTGCAGCCCAAGAAAGTAAAGCCTGTCACTGTTTCCATTGTTTCCCATCTATTTCCCATGAAGTGATGGGACAAGATGCCATGATCTTCATTTTCTGAATGTTGAGCTTTAAGTCAACTTTTTCACTCTCCTCTTTCACTTTCATCAAGAGGCTCTTTCGTTCCTCTTCACTTTCTGCCATAAGGGTGGTGTCATCTGCATATCTGAGGTTATTGATATTTCTCCCAGCAATCTTGATTCCAGCTTGTGCTTCCTCCAGCCCAGCATTTCTCATGATGTACTCTTCATATAAGTTAAATAAGCAGGGTGAAAATATACAGACTTGACGTACTCCTTTTCCTATTTAGAACCAGTCTGTTGTTCCATATCTGTTTCTAACTGTTGCTTCTTGACCTGCACATAGATTTCTCAGGAGGCAGGTCAAGTGGGCTGGTATTCCCCTCTTTTAGAATTTTCCACAGTTTATTCCACACACTCAAGGGCTTTGGGATCATCAATAAAGCAGAAATAGATGTTTTTCTGGAACTCTCTTGCTTTTTCGATGATCCAACAGATGTTGGCAATTTGAACTTTGGTTCCTCTGCCTTTTCTAAATCCAGCTTGAATATCTGGAAGTTCATGGTTCACGTATTGTTGAGGCCTGGCTTGGAGTATTTTGAGCATTACTTTGCTAGCATTTGAGATAAGTACAGTTGTGCGGTAGTTTGAGCATTCTTTGGCATTGCCTTTCTTTGGGATTGGAATGAAAACTGACCTTTTCCAGTCCTGTGGCCACTGTTGAGTTTTCCAAATTTGCTGGCATATTGAGTGCAGCACTTTCACAGCATCATCTTTTAGGATTTGAAATAGCTCAACTAGAATTCCATCACCTCCACTAGTTTGGTATTAGTGATGTTTCCTAAGGCCCACTTGACTTCACATCTTAGGATGTCTGGCTCTAGGTGAGTGATTACACCATCATGATCATCTGGGTCATGAAGATATTTTTTGTACAGTTCTTCTATGTATTCTTGGTACTTCTTCTTAATATCATCTGCTTCTGTTAGGGCCGTATCATTTCTGTCCTTTATTGAGCCCATCTTTGCATGAAATGTTCCCTTGGTATCTCTAATTTTCTTGAAGAGATCTGTTGAGGTCCTTTAATGGACCAGAACCTAGTGGTCCAGAGTCGACTGATAAGAAAGTAAAGGAAAGAGAAAGAGGTTGATATTCCTTGGTTTACGCAGGTAGCCGATAAAGCCCCTGCATGGGGCTTGCTCTGTTCATGAAGGCCTCAGGCTCCCTCTCGATGGGGTGAAGGTGCAGGGCACCTTCTCGAGAGGGTCTTAGAAGCTCAGGCAGGAAAGTGAACTCAAAGAGCCTCTGTGCTCCAGGGGATCAGCCTGAAAAAGAGAGGGAGAGAGAGAGAGAGAGACACGGGGACCAGAGCTCTGATGGAGCAAAGGTGTTTTAATTAACATGGTGTGTGTATATATACTGTCTTACAAAGTTGTTATTCTTAACAAAGGTAAAAATTAAAATTCCAGACTTACATATCATAGGCAATCCATATTAAAGAGAGAGATTTGTAAACAATCACTTTTACCGTAAGGTTCATAAGGAGGAAGAGGATACTTATCACTGTATAGAAAAACTAATGAAGGAAGTGCCTGGATTCTTTAGCCCCCAGGAGAGGCTTGCCTCTCCTCTTAATTCCTGAGTGTTCAGGAATTAATAAGGAGCAGAGAATTCCTGACACATCCAAAACAGCACACAGGAATCTTCCTGTTAAATGCTTCCTGA
Source organism: Redunca redunca (assembly GCA_006410935.1). Taxonomy (NCBI): domain Eukaryota; kingdom Metazoa; phylum Chordata; class Mammalia; order Artiodactyla; family Bovidae; genus Redunca; species Redunca redunca. The sequence goes on along the minus strand of SJYQ01000648.1, from coordinate 951,692 downwards.
CAGAGATCTCTAGTCGTTCCTAGTCTATTGTTTTCCTCTATTTCTTTGCACTGATCACTGAGGAAGGCTTTCTTATCTCTCCTTGTTATTCTTTGGAACTCTGCATTCGAATGGGTATATCTTTCCTTTTCTCCTTTGCTTTTCACCTCTCATCTTTTCACAGCTATTTGTAAGGCCTCCTCAGATAGCCACTTTGCTTTTTTGCATTTCTTGGAGATGGTCTTGATCCTTATCTCCTGTACAATGTCATGAATCTCCATCTATAGTTCATCAAGCACTCTGTCTCTCAGGTCTAGTCCCCTGAATCTATTTCTCACTTCCACTGTATAATCATAAGGGATTTGATTTAGGTCATACCTGAATGGTCTAGTGGTTTTCCCTACTTTCTTCAATTTAAGTCTGAATTTGGCAATAAGGACCTCATGATCTGAGCCACAGTCAGCTTCCAGTGTTGTTTTTGCTGACTGTATAAAGCTTCTCCATCTTCAGAGGAAAATAATATGATCAATCTGATTTCAGTTTGGCCATCTGGTGATGTCCACGTGTAGAGTCTTCTCTTGTATTGTTGGAAGAGAGTGTTTGCTATGACCAGTGCATTCTCTTGGCAAAATTCTACTAGCCTTTGCCCTGCTTCATTCTGTATTCCAAGGCCAAATATTCCTGTAACTCCAGGTGTTTCTTGACTTCCTATTTTGCTTTCCAGTCCCCTATAATGAAAAGGATATCTTTTTTGGGTGTTAGTTTTAGAATGTCTTGTAGGTATTCGTAGAACCATTCAACTTCAGTTTCCTCAGTATTTCTGGTCAGGGCCTAGACTTGGATTACCATGATATTGAATGGTTTGCTTTGGAAATAAACAGAGATCATTCTGTCGGTTTTTAGTACTGCATTTTGGACTCTTTTGTTGACTATAATGGCTACTCCATTTCTTCTAAGGGATTCTTGCCCACAGTAGCAGATAAAATGGTCATCTAACTTAAATTCACCCATTCTGGTCCATTTTAGTTCACTGATTCCTAAATTGTCGATCTTCACTCTTATTATCTCCTGTTTGACCACTTCCAATTTGCCTTGACTCATGGACCTAACATTCCAGGTTCCTATGCAATATTGCTCTTTAAAGAATCAGACCTTGCTTCCATCACCAGTCACATCCATAACTGGGTGTTGTTTTTTCTTAGGCTCCATCCCTTCATTCCTTCTGGAGTTATTTCTTCACTGATCTCCAGTAGCATATTGGGCAACTATGTGTCCAATTCTTTGTTAACTCTTAGACTGTAGCCTACCAAGTTCCTCTCTCTATGGGATTTTCCAAGCAAAAGTATCAGAGAGGGTTGCCATTTCCTTCTCTAGGGGAATCTTCCCGGACCAGGGATCTTACCCATCTCTCCCACTTCATTAGGCGAATTCTTACCTAATGCCGTCAGCATATGTGGACCTACAGGTCCAGGAAGAAGCTGAAGGTGGTAAAAGAGAGTGGAGGGGGAAGAAAACTGACAACACAAAACCAACGTATCCTTCTTTATACACCCCCCCCAACAAAAAAAAGCAATGTCTTTGCTATAGCTATAGGTCTCAATTACCTATTAAATATTTTTGCTTCAATCTCCAATGTCTATTGGAATTGACTGTTTCATTACCATTGTCTTTATTACTTTATTAACTATTGTATGTTTAAACTGCTAAACTTTAAAGTGGTAAACTCAGTTACCCTGAGTCTAGCTTTTCCTTTTTTATTCTAACATTTCTCCTCCTACCAGAGTTACCTGTTTGTTTGTTTATTTATTTAACATTCATGATCTTGTCACTCTTCTCTCAGATCCATGCTTGCTGCTGGGAAACAAAGCAGAATGAAACTTAAGTTCAGTTGTGGAGGGAGCTTGAAGTGATTGGCTGACACTTAACAGAGGTTTACAGTGCAGTGTTATAAATAGTATAATCACAGTCTCAACAAACTGCTCTGGGGAAACTTGAGAAGGAAATTATTAATCTTGTCTAGGAACAACAAGGAAGTCATCAGGGCATAAAGGATATTGGCACTGAGTTACTAAATGAAATAAGAGCTTGCAAGGATAAAGACATGTCAGGAATGATGATCATATGCCTGGATTCAGCAGCCTAAAATAACATGCTACAACCCAGGCAAAAGGCTTTGTGCCTGGGATAAAATAATATGACAGCAAACAGTTGTAATTGCTGACACTAATCTAAGCATTTTTCATGTATTAACTCATTTATTTCATACCACAGTTCTATTGGGTATATACCATTATCAGGACTTTCCAAGTAGGTCTCATGGTAAAGAACCGCCCTGCCTATGCAAGAGACATACAAGATGTAAGTTGGATCCCCAGGTTGGGAAGATCCCCTAGAAAAGGAAATGACAACCCACTCCAATATTCTTACTGGGGAATTCCATGGACAAAGAAGCTTGGTAGGTTACAGTCCATGGGATTGCAAAGAGTCAGACATAACTGAGGCAACTTAGCACATACACACGTATACAATTGTCATTGTTTCAGAGGTGAGAGAATAGACACTGAGAGGTTAAATGAATTCTCCAAGTTTACACAGCTAGTATCCAAGCTACAATGGGGGCACCTGCAACCTGATTCTGGAATCCAGCTCTTCATTGTCAAGCTATAAGGTAACTAGGGAACTTTTAGTAAAGGATTTTGCATAATGTAATTAATATGAATTCAAGGATTTAACTACAAAGGTGAGAATTGGGTTTCCTTTGTCAAGACAACATTGGCAGGGGTGTAGCTGACACATGAGAGGAAGAAATATAAAGGGACAAACATCTTATTATTAGGAGTTTGTAGACAAATAATGATACAGGCTTGATTTGGCTCAAGTTGGTGGGAATGAAGCACAGGTGATTTCGTAGATACTTAAACAATAAAATCAATAACCATTTGGGCAGAAAAGTGGATATGAGTAATGAGTTAAAGGAAAAGTCAAGCATGCCTTCCAGGTTTTGGTGTGTGTGGCAACATAGACAGTGGCACCATGAGGAGGGATAAAGACAGTTAAGTTTGATGAATATAAATGTTGAATGATCAGCAAGACATTCATGTAGAAATCCCCAGTGTGATGCAAGATCTCTTTGCTTTTCTCTCTCCCTTCTTCCCTCCCTCCTTCCTCCATCTCTCTCTCTCTCCCTTTTTGTAGGTTGGAAATTTTGAAAATTACTCCTATGGAAATATTGTCCTGCATTATTTTCCAGCTAAAATCTGTATCTTACCCATATCTTACCAACAACATAGCATCCTAATGCAAGGAGGAAAGAGGTGGCTCAGATGGTAAAGCGTCTGTCTACAATGCAGGAGACCCAGGTTCGATCCCTGGGTCAGGAAGATCCCCTGGAGAAGGAAATGGCAACCCACTCCAGTACTATTGCCTGGAAAATCCCATGGACGGAGGAGCTTGGTAGGCTACAGTCCATGGGGTCGCAAAGAGTCGGACACGACTGAGTGACTTCACTTTCACTTTTCAAACTGTCCTTGCATGGGAATCTCCTGTCTGTCACTTACTTATTTCTTCATTTAGATGGCAGAGTTAGTCTCAAGAAAATATAGCCTTCAAATCAGCAGACTTAAGTCTGAAAACCAGACATGTGACTTTAGGTTATCATTTAATATTTTTTGAGCCTCAGTTTTTTCTTTTGTAAAATGGCATAATAACATATACTTGGTAGTGCTCATTTGG
>SJYQ01000648.1:919272-945861 GCA_006410935.1 Redunca redunca | reverse complement strand
TGGATGGAATATACACTTACAAATAAGTAGGGTCAAATTATTCCTCAAACTGCTCTAGACTTTCATCAACCTTGAATGAAAGTTTATGTTTCCTTACATATTGTCATTGTATGATATTATCAGGCTTCTTAATTTTTGTCAGCCTGAAGTTTTAACACCAGTATGTCACAAGTATTTAATTGTTTTAATGTGAATGCCCTGATGGCTCTGTTGGTAAAGAATCTGTCTGCCATGCAGGAGACCCAGGTTCAATCCCTGCGTTGGGAAAATCTCCTAGAGAAGGAAATGGCCACCCACTCCAGTATTCTTGCCTGGAGATTTCCACGGACTGAGGAGCCGGGTGGGCTACAGTCTGTGGGGTCGCAAAGAATCAGACATGACTGAGTGGCTTTCACTTTCACTTTTATCCTTTAGTTTGGGTACATTTTCATATATTTATTGGCTTCTTAGATTTTCCCCTTCTGTGAATTTCCTGCATACATTATAGATTTTCTTCTATTGTATAGTAATGATAGTTCTGGTGGCAAAATATGAGTTTTCTTCTGTGTACAAGCTGCTCACAACTGTATTGTGAGGTTTGTCTTTGTAATCCTATCTATGCTGTGCTGTGCTAAGTTGCTCCAGTCTCTTTGTGAACCTTTGAACTGTAGCCTGCCAGGCTCCTCTGTTCATGGGATTCTCCAGGCAAGAATACCGGTATAGATTGTTGTGCCCTCCTCCAGGGGATCTTTTCAACTCAGGGATTGAAACCATGTCTCCTGCAGCTATGCAATATAGGCAGATCCTTTACCTCTGAGCCACCAGGAAAGTCCTATATACACATGCATGTCAGTTTGTGTGTCTGTGCTCACACCATGAACTTCCAGATGTTCAAGCTAGATTTAGAAAAGGCAGAGGAACCAGAGATCAAATTGCCAACATCAGTTAGATCATCAAAAAAACAGGAGAGTTCCAGAAAAGCATCTACTTCTGCTTTACTGACTATGCCAAAGCTTTTGACTATGATGGATCACAACAAACTGTGGAAAATTCTGAAAGAGATGGGAATACCAAACCACCTGACCTGCCTCCTGAGAAATCTGTATACAGGTCAAGAAGAAACAGTTAGAACTAGACATGGAACAACAGACTGGTTCCTAATCGGGAAAGGAATACATCAAGGCTGTATATTGTCACACTGCTTATTTAACTTATATGCAGAGTACATCATGAGAAATGCTGGACTGGATGAAGCACAAGCTGGAATCAAAATTGCCAGGAGAAATATGAAGAACCTCAAATATGCAGAGGACACCACCCTTATGGCAGAAAGAGAAGAGGAACTAAAGAGCCTCTTGATGATAGTGAAAGAGGAGAGTGAAAAAATTGGCTTAAAATTCAACATTGAAAAAACTAAGATCATGACATCTGATCCAATCACTTCATGGCAAATAGATGGGGAAACAATGGAAACAATGAGAGACTTTATTTTGGGGGGCTCCAAAATTATTGAAAATGGTGACTGCAGCCTTGAAATTAAAAGATGCTTGCTCCTGGGAAGAAAATTTATGACCAGCCTAGCTCAGTTCACTTCAGTCACTCAGTCGTGTCCGACACTTTGTGACCCCATAGATGGCAGCGCATCAGGCTTCTCTATCCTTCACAAACTTCAAGAGCTTACTGAAACTCATGTCCATTGAGTCGGTGATGCCATCCAGCCATCTCATCCTCCGTTGTTACCTTCTCCCATATTCAATCATTCATAGCAACAGGGTTTTTTCAAATGAGTCAGTTCTTTGCATCAGGTGGACAAAGTATTGGAGTTTTAGCTTCAACATAAGTCCTTCCAGTGAATAATCAGGACTGATCTCTTTTAGGATGGACTGGATGGGTCTCCTTGCAGTGCAAGGGACTCTCAAGAGTCTTCTCCAACACCACAATTCCAAAGCATCAATTCTTTGGCACTCAGGTTTCTTTATAGTCCAACCCTTATATCTATACATGACTACCAAAAAAAGCAAACAAACAAACAAAAAACATAGTTTTAACTAGATACACTGTTGTTGGTAAATTAATGTCTCTGCCTTTTGATATGCAGTCTAATTTGGTTGTAACTTTTCTTCCACGGAGCAACTGGCTTTTAATTTCATGGTTGCAGTCACCGTCTGCAGTGATTTTGGAGCCCAAGAAAATAAAGTCTATCACTGTTTCCATTGTTTCCCCATCTATTTGCCATGACGTGATGGGACCAGATACCATGATCTTATTTTTGAATGTTGAGTTTTAAGCCAACTTTTTCACTCTTCTCTTTCACTTTCATCAAGAGGCTCTTTAGTTCTTTAACTAAAGATATTCATATCTTTAGATACACAACTGGGGTTATTGATATTTCTTCCGGTCATCTTGATTCCAGCTTGTGCTTAATCCAGCCTGGCACTTTGCATGATGTACTCTGCATATAAGTTAAATAAGCTGGGTGACAATATACAGCCTTGACATACTCCTTTTCCAATTTGGAACCAGTCTGTTGCCCCATGTCCAGTACTAACTATTGCTTCTTGACCTGCATACAAATTTCTCAGAAGGCAGGTCAAGTATTCTCATCTCTTTCAGAATTTTCTACAGTTTGTTGTGATCCACACAGTAAAAGGCTTTGGTATAGTCAATAAAGGAGAAGTTGATAGATTTCTGGAATTCTGTTGTTTTTTCGATGATTCAGTGGATGTTGGCAATTCACTCTTTGGCTCCTCTTCCTTTCCTAAATTCAGATTGAACATCTGGAAGTTCACAGTTCATGTACTATTGAAGCACGGCTTGGAGAATTTTGAGCATTACTTTACTAGCGTGTGAGATGAGTGTAACTGTGCAGTAGTTTGAGCATTCTTTGGCATTGCCTTTTATTGGACTGGAATGAAAACTGACCTTTTCTGCCAGGAGCCAGCATGAAGAACTCTGCCCATAGCAAAGGTCATGAGGAAGGAGGCTTCGGTATACACAAAGGCGGGATTGAGCCTCAGGAAGCCCCCTGTTCCCGAGCATCTACCCCCAAAACCAGTCTACCTCTTTACTGTTTCATGCTCTCACCTACACCTCTGACTTTATGGGGGGCTGTTCCCCACTGGTTCTCTTGGAGAAGGAGTAAACTTGCAGTTCCGGCCAATAAAAATTCCTGGGCGTGACAAGGATGTCTCAGGTCAAACCTCTCTGCTGGCAGCAACCATAAATAGCACAGAGAGTTTGGAGTATTTTGAAAATCTTAATTAGCATAAGGCTTTTCTCATTGTTGAGTCAATGGTTGCCGCCAGGCCTCCATGTTCTTGGGCACCTGGGAATATATTAATGTATTTGAAATATAGAAAAGGAAATACAGTAGTTTTTGATGTTAGCAATACTAGACTTTTTGAGTTAATGAATTTTCTCTTTTGTTATAGATCACTGTATTTTGGTATAAATCACTGTGTCCTTGCTATGTAAAAATGTAACTTTATCACTACCTTAAGACTAAATAGATCTTAAGGGGAACACTGGCGAAGGGTTTTCATTTGTTGGGCTGATGTTTGCTGCTAAATCTCCATATTCCCTGCCCTTATAATGGATATAACTAGCATATAGGAGAAATAAGTGTTAACCTTTAAGATTCATCATGTTAACCTTAGGTTAAATAAATTCCTTTCTTAGTTGTAACCCACTACACCCTCACCCTATAGGAATGCAACTTTATCTGGTACCTTCAGAGGGTGGTGTCTGGTTTAAGAAAAAACACCCTTGGAAAAAATAAGTTTTCTGGTTAACTGACTGTTATCAGAAAGAAAGGATTGTAAAATGTCAGTAGGCCTCAGGCCAGAAGCTGATGTAAAACACCTAAGACCTTTTTTTATACATTTATGTGAAGCACCTGATTTTGATAAAGGTCAGGACTGCTGACCCCCACGTGACTGTAAAATTTCCATTTGTCTCTATGTGTAACAAAAGATATATAAGCAAACCTAAAAAATAAAGAAATCAGATCAGTTTCTGGAAAGACTGGTTCCCCCGTGTTGTTCTTGCTTGCTCCCCGTTTTCCTGGCTGAATTCCCATCTGGAGTGTGGGTGCTCACCATGTCTACTTACTTGCCCCAGCTTTTAAGTTCCACGCGAGAAGGAGCCAAAGGAGGGGCACCATCCGATATTCAAGTGGTACTGGTGGCCCAACGTAGCTGGTGCAAATTCCTTGTCTTGGAATTTTATTGGTATCCCACGCAAACCAAGTTATTCAGCCTCTTTTTCTCCACTAATATTTCCTACTACACTATCCATTTCTAATCTCTCTATATATCTGTAATTATATAAGATTTTTTTCCTAGGATGCTGATTCTGTCTCCCCTTTGAATTACCCTGGATACACCGGGGCTTGACCCTGGCACATTTCCATTCTGTGGCCACTGCTGAGTTTTCCAGATTTGCTGGTATATTGAATGCAGCACTTTCACAGCATCATCTTTTAGGATTTGAAACAGCTCAACTGAAATTTGAAATAGCAGGTCAAAGGCTAAACAGATTTTTTTGCCAAGAGAATGCACTGGTCACAGCAAACACTCTCTTCCAAAAACACAAGAGAAGACTCTACAAAACGACATTCAGTTCAGTTCAGTCGCTCAGTTGTGTCTGACTCTTTCGACCCCATGAATCACAGCACACCAGGCCTCCCTGTCCATCATCATCTCCCGGAGTTCACTCAGACTCACGTCCATCATGTCAGTGATGCCATAGAGCCAGCTCATCCTGGGTCGTCCCCTTCTCCTCCTGCCCCCAATCCCGCCCAGCAACACAGTCTTTTCCAATGAATCAACACTTTGCATCAGGTGTCCAAAGTACTGGAGTTTTAGCTTCAGCATTATTCCTGCCAAAGAAATCTCAGGATTGATCTCCTTCAGAATGGACTGGTTGGATCTCCTTGCAGTCCAAGGGACTCTCAAGAGTCTTCTCCAACACCACAGTTCAAATGCACCAATTCTTCGGTGCTCAGCCTTCTTCAGAGTCCAACTCTCACATCCATACATGACCACAGGAAAAACCATAGCCTTGACTAGACGGACCTTAGTCGGAAAAGTAATGTCTCTGCTTTTGAATATACTATCTAGGTTGGTCATAACTTTCCTTCCAAGGAGGAAGCGTCTCTTAATTTCATGGCTGCAGTCAGCATCTGCAGTGATTTTGGAGCCCCCAAAAATAAAATCTGACACTGTTTCTACTGTATCCCCATCTATTTCCCATGAAGTGATGGGACCGGATGCCATGATCCTCATTTTCTGAATGTTGAGCTTTAAGCCAACCTTTTTGCTCTCCTCTTTCACTTTCATCAAGAGGCTTTTTAGCTCCTCTTCACTTTCTGCCATAAGGGTGGGGTCATCTGCATATCTGAGGTTATTGACATTTCTCCCAGCGATCTTGATTCCAGCTTGTGTCTCTTCCAGCCCAGCGTTTCTCATGATGTACTCTGCATAGAAGTTAAATAAGCAGGGTGACAATATACAGCCTTGACGTACTCCTTTTCCTATTTGGAACCAGTCTGTTGTTCCATGTCCAGTTCTAACTGTTGCTTCCTGACCTGCATACAGATTTCTCAAGAGGCAGGTCAGGTGGTCTGGTATTCCCATCTCTTTCAGAATTTTCCACAGTTTATTGTGATCCACACAGTCAAAAACGACAGAATGATCTCTGTTCGTCTCCAAGGCAAACCATTCAATATCACAATTATTCAAGTTTATGCCCCAACCAGTAATGCTGAGGAAACTGAAGTTGAACAGTTTTATGAAGACCTACAAGATCTTTTAGAACTAACACCCAAAAGAGATGTCCTTTTCATTATAGAGGACTAGAATGCAAAAGTAGGAAGTCAAGAAACACCTAGAGTAACAGGCAAATTTGGCCATGGAATGCGAAATGAAGCAGGGCAAAGACTAATAGAGTTTTGCCAAGAAAATGCACTGGTCATAGCAAACACCCTCTTCCAACAACACAAGAGAAGACTCTACCCATGGACATCACAAGATGGTCAACACTAAAATCAGATTGATTATATTCATTGCAGCCAAAGATGGAGAAGCTCTATACAGTCAGCAAAAACAAGACTGGGAGCTGACTGTGGCTCAGATCATGAACTCCTTATTGCCAAATTCAGAGTTAAATTGAAGAAAGTAGGGAAAACCACTAGACCATTAAGGTATGACCTAAGTCAAATCCCTTATGATTATACAGTGGAAGTGAGAAATAGATTTAAGGGTCTAGATCTGATAGATAGAGTGCCTGATGAACTATGGAATGAGGCTCGTGACATTGTACAGGAGACAGAGATCAAGACCATCCCCATGGAAAAGAAATGCAAAAAAGCAAAATGGCTGTCTGGGGAGGCCTTGCAAATAGCTGTGAAAAGAAGAGAGGAAAAAAGCAAAGGAGAAAAGGAAAGNCTAGTAAAGTAATGCTCAAAATTCTCCAAGCCAGGCTTCAGCAATACGTGAACCATGAACTCCCTGATGTTCAAGCTGGTTTTAGAAAAGGCAGAGGAACCAGAGATCAAATTTCCAACATCCACTGGATCATGGAAAAAGCAAGAGAGTTCCAGAAAAATATTTATTTCTGCTTTATTGACTATGCCAAAGCCTTTGACTGTGTGGATCACAATAAACTGTGGGAAAAAAGGACATCACCAGATGGTAAATACCAAGATCAGATTGATCATATTCTTTTCCTTCAAAGATGGAGACACTCTATACAGTCAGCAAAAACAAGACCAGGAGCTGACTGTGGCTCAGATCATGAACTCCTTATTGCAAATTCAGACTTACATTGAAGAAAGTAGGGAAAACCATTAGATCATTCAGGTATGACCTAAATCAAATCCCTTACGATTATACAATGGAAGTGGCAAATAGATTCAAGGGATTAGATCTGATAGACAGAGTTCCTGAATAACTATGAACAGAAGTTTGTGACATTGTATAGAAGCCAGTGATTAAGAACATCCCCAAGAAAAAAGAAATGCAAAAAGGCAAAATGGTTGTTGAGGAGGCCTTACAAATTACTGAGAAAAGAAGAGAAGTGAAAAACAAAGGGGAAAAGGAAAAATATACCCATTTGAATGCAGAGTTCCAAAGAATAGCAAGGAGAGATAAGAGAGCCTTCCTCGATGATCAATGCAAAGAAATAGAGGAAACAACAGAATGGGAAAGACTGGCGCAGGAGGGCCGAGAGGAGCTACTCCACGTTCAAGGTCATCAGGGGCAGCTCTGAGGAGATACCCCTCATTCAAGGTAAGGAGCAGCAGCTGTGCTTTGCTGGAGCAGCTGTGCTTTGCTGGAGCAGCTGTGAAGAGATACCCCACGTCCAAGGCAAGAGAAACCCAAGTAAGATGTTAGGTGCTACAAGAGGGCATCAGAGGGCAGACACACTGAAACCATAATCACAGAAAACTAGTTAATCTGATCACATGGACCACAGCCTTGTCTAACTCAATGAAACTAAGACATGCCATGTGGGGCCACCCAGGATGGGTGGGTTATGGTGGAGAGTTCTGACTGAATGTGGTCCACTGGAGAAGGGAATGGCAAATCACTTCAGCATTCTAGCCTTAAGAACCCCATGAACAGTATGAAAAGGCAAAATGATAGGATACTGAAAGAGGAACTCCCCAGGTCAGTAGGTGCCCAATATGCTACTGGAGATCAGTGGAGAAACACTCCAGAAAGAATGAAGGGATGAAGCTAAAGAAAAAATAACGCCCAGTTATGGATGTGACTGCTGGTGGAAGTAAGGTCTGATGCTGTAAAGAGAAATATTGCATAGGAACCTGGAATGTCAGGTCCATGAATCAAGGCAAATTGAAAGTGGTCAAACAGGAGATGGCAAGAGTGAACACCAACATTCTAGGAATCAGCGAACTAAAATGGACTGGAATGGGTGAATTTAACTCAGATGACCATTATATCTACTACTGTGAGCAGGAATCCCTCAGAAGAAATGGAGTAGCCATCATGGTCAACAAAAGAGTCTGAATTGCAGTACGTGGATGCAATCTCAAAAACGACAGAATGATCTGTGTTCATTTTCAAGGCAAACCATTCAATATCACAGTAATCCAAGTCTATGCCCCAACCAGTAACGCTGAAGAAGCTGAAGTTGAAAGGTTCTATGAAGACCTGCAAGACCTTTTAGAACTAACACCCAGAAAATATGTCCTTTTCATTATAGGGGACTAGAATGCAAAAGTAGGAAGTCAAGAAACACCTGGGGTAACAGGCAAATTTGGACTTGGAATACGGAATGAAGCAGGGCAAAGTCTAATAGAGTTTTGCCAAGAGAATGCACTGGTCATAGCAAACACCCTCTTCCAACAACACAAGAGAAGACTCTACCCATGCACATCACCAGATGGTCAACACTGAAATCAGACCCATCGTGATTATCTTGGTCATGAGGATCTTTTTTGTACAGTTCATCTGTGTATTCTTGCCACATCTTCTTAAAATCTGCTTCTGTTAGGTCCATACCATTTCTGTCCTTTATCGAGTCCTTCTGTGCATGAAATATTCCCTTGATATCTCTAATTTTCTTGAAGTGATCTCTAGTCTTTCCCAAAATGTTCTTTTCCTCCTTTCTTTCCCAAAGAAAGGCAATGCCAAAGAATGCTCAAACTACCACAGAATGGCACTTATCTCACACACTGGTAAAGTAATGCTCAAAATTCTCCAAACCAGGCTTCAGCAATACGTGAACCATGAAGTTCCAGAAGTTCAAGCTGGATTTAGAAAAGGCAGAGGAACCAGAGATCAAATTGCCAACAGCCGCTGGATCATCAAAAAAGCAAGAGAGTTCCAGAAAAATATCTACTTCTGCTGTATTGACTATGCCAAAGCCTTTGATTGTGTGGATCACGATAAACTGTGGAAAATTCTGAAAGAGATAGGAAAGCAGACCACCGGACCTGCCTCTTGAGAAACCTGTATGCAGGCCAGGAAGCAACTGGACATGGAATAAGAGACTGGTTCCAAATAGGAAAAGGAGTACGTCAAGGCTGTATATTGTCACCCTGCTTATTTAACTTCTATGCAGAGTATATCATGAGAAACGCTGGGCTGGAAGAAGCACAAGATGGAATCAAGATTGCTGGGAGAAATTTCAATAACTTCAGATATGCAGATGACACCACCCTTATGGCAGAAAGTGAAGAGGAACTAAAAAGTCTCTTGATGAAAGTGAAAGTGGAGAGTGAAAAAGTTGGCTTAAAGCTAACATTCAGAAAACTAAGATCATGGCATCCGGTCCCATCACTTCATGGGAAATAGATGGGGAAACAGTGGAAACAGTGTCAGACTTTATTTTTTTGGGCTCCAAAATCACTGCAGATGGTGACTGCAGCTATGAAATTAAAAGATGCTTACTCGGAAGGAAAGTTGTGACCAACCTAGACAGCATATTAAAAAGCAGAGACATTACTTCGCCAACAAAGTTCCATCTTGTCAAGGCTATGATTTTTCCAGTGGTCATGTATGGATGTGAGAGTTGGACTGTAAAGAAAGCTGAGCACTGAAGAATTGATGCTTTTAACTGTGGTGTTGGAGAAGACTCTTGAGAGTCCCTTGGACTGCAAGGAGATCCAACCAGTCCATTCTAAAGGAGATCAGTCCTGGGTGTTCATTGGAAGGACTGATGCTAAAGCTGAAACTCCAATACTTTGGCCAACTCATGCGAAGAGATGACTCATTGGAAAAGACTCTAATGCTGGGAGGGATTGGAGGCAGGAGGAGAAGGGGATGACAGAGGATGAGATGGCTGGATGACATCACTGTCTCGATGGACATGAGTTTGATTAAACTCCTGGAGTTGGTGATGGACAGGGAGGCCTGGCGTGCTGCGATTCATGGGGTCACAAAGAGTCAGACACGAATGAGTGACTGAACTGAACTTACTGAGAGATCTCTTCAAGAAAATCACAGATACCAAGGGAACATTTCATGCAAAGATGAGCACAATAAAGGACATAAATGTTATGGGCCTAACAGAAGCAGAAGATATTAAGAAAAGGTGGCAAAAATACACAGAACTATACAAAAAAGATCTTCATGACCCAGATAACCACAATGGTTTGATTACTCACCTAGAGCCGGACATCCTAGAATGGGAATTCAAGTGAGCCTTAGGAAGTATTGCTATGAACAAAGCTAGTGGAGGTGATGGAATTCCAGTTGAGATAGGATACATGAGGGAAATATTCTTCTAGTGTAGTAAAATTCAATAAAAACTATCAAATGTCAGTAATCACAGTAGCATACTTGTATCATTTTGAAATATGCACTGGAGATGTGATGGTTGGAAGAAGGGATCTTGCTTTTCATGTTTTTGCCTCCAGTATATTGTTAGATATATATGCGCCTGCTTTACTTTTTACCTCTTTAAAATATATCCTAAAATAGAAGATAGAAGAGTCATCTCACATCATCATATTTCATGGGATAAGTTTATTTTAACACAAGTAAATATAGAGAAGGCTAAAATGGGTATCAGAGATAAGTCAGTTTGTGAAGCGATTTGTCTTCTATTGAGTTTTGGCTAACAAGTGGTTATCTTGCTACAATGATCAAATTTTGAAATACTGTTCCTGTGGGGTTTTTAGATGATCCCCACAACAGGCCTGGATGAAGAGAAATCTGCAGGCATTTCTGAGATAATGTTGAGGCTGGATGCAAAAGACCATGAGAGGATTGTTTAGAAAGATTGTCACCTATAGAATCTTTGGGAACTACTACCCCAGAAAGTTAGTTACTCTCATACTTGTATGGTATGATTTCTATGGATCCAATAACTCTGTATTATTTTCCAAAAACTAAGAAGCTAGGGTGGGAACTTGTAGTGAACTAGAAACAATAAATATTGTGACCATTTTTATATTTCTTTATATTCTCTGAGCCTCATTATCCTCATCCCCATTTATTCTTCTAAGAAATGAAGGGAATAATTTTCATGAAGAGTAAATGAAGTAAAGTGAATGTGTTTTTGAGCAGTAACATTCAATATACATTCAGGGTGGCTTGTCAGATTCTCTTGCATTTCTCTGAATGATCAAGTCATCATAGCAATTTTGATATTTTGATATTCCAGATCTCTTGGAAAAACATATTCTTTGAGATAAATTAATATGATTTTGTAGCCTAAATGATATCCCACCAAAGGCTTATGGAGTTAGTTGGTTTTATCGTCCATCAAATTTTCAGTACAATTAGCTTCCAGAGGGAAATCTGATATTTTCTATAAAAAGGTATGACAAAGTTAAAGGAGACTTGACTTAAAAAAAGGAGACAGTAAGTGAGCAACATTTCCTTCTGTTTCTATTAAAGTCTGATTTAGTTTTAGTTCATTTTTTAAGTGAAAACAAACCCTTTCCAACACCATTTAAAGCTATAATTTCCTAAGCTGGCTTATATGGGGCTGTCTGGTTTATGAGCCTAGCTGATGTTGAGACTGTTAGTATCCAGCCAACAGACCACCCAAAAAGTCTTTAATAGGCCTAGTCAGAGCATTAATATGGCCTCTAATTGCTCTGTCACTTGGGAATTCAGTTCATTCAAACAGATGGAATGGTCATCAGGTCAATCTGGCCTGCTCCATGGCCCAAAAGAGCCATCAGAAGAAGCTGGACTGTGTCTCAGGATAGGTCAAGACTTCTTGAACCCCTAAGCTTAAAGTTCTTGGAGACTGTCTAAACTCCCATAGACAATGTGGAAAATGTATTTAAAATGACTCAGAATTCAGCTTAAAATAGTAGTCATTCTTAAGTGGAGTTTAAGATTTTAGATTATGTATGCTTTAGCAATAATAAGAACTGTAAAGGAGACAATATTTCTAAATTGGTGAGTTAAACTTTAAGAAGATTGTTACTTTAGCCTCTTTGGCTTACAAACTGTCTTCATTGAGACCCTTGTTTATGTCATCTCTACATACTTCTAAATCTACTCTGATACAAGTTCTCTCTGGTTTGACCCAGTAGCCAGACTACTTAGTTAAGAAATCAGGAGACTGAGTCCAGCCCTGCCTAAGTGAGCTATGAAATCATTCAGGTCAGTTACTCAAAGACTACATTTCTTGAGAGGCAATTGGTACATTAACTCTAGGCAATGGTTTTCTTTTACTTTATTTGATAATTATAAAAAATGATACAACACCTTCAAAACATATTTATGATATAACAATTTAAATCATTTGTATAATCAGTGATGAAAGGTAAAATACAAAATTGGTTA
Organism: Redunca redunca; assembly: GCA_006410935.1. Lineage (NCBI taxonomy): Eukaryota > Metazoa > Chordata > Mammalia > Artiodactyla > Bovidae > Redunca > Redunca redunca. Next base: position 933,610 of record SJYQ01000648.1, on the reverse strand, counting down.
TGCTTTAGTTTCAAATGAGAAAAACTATTTATCCACCTTGCTAATGAAACCATTTACATAAAAAGTTAACCATTATATATATAAATAATCCATTTCAGGTAGATTCTGGAACTAGAGATAGCACTCCAGGTAAGCAAGGATATTGTTTAAAAAGCTACAAGTGTTTTCAGTGGCAGAAAAAGTAATCAGAAATCCCTCTCTAAGGATATTACAAAAGCATATTTATAAATGTGTGGACTAAATAACAAAGATGAGCTATGATTATTAATATTTAATGTGAAAATATATAATTTTAATGCATAATTTTCAGGGAGGAAAAAAGGAAAAGCAAATCCACTGGACTGATTTACTTATCATTTTACTTCTTTGCCAATCAAATTAGACTGATTATATTACAACCCGGATGATTTCACTTCATGGAATAAAATTTGTTGTTGCATCCATCATTTCTCTCCCAGAAAATAACACTCTGAAACATATAGACACAATATTAATCACACTTGGTATTGAAGGCAATTTTTATCAGATATGCCTGAGTACACCACAAAGAATTTACTTTTCATCCAGTGGCATGGATCACACTGCAGCCTTGGTCTACAACCTTAAAGGTCCAAGTGTCACCATTCAAATATTTACTAGGATATGCAGAACTCAGAGAAGCATATTACTGAATTTAGTAAGAAGTAATTTCTCACCACCAGTACCCCTTTGTCCAGATTTTTGCCTGAATTATTTTAAAAAGTATGACTGTCTGTCTACTCGCACCCTTGTTTTCACTCATCCTCACAGAGCTTTCAAAAATGATCTTATACAAACATATTCCAAAGGGCTATGGGTGAGGCTGTTCACAAAATCCCAATGACTCTTTCACTAAATACAATCAAACATATTACGTAAAACATTTGTTAAACACCATAAAGGTTTGGAAAAGCTTAAAAAGTAGTGAAAAAAGTGACAGGCAGAATTATGTAGAATTGATTGGGCCCAGGGAGCTAACCAGACTATTGTAACATCAAATGTATGCCATGTGTATTTACACATACTACACGCTTGAATGGAGGGTTGTATGACTTGGGAGATGAGGACAAAATTTCAGGCACAATGACTGTTCAACAAAGACAATCTCATGAGAGTAAGTCCATCAGGTACAACTGCACAGGTTGTATATTGCAAAACTCTAAGATGGGAGGGAGTATTTCAATACATTACTTTATAAAGAAGTATGTCTCCTGAAATTGTGCAGTGTACCATATGCAAGCAATATAAGAAAATCTACTGGGAGTCCAGAAGGCTCCACTCACAAGATGAAGATAAACCTGAAATGAACAAGTCTGTTGCAATTTCAGTCTACTATATATATGGCTGTTAAGATGGTGAACAAAGTAAGTTGGAAAAAGGAAGTGGGTATTTCCCCTTGTCATATGCCAATTTTGGCCTGTCAATAATCAATATTGAAGTTGGACTAGTCCTTGTGGTTCTTGTTATGACTGCAAGATACCCTACAGCAGTAGCCATTAGGAAACCTTGATAAAATAAAGGTTTATTACTTATAAGACCTGGAACTTCCTTAGCACACTGAGACCACACACTGAGATCACAGATAGGGAGAGAGAGAGAGAGCTTAGGAGTTTGGGGTTTGGGGTTCTGCTTTTATTAATGTTGAGCCTGGGGGCCTTGGGATTTTGAGGACTTACTCTTTTTTTGGTAAATTTAAAACATAAGCAAGGGAAAAGAGGGGGAAAAGCAGCTCAAATGGTTAGTTATTAAAATTGACCAAGATCTCTGAAACAAAGAAGCCTCAGTATGGGGAGGCTGGCCATGTGTTTATTTGAGATAGCTTTCTCTTTGAAATAGATGCCTCTTTGAAACAGAGGCCTAGAAGATCCAAGTTTAAATCAGGAAATTGCACTGTGCAAAAGACAAACAAACAGACAAAAGAACCTAATACAGAAACAATAATCCTATCTGAGCTTATGCTACACTCTATTTTACTAGTGAGAAAATTCAAGTTTAGACAGGTAAATGGTACACGCAGAGTCATGTAACTTTTAGTTGTCAGAATTCAACCCAACTCTGTTGGCAGTTTGACTGTCCTTTGTGGGGGGGAACCTCTTTTCCCTCACCTCAGGCCACAAACAACACTGAGAAAGAGCTTAGAATATTGGTTCCAGAGTTTCAAGCATGTCCTCCTTAGACCCTCCATTTTTCAATATGTTTAGATACAGACATAAAATGTAATAAACAGTCAAAATATTTATAAATTTCAGCAGCTTTCAGATCCATGTTTACTGATGTCGTTAAACTCTATAAATCATTTTGCCCAATCTAGGAAAAACAGGATTCATCAGCTCTGTGTCAAAATTTCTTTATGTTGCCATATTTTCTCCCCTGACTGAAATATATCACCTTTAAAGTCAAAGCTGGTGACACGGAGATGAAGAAACAAGCTTTGCCACAGCATCTCAGAATATCACTGACGAATAAAGCCAAATTTTTGTTAAACAAACAAACAAACAAAAAAAACTGAAAAAAGCACAATACTTAAAAGTGCTTAATGCAATTATTCCTAGCTATATTTTACTCCTAGGCATGCTTAAAAAGCTTTTCTGCTATATAAAATGCACAAAAAATGGTTATAGTAGGATAGTTTATATTCAAGTCCCAGTGTCCTGTAATTCTATCAACCATTCTGTATCAATTTTGGTAAAAGATTCTATGTGTGACATTTGGAAACTGCAGTTGGTATTGGTCCCTATCATATGAAGATAATTGATCTATCATGAAAGGAAATAGAGACACACATAGAGAGAAACTGATTTTTTTTTTTATAGCAGTTGTGTTCTATGCTCAAATGTGTCACCAAGTCCTAGGTAAGTCTTTGTCCTTATCAAAGTTTGCTAATGAAAACCCTAGATTCCATGAACTAATTTTATGACTTTTGCAATGGAAGGCACTGAAGCCAGAAGAGAATAAATGAGCATAGACATAATAGAAGATAGGTCTAGAGAGATAAAGGGTCATTACATTTGGAGAAGACTTGAGGTCATGGTAATCCAAAAATATAAACTTAAACATATTTCTATTTTATCATTATAAACAGTACAGTACATTATTGGCAAAGAGAAGACATGTTGTGTGCCCATACAAATTGGTACTTTTAATTTAGAAAGCAACTAATAAAATATATATATTAATAAAATATTTAGAAACACACATTTATATAGTTTGAAACTGTATTGGCTGTTTCTAAATAAAATTGTTCCATATATTGTATTGTTTTCTTAGATGAGTGAGTGAGTAAAAGTCGCTCAGTCATATCTGACTCTTTGCGACCCCAAGGACTATACAGTCCACGGAATTCTCCAGACCAGAATACTGGAATGGGTAGCCTTTCCCTTCTCCAGGGAACTTTCCCAACCCAGGAATCTAACCAGGGTCTCCTGAATTGCAGGTGGATTCTTTACCAGCCGAGCTATTAGGGAAGTTCTTCTTAGGTAATATATCTTAAGTAGAAAATTGCAACAATGCAATTCAGAAAAGAATGTAGTTCCGATGAAAAGGGGCAATACAAGAGTGAGAAACTGTTTGATCATGGATTCAATATGGGCTTCCCAGGTAGTGCTATTGGTAAAGAACCTATATGCCAAGGCAGGAGACATAAGAGATTTGTGTTGGATTCCTGGGTTAGGAAGGTCTCCAGGAAGAGGACATGGCAACTCCTGCCAGAATTCTTGCTTAGAGAGTTCCATGGACAGAGAAGCCTGGCAGGCTATAGTCAGGGTTGCAGAGTCAGACATGACTGAAGTGACTTATCATGCACATTCACATGGTTGATACAGCTTCCAGAATGTATTGAGAGGTTGAACGTGGTCCACAAGATAAAGACAAAAGTCAAAAAGAACACCAAAGTGTCCGACCATAAAAACTGGAAGAATGGAGTTACCCTTGACTGAAATGGAGAGATAGTAGAGGAGCCAATTTGGGTGAAAATACAAGTAGATCAGTTTTATACATGTTAGTTTCAGATGTCAACAAGCCTATACACCTGTCCTTGTCCATATTCATCCATTATTTCTCTCCTGTCATAAAAAAGAGATGACCTAAATCTTCCACTTATCTCCCACGTTTATATCCTTACCAAGTAACTTTACAGTTTTAAGGAAGAAATTTAAAGTGAGTGGGAACCCATACGAACTTGATTCTTTTCAGGTAGAAGTACCACACCCACCCAAAGGAAGGGTTGGTGTACTTTTTCCTATTAATATAGCAAAGAGATGAATCATGTCTTCTTTTTTTTAAATATAAATTTATTTATTTTAATTGGAGCCTAATTAGTTCACAATATTATATTGGTTTTGCCATACATCAACATGAATCCACCATGGGTATACACGGGCTAACCATCCTAAACCCCCCTCCCACCTCCTTCCCCATACCATCCCTCTGGGTCACCCTACTGCACCAGCCCCAAGTATCCTGTATCATGCATCAAACCTGGACTAACAATTCGTTTCACATATGACACTATACATGTATCAATGCCATTCTCCCAAATCATCCCACCCTCGCTCTCTCCCATAGAGTCCAAAAGCCTATTCTATACATTGGTATCTCCTTTGCTGTCTCGCATACAGGGTTATTGTTACCATCTTTCTAAATTCCATATATATGCGTTAGTATACTGTATTGGTTTTTTTCTTTCTGGCTTACTTCACTCTGTATAATTGGCTCCAGTTTCATCCACTTCATTAGAACTGATTTAAATGTATTGTTTTTAATGGCTGAGTAATACTCCATTGTGTATATGTACCACAGCTTTCTTATCCATTCGTCTGCTGATGGACATTTAGGTTGCTTCCATGTCCTGGCTATTATAAACAGTGCTGCAGTGCACATTGGGGTAAATGTGTCTCTTTCAATTCTGGTTTCTTTGGTGTGTATGCCCAGCAGTGGGATTGCTGGGACATAAGGCAGTTCTATTTCCAGTTTTTTTAAGGAATCTCCACACTGTCCTGCATAGTGGCTGTACTAGTTTGCATTCTCACCAACAGTGTGAGAAGGTTCCCTTTTCTCCACAACCTCTCCAGCATTTATTGCTTGTAGACTTTTGGATAGCAGCCATTCTGACTGGCATGAAATGGTACTTCGTTGTGGTTTTGATTAGCATTTCTCTGATAATGAGTGATGTTGAACATCTTTTTATGTGTTTGTCAGCCATCTGTATGTCTTCTTTGGAGAAATGTCTGTTTAGTTCTTTGGCCCATTTTTTGATTGGGTCATTTATTTTTCTGGAGTTGAGCTACAGGAGTTGTTTCTATATTTTTGAGATTAATTCTTTGTCAGTTGCTTCATTTGCTATTATTTTCTCCCATTCTGAAGGCTGTCTTTTCACCTTGCTTATAGTTTCCTTTGTTGTGCAGAAGCTTTTAATTTTAATTAGGTCCCATTTATTTTTGGTTTTATTTCTAATATTCTGGGAGGTGGATCATAGAGGATCCTGCTGTGATTTATGTCAGAGAGTGTTTTGCCTATGTTCTCCCCTAGGAGTTTTATAGTTTCTGGTCTTACGTTTAGATCTTTAATACATTTTGAGTTTATTTTTGTGTATGGTGTTAGAAAATGTTCTAGTTTCATTCTTTTAAAGTGGTTGACCAGTTCTCCTAGAAGCACTTGTTAAAGACATTGTCTGTTCTCCATTGTATATTCATGATTCCTTTGTCAAAGATAAGGTGTCCATAGGTGCGTGGATTTATCTCGGAGCTTTCTATTTTGTTCCATTGATTTATATTTCTATCTTTGTGCCACTACTATACTGTCTTGATGACTGTGGCTTTGTAGTAGAGCCTGAAGTCAGGCAGGTTGGTTTTCCAGTTCCATTCTTCTTTCTCAAGATTGCTTTGGCTATTCAAGGTTTTTTTGTATTTCCATACAAATTGTGAGATTATTTGTTCTAGCTCTGTGAAAAATACTGTTGGTAGCTTGATAGGGATTGCATTAAATCTATAGATTGCTTTGGGTAATATACTCATTTTGACTATATTGATTCTTCCAATCCATGAAAATGGTATATTTTTCCATCTATTAGTGTCCTGTTTGATTTCTTGCACCAGTATTTATAGTTTTCTGTATATAGGTCTTTTGTTTCTTTAGGTAGATATATTCCTAAGCATTTTATTATTTTTGTTATAATGGTGAATGGAATTGTTTCCTTAATTTCTCTATTTTCATATTATGAGTGTATAGGAATGCAAGGGATTTCTGTGTGTTGATTTTATATCCTGCAACTTTACTATATTCATTGATTAGCTCTAGTAATTTTCTAGTGGAGTCTTTAGGATTTTCTATGTAGAGGATCATGTCATCTGCAAACAGTGAGAGTTTTACTTCTTCTTTTCCAATTTGGATTCCTTTTATTTCTTTTTCTGCTCTGATTGCTGTGACCAAAACTTCCAAAAGTATGTTGAATAGTAGTGGTGAAAGTGGGCATCCCTCTCTTGTTCCTGACTTTAAGGGAAATGCTTTCAGTTTTGCACCACTGAGGATAATGTTTGCTGTGGGTTTGTCATATATAGCTTTTATTATGTTTAGGCATGTTCCTTCTGTTCCTGCTTTCTGGAGAGTTTTTATCATAAACGGATGTTGAATTTTGTCAAAGACTTTCTCTGCATCTATTGAGATAATCATATGACTTTTATTTTTCAATTTGTTAATGTGGTGTATTACATTGATTGATTTGCTGATATTGAAGAATCTTTGCATCCCTGGGATAAAGCCTATTTGATCGTGCTGTATGATCTTTTTAATGTGTTGTTGGATTCTGATTTCTAGAATTTTGTTAAGGATTTTTGCATCTATGTCCATCAGTGATATTGGCCTGTAGTTTTCTTTTTTTGTGGCATCTTTGTCAGGTTTTGGTATTAGGGTGATGGTGGCCTCATAGAATGAGTTTGGAAGTTTAACTTCCTCTGCAATTTTCTGGAAGAGTTTGAGTAGTATAGGTGTTAGCTCTTCTCTAAATTTCTGGTAGAATTCAGCTGTGAAGCTGTCTGGACCTGGGCTTTTGTTTGCTGGACGATTTCTGATTACAGTTTCAATTTCCATGCTTGTGATGGTTCTGTTGAGATTTTCTATTTCTTCCTGGTTCAGTTTTGGAAAGTTGTACTTTTCTAAGAATTTGTCCATTTCTTCCAAGTTGTCAATTTTATTGGCATATAATTGCTGATAGTAGTCTCTTATGATCCTTTGTATTTCTGTGTTGTCTGTTGTGATCTCTCCATTTTCATTTCTAATTTTGTTGATTTGATTTTTCTCCCCATGTTTCTTGATGAGTCTGGCTAATGGTTTGTCAAGTTTGTTTATCCTCTCAAAGAACCAGCTTTTGGCTTCACTGATTTTTGCTATGGTCTCTTTTGTTTCTTTTGCATTTATTTCTGCCCTAATTTTTAAGATTTCTTTCCTTCTACTAACCCTGGGGTTCTTCATTTCTCTCTTTTCTAGTTGCTTTAGGTGCAGAGTTAGGTTATTTATTTGAAGTTTTTCTTGTTTCTTGATGTATGCCCGTATTGCTATGAACCTTCCTCTTAGCACTGCTTTTACAGTGCCCCACAGGTTTTGGGTTGTTGTGTTTTCATTCTCATTCATTTCTATGCATATTTTGATTTTTTAAAAATTTCTTCTGTGATTTGTTGTTATTCAGCAGTGTGTTGTTCAGCCTCCATATGTTGGAATTTTTAATAGTTTTTCTCCTGTAATTGAGATCTAATCTTACTGCATTGTGGTCAGAAAAGATGCTTGGAATGATTTCAATTTTTTGAATTTACCAAGGCTAGATTTATGGCCCAGGATGTGATCTATCCTGGAGAAGGTTCTGTGTGCACTTAAGAAAAAGGTGAAATTAATTGTTTGGGGGTGAAATGTCCTATAGATATCAATTAGGTCTAACTGGTCTATTGGATCATTTAAAGTTTGTGTTTCTTTGTTAATTTTCTGTTTAGTTGCTCTATCCATAGGTGTGAGCGGGGTATTAAAGTCTCCCACTATTCTTGTGTTATTGTTATTTGTCTTACATACTGTGGTGTTCCTATGTTGGGTGCATATACATTTATAATTGTTATATCTTCTTCTTGGATTGATACTTTGATCATTATGTAGTGTCCTTCTTTGTCCCTTTTCACAGCCTTTATTTTAAAGTCAATTTTATCTTATATGAGTATTGCTACTCCTGCTTTCTTTTGGTCTCTACTTGCATGGAATATCTTTTTCCAGCCCTTCACTTTCAGTCTGTATGTGTCCCTTGTTTTGAGGTGGGTCTCTTGTAGACAGCATATGTAGGGTCTTGTTTTTGTATCCATTCAGCCAGTCTTTGTCTTTTGGCTGGGGCATTCAACCCATTTACGTTTAAGGTAATTATTGATAAGTATGATCCCGTTGCCATTTACTTTATTGTTTTAGGTTTGAGTTTATACACCCTTTTTGTGTTTCCTGTATAGAGAAGATCCTTTAGCATTTGTTAGAAAGCTGGTTTGGTGGTGCTGAATTCTCTCAGCTTTTGCTTGTCTGTAAAGCTTTTGATTTCTCCTTCATATTTGAATGAGATCATTGCTGGGTACAGTAATCTGGGCTGTAGGTTATTTTCTTTCATCATTTTACATATGTCCTGCCATTCCCTCCTCGCCTGAAGATTTTCTATTGAAAGGTCAGCTGTTATCCTTATGGGAATCCATTTGTGTGTTATTTGTTGTTTTTCCCTTGCTGCTTTTAGTATGTGTTATTTGTGTTTGATCTTTGTTCATTTGATTAATATGTGTCTTGGGGTGTTTCTCCTTGGGTTTATCCTGTTTGGAACTCTCTGGGTTTCTTGGACTTGGATGATTATTTCCTTCCCCATTTTAGAGAAGTTTTCAACTATTATCTCCTCAAGTATTTTCTCATGGTCTTTCTTTTTGTCTTCTTCTGGGACTCCTATAATTCAAATGTTGGGGCATTTAACATTGTCCTCATTTCTTTTAATTCGTTATCTTCTACCTCACTAATTCTGTCTTCTGCCTCCATTATTCTACTATTTGTTCCCTCCAGAGTGTTTTTCATCTGATTTATTGCATTATTCATTATATATAGACTCTTTTTTATTTCTTCATGTTAAACCTTTCTTGCATCTTTTCAATCCTTGTCTCTAGGCTATTTATCTGTGATTCCATTCCTTTTCAAGATTTTGGATCATTTTTACTATCATTATTCGGAATTCTTTATCAAGGAGATTCCCTATCTCTTCCTTTTTTGTTTGGTTTGGTGGGTGTTTATCCTGTTCCTTTACCTGCTGGGTATTCCTCTGTCTCTTCATCTTGTTTATATTGCTGTGTTTGGGGTGACCTTTCTGTATTCTGGCAGTTTGTGGAGTTCTCTTTATTGTGGAGTTTCCTTGCTGTGGGTGGGTTGTATGGGTGGCTTGTCAAGGTTTCCTGGTTAGGGAAGCTTGTGTCAGTGTTCTAGTGGGTGGAGCTGGAGTTCTTCTCTCTGGAGTGCAATGAAGTATCCAGTAATGAGTTATGAGATATTAGTGGGTTTGGAGTGACTTTGGGTAGCCTGTATATTGAAGTTCAGGGATGTGTTCCTGTATTGCTAGAGAATATGAGTGGTATATCTTGCTCTGGAACTTTTGGCCCTTGGGTAAAGCTCGATTTCAGTGTAGGTATGGAGGTGTTTGATGAGCTCCTGTCGATTAATGTTCCCTGGAGTCAGAAGTTCTCTGGTGTTCTCAGGATTTGGACTTAAGCCTCCTGCTTCTGGTTTTCAGTCTTAATTTTAGAGTAGCCTCAAGATTTCTCCATCTATACAGCACCAATGATAAAACATCTATGTTAAAGATGAAAAGTTTCTCCACAGTAAGGGATACCCAGAGAGGTTCACAGAGGAGAGGAGAAGAGGGAGGAGGGAGATAGAGGTGACCCGAATGAAATGAGGTGGAATCAAAAGAAGAGAGAACAGGCTAGCCAATAATCACTTCCTTATGTGTGCTCCACAGTCTGGACCATTCAGAGATGTTCACGGAGTTATACAGGGAAGAGAAGAGGGAGGAAGGAGACAGAGGTGGTCAGGAGGATAAAGGGGAGAATCAAAAGGAGAGAGACAGATCCAGCCAGTAATCAGTTCCCTAAGTGTTTTCCACTGTCCAGAACAATCAAGAGATTCACAGAGTTGGGTAGAGAAGAGAAGGGGGAGGGAGGAGATAGAGGCGACCTGGTGGAGAAAAAAGAGAGTCCAAAGGTGGAGAGAGCAGTCAAGCCAATAATCTGACTCCCAAGTAAAAATGGGTACTGAAGATTGGGTTCTTAAAGGTACAAAATTGATAGCAAATACCAAAAAGCAAAGACTAAAAATCTAGACTAGAGGTTGGATTTTCAAAAATACAATATTGAAGAAGAAAGTCACAAAAATTATAAAATATATATATATATGAAGTTTGCTTTTAAAAATAGGGTCTCTCTCTTTTTGCAAAGTAATAATAGGTTATAAAAATGAAAATTAAAGGCATAATAGAGGGCTTAAAATTTAAAAAAATAAAGAATGATAGTAAAAACAGTAAAACAAAATATATCTAGGACTTTCTCTGGTGTTGCTGTGGGCATTGTGGCATCAGTTCATTTTCAGATAGTTCCTGATCTGGCTTATATTTCTCAAGATCTATAGTTTCCTTCCTATGTAGTTGGTACTAACTACAGGGTTTTAATCTATTGCACCTGTCACTTCCAAGGAGGTTCCCTCTATTTTAGCTTCTGTTTGCTGGTCTCTTCAGTGTCTAATTTCTGCCCTGACACAAGGGGGCAGTGGTGGACACTTTTTAGGCTCACTTGTTCAATTAGTTGTGCTGTGGGAAGGGAGGAACACTGCAGATAAATAACACTGGTGTGTGTTTGCGGTGTCTTGGCCACACTGGGCTTGCACCCTGCTCATGGCATGTGTGCTTTCCCTGTCAACACTGCTTAGGCTCTAGGTTGCTCTGCTGGGAACTGTCTGAGGCCAGCCCTGGGTTGTATGCACTTCCCAGGTCTAAGCCTCTCAGGTTCAGGTATTCAAGTAGTCCTCAGAGGCACAGACTCAATTGGGCCTGCGATTTGTGTGATTCCCAGGTCTGAGCAGCTCAGGTGACCACCTGTTGGCGAGTGCAGTTGCTGCAACTTATCGCCTCCTCCATCCCTGCCGCTCAGTTTTCTGGGTTGTACAACCGGCACACCTTCTCAGGTGGATGTTGACCATCAAGAATCCCAAGAAGTCTTAGTTAGCAACAAAGCCTGTTTGCAGTTTGATAGATAATGCCTCTCTGGGGCCATGATTGTCCCCTTCTGGCTCTGGCTGCCTGTCACCGGAGGGAGATGGTCTGCAGCTGGCTAGCTCTGTTCAGTTCTTTGTTCTGTGAGCGGGCCTGGTGGTGTCTTAGATAGGGCTTTTCATGTGGTAGCTATCCCACAGTCTGGTTTGCTAGCTCAAGTTAGTTCCCTCAGATTGCCCTCAGGGCATTCAGGCCCTGTCCTTACTCTAAGCAATGCAGCCCGCGCCTCCCTGCCCAGCCTCCGCTTCCTAGTGGCAGGTGCAGACATCTGTGCTGTTTCTCCACCAGGAGTTACCTGTGGGTTTTAATTATTTATTTATTTTTCCTCCCAGTTATGTTGCCTTCTGTGGTTTGAAGGCTCACCACAGACTCGGCAGTGAGAGTGTTTCCTGGTGTTTGGAAACTTCTATTTTTTAAGACTCTCTTCCCGGGACGGAGCTCCTTCCCTACCTCTTTTGTCTCTCTTTTTGTCTTTTATATTTTTTTCCTACCTCCTTTAGAAGACAATGGGCTGCTTTCCTGGGTGCCTGATATCCTCTACTGGGATTCAGAAGTTGTTTTGTGGAATTTACTCAGCGTTCAAATGTTCTTTTGATGAATTTTTGGGGGAGATAGTGATCTCCCCGTCCTAGTCCTCTGCCATCTTAGGACTGCCTCCGAATCATATCTTCTATATTTATCTCATCTGAACATACATTATATACACTTGATGCTGGGCATCATGAATCACTCTGTGATATTATATTCATAAACTTTAAGTCACAGCTGGAGTCAGACTGCATATGAACAGATATTTTCAGGGATAAAAGGAAAGTAAAATCACTTGAGTACTTACTGCATTTGGCTCATGATTATATCTCATGTCAGTGATATGAAATGAGAAAAGCATTGTTTTTTTTTTAATATACATTAGGAAGTGGAGGTGCAAAATTAAGCAAATTGCCCCAAATCACACTTAAAGAAAGTTATAAAATTAGATTAAAATGTAATTTCTCTGAAATCTCTTAATTTCTGCTATGTATTTTGATATATGTATATTTTTGTTTATGAATCACTTTTTATTTCAAAATGGTAATGAATCAGTTAATTTGTAGAGAATAGTTAAAGGGAACAGCTGGTAAGCATTAGGTACTGTACTCTGTGCTACATATGAAGTATTTTATCAGTTTATTCACTTATCATGATAATTTTATTATAGTCATTACATTTTACAAACTATATTAGACACAGAGATTGTATGAAATCTTTGTTTACCAAGTGTCAGAAAAAAACTGGAAATAATTTTAATAATTCCCTAGCTTATGTAATTATGTAAAAAAGTAGATGACCTCGGTAGAGGAAGCAACAAATAATGTCATGACCAAGCATTTAGCTAGTCTGGAGGAACCACTGCACCTATTAGAACTAATTCTCTCTTACAACTTTATGTTATTATATATGGGCTTCATTCTTTTAAATAAAGCATCCATTCCTTAACCTAAGGAAAAACAGTAACTTTGCCATCAGACACATAATTTTATTTTCCCCTCTAACTCTATTTCAAAATGTTTGGGAAATAATTCTAATTCCCATATCTTCAGCACATGCTTACTGCTCATGGATCATTTGTAGGCAAGAGAAAAAGGTATGCACACAGACGTTCATACCTATTTCAGCTTTATGATTGGAATGGGAAGTAAGAAGAGAGGTGAAACAGGACCATTTCTTTATTGTTGTTCAGTCACTAAGTCATACTTGACTCTTTGCCATCCCATGGACTTCAGCATGCCAGGCTCCTCTGTCCTCCAGTCTCTCAAGTTTGCTCAAATTCATTTCTATTGAGTTGGTGATGCTAACTAACAAACTCTTCCTCTGATGTCCCCTTCTCCTTTTACCTTCAATCTTTCCCAGGATCAGGGTTTTTTCCAATGAGTTGACTCTTGGTCTCAAGCGGCCAAAGTATTGGGCTTCAGCTTTAGCATCAGACTGTCTAATGTATATTCAGGGTTAGTTTCCTTTAGGATTGACTAGTTTGTTCTCCTTGTAGGCCAAGGGACTCTCAAGAGTCTTCCTCAGCAGCATAATTCAAAAAATAATGATTTCTTGGCACTCAGCCTTCTTTATGGTCCAACTCTCACATCTGTACATGACTACTGGGGAAAACCATAGTTTTGACTATATGGATCTTTGTCACCAAAGTAATGTCTCTGTTTTTTAATATGCTGTCTAGGTTGGCCATAACCTTCCTTCCAAGGAGTAAGCATCTTTTAATTTCATGGCTGCAATCACCATCTGCAGTGATTTTGGAGCCTCCAAAAATAAAGTCTGTCACTGTTTCCATTGTTTCCCCATCTATTTCCCATGAAGTGATGGGACCAGATGTCATGATCTTAGTTTTCTGAATGTTGAGTTTCAAGCCAACTTTTTCATCTCCTTTTTCATTTTCATTAAGTGGCTGTTTAGTTCCTCTTCTCTTTCTGCCATAAGGGTGGTGTCATCTGAGTATCTGAGGTTATTGTTATTTCTCCTGGCAATCTCGATTCCAGATTTTCTTATAATCCCTTGCTTTCTCCAAAATCCAATGAATGCTGGCAATTTTGTCTCTGGTCCCTTTGCCCTTTGAAACCAGGGTTAACATCTGGAAGTTCTAGGTTCACATACTGCTAAAGGCTAGTTTGAAGCATTTGAGCATAACAATGATAGCATGTGCAACTGAGTGCCATTGTATGATAGCTTGAACATTCTTTGGCATTACCATTCTCCGGAATTAGAATAAAAACTGACCTTTTCCAGTCCTGTGACCACTGCTGAGTTTTCCAAATTTGCTGGCATATTGACTGCAGCACTTTCACAGCATCATCTTTTAGGATTTGAAATGGTTCAGCTGGAATTCCATTACCTCCACTAGTTTTGTTTGCAATGATGTTTCCTAAGGCCCACTTGACTTTGCATTCCAGGATGTCTGGGTCTAGGTGAGTGACCACCCATTGTGGTGATCCTGGTCATTAAGACCTTTTTTTTTTTTTTTTTTTT
>SJYQ01000648.1:894097-919242 GCA_006410935.1 Redunca redunca | reverse complement strand
CTTTTTTTTTTTTTTTTTTGTATAGTTTTTCTTTGTATTCTTGCTACCTGTACTTAATTTTTCTGCTTCTGTTAGGTCCATGCCATTTCTGTCCTTTATTGTACTTATCCTATATTTCTTTGCATTATTCATTTAAGAATGCCTTCTAATCTCTCCTTGCTAATCTCTGGAACTCTGTACTCAGGTGGGTATGCCTTTCCCTTTCTCCTTTGCCTTTCACTTTTATTCTTTCCTCAGTGTAAAGCTTCCTCTTTGCCTTCTTGCATTTCTTTTTCTTTGGGATGGTTTTGGCCACTGTCTTCTATATAAAGTTATAAACCTCCACCCATAGATCTCCAGGCACTGTGTGTATCAGATCTAATCTCTTGAATCTATTGGTCACTTCCACTGTATAATCACAAGGGATTTGATTTAGGTCATAGCTGGATGGTCTAGTGGTTTTCCCTATTTTCTCCAACTTAAGCCTGAATTTTGCAATAAGGAGCTCTTGGTCTAAGCAGCAGTCAACTCCAGGTCTTGTTTTGCTAACTGTACAGAGTTTCTCCATCTTCAAATGCAAACATAGTCAACCTGATTTTTACATTGACCATCTAATAGTTTACACTAGTAAGTGGTAGAGCTAAAATCTCAGATCTTTCTACTTTCTTAAATCATATCTCTTTAAACTCTAGCTTACTGACTTTTAGCAATTTCTTGTTGGAAAAAAATTATGAGAAGAAAAGTCCCTCAATTTTCCCACATTTCAAATAAATTTGTTTTATTTTTCTAAAAATTTAAAATGAAAAATGTGTTGTATCTTTTTATGTAAACTCCCTAAACAGAAAAAGAAAGAAAATGTAGATAAACATTTAGTGAAAATTTTAGATCATTATGAATATGTTTGATCAAAGGAATAGTTGGAAACTGGATTTTATAAACACTATACCTTCACAAGGAGAAGGCGATGGCACCCCACTCCAGTACTCTTGCCTGGAAAATCCCATGGACAGAGGAGCCTGGTAGGCTGCAGTCCATGGGGTCGTGAAGAGTCAGACACGACTGAGCGACTTCACTTTCACTGTTCACTTTCATGCATTGGAGAAGGAAATGGCAACCCACTCCAGTGTTCTTGCCTGGAGAATCCCAGGGACGGGGGAGCATGGTGGGCTGCCATCTATGGGGTCGTACAGAGTCAGACACGACTGAAGCAACTTAGCAGCAGCAGCAGCAGCATACCTTCACAGTATATTTCAGTAAGACTGTTTCCTTACTGTAGGTTTTCTAATACACTTAAGAGCCGAACTATTTATTTGATCAGTTGAGAAAGCTGCTACTGCTATGTCACTTCAGTCAAGTCCGACTCTGTGTGACTCCATAGACGGCAGCCCACCAGGCTCACCCGCCCCTGGGATTCTCCAGGCAAGAACAATGGAGTGGGTTGCCATTTCCTTCTCCAATGCATGAAAGTGAAAACTGAAAGTGAAGTCGCTCAGTCGTGTCTGACTCTTTGCGACCCCATGGACCGCAGCCTACCAGGTTCCTCTGTCCATGGGATTTTCCAGGCAAGAGTACTGGAGTGGGGTGCCATTGCCTTCTCCACAGTTGAGAAAGCAGACCTAACCAAAAAATAAAAGAGAAAAGAGAAAAAATCATCGTGGTTAAAGAATATCTGCCCACATATACCCTAAAATAAGCCCAACATGTATTCTGTGATATAAGACATAAGTCATAATTCATTTTAAGTAAATACACTTGGGATTTGCATGCTTGACAAAATAAGCCACTAAAGTGACTAACAAAGACATTCAAGAGTCCCAAGAAGATAAGCTGTCTTATTCTTTAAAGTCAAACATTAATGGAAAACCCAGAAATAATGTGGGGGAAACATTGTCTACATCAGAAGGAGGTAGGGTTTCACCACAGGGATTTACATGAAACTATGTCTAAGAACTCTTAATGCTTTAACACTCTCTTCCTCACAGTTCTGGATGTGTTAGCTTTATGTTCTCTGGGTACCACCTGCAGATAACCTTTCCTGAGTATTTAGCTGGAGCCTGGATAAAGCAAAGGTCTAATTCCCATGAGCATGCAAACCTGCTCAGGATTTACTCATCTAAAGCCCTATCCAAGGCTCAAAAAAGCAACAGCATTTGATTTCCATCTCAAGGTATAAACATATTAATTAGAATTAAAACTTGGGATTTTTTACTCCAAAATAATATCATTTCACATTTATCAGTTTATCAGATTTTATATGAGAAAATATCTAACTTCAATAACATTATTTTAATAGGATCAAACCAGTCAATCCTAAAGGAAATCAACCCCGATTATTCATTGGAAGGACTGATGCTGAAATTGAAGCTCCGATACTTTGGCCCCCCAGTGCAAAGTGCTGACTCATTAGAAAATACCCTGATGCTGGGAAAGATTGAAGGCAGGAGGAAAAGCAGATGACAGAGGACGAGATGGTTGGATAGTTTCACCAAATTAATGGACATGAGTTTGAGCAAGCTCCAGGAAATGGTGAAGAAAGGGAAGCCTGGCATGCTGCAGTCCAGGGGCCTCAGAGTCGGGTGTGACTGAGTGACTGAACAAAAACAATAACAGGAACTGAGAATAAGTTTCCATCATAATTTCTCAGGGAACTAGTGATGTATCGGTGTTACTTGCTCTTCAGTAGGTTGTTCTTTCCATAACTTGCCTTGTATTGTAGATCTCTTCATATGTTCTTTAGAAATAAAGTATTGTGAACTGCTTATCAACAATAAGTAATAACCCTGTCTGTGCCTCCAGGACAATTCTGAGGCATCTTGGATTTTATGTATGATGTTCCTTGAGATAATAAAAGCAGAGTTTAAACTATTTTTGCCTTCATGGATGATGGTCATGGTTATGATTATCAAGACAGATTATCTTGTGCCTGTGTTGCTTCTATTCTTTAGATGAATTCTCTGTCTTACTTTTCATTGAGCTAAGCTAGAAGAAAGTTTTATTGAGAAAAGTAGTGAAAAGAATATAAAAGTAACCCCAAAAAGATCAAATTATTAGGAACAGCTGTCCAAATCTCATTTTTGCATTATCATTATTTTGCTTATAAAAGGAAAATAAGCATTGCAACTTATTGTACTAGGAGGAGAGGGAAAAGAATCAGCTTGTAACTGGGCAGCAGCTCATGAACTTGGGTGTCACATCAGCCTGGATTTCAAATCTGGATTTTTCTGCTTATCAGCCATGTGATATTTAATAACCTTTAACTTCTCTGTACCTTAGTTTTTCTTTCATCTTTGGATGGTCACATTGCCACCTTCCTTGGTAGCTCAGATGGTAAAGAATCTGCCTGCATTGCAGGAGACTCAGGCTCGACCCCTAAATTGGGAAGATCCCCTGGAGAAGGAAATGGCAACCCACTCCAGTGTTCTTGCCTAGAGAATTCCATGGACAGACCATGAGATCACAAAGACTGGACATGATTGAGTGACTAACCCCATTGTCGTAAATGCACAAAAATAAAAAAACAAAATAAGGTACCCATACACTGTTGTGGCATATAGCAAGGATAAATAAATAGTAATGTATCTTCTTCACTTCCACTTCTTGTCATGAAAGCTTCTCAAACACATCTTTCATTACATTATGGTATGAAAGATCAATGAAATTCAGAAATGACAAAGTGACCACAACCTTTGTTTATTGTTGATCTAAACATCTGACTGAACTTTACCTTGAACAGTATCAAATCAGTTAATATGCTTATGAAATGTGACAGAAGTGCCATCATATTTCAGCTTGGGTGGAAATAATTCATTCTTCTTCTGCTGTATAAGCCACCCATTCTTAGGAAAGTAGTGCTAAGAACTGGAAATATTCCATATCCTTCTTCCCAGCCTACCTATTTTGGTTCTTACAGTGCCAACTATATTGAGAAAGCATCACTGCTCTGTCAGCTACTCTGATTCATTTATCTTGTGGACCAAGCTGTACTTCTATTCTAGAGGAAATGCTTATGATTAAACAAAGTAAGATATATGTTGAATCTCTCTCTCAAGTTAACAATGAGCTGAGCATATATTAACTATACATTTGCTTGAATTCTGGCCTAAAGGAAAGATCAGGAACCTTTCCTACCCTCCAAGCAAATAAAATTGATGAGAAAAGTCAAGGACAAAGTGAATTTCTTATTATACAGGTTGGTAATCTTCTAGAAGATTTATTTCAAAAGTGAGAAAGGATATAAATACCTCTAAGGAGAGAAAAGTTTCTCTGTATCCTCTCACTTTCATCTCCTATTTTCATGGTGAGAAGATAGACCTGGAGCTTTGCCTATTTTGGAAGACAGCTTCACAGCAAGGCAATTAGTAGGGCTTAACAAGTAGTTTCAGGTAGGGGTCCATGGGAAAGAAGACATGGGTCAGCTGTTCCAGCCAGGGTCAGTACCAAGTAGACTCTAAAGAGAATAAAAGGTCTTACTCCTAAAGAGCATAGTTCCACTGGATCGCCAAGGAAAAAACCAAATAGAGATCTGGGCTAAAGGCTGACCTCATAAAAGTGTTCCTATTTTTTTCTTAAAATTCTCCATGCTTTGACATTAGAAAACTGAGAAATTCATGATAAGTAGCTTATCAGGGATTTAGCTCCTGGCCATTAAAAAAAGAAGAAGAAAGAAAGAAAACATGAAACCATGAACCATTAGTCCTTTTATTTCTCATTCTACTAGAAATCCTGTTCCCCATGTTTATAAACAGAGATAATTACATATTTTTGAGGACACTACTTCTCTATCTTGATCCCAACTCCTGTTGAAGCTTACAAACAGAGGAACAAAATGGCCATCAGCTGTTCTACATAAACTAAGACAGCTGTGGTGGATCAAACTTTTGTTTAACCATGGCAGATTCAATGCATGAATTATCACTTTTAAAACTCCACTAAACTAGCATGAAAAGGCTTTCAAAAGACTGAAACCAAAAGGACAAAAAAGAAAAAAAAAAAACACATGATAACGGAGATGTGTTTCTTAGACTCTAGGATGGAGTTTATGTGATAAAAAGTTTATTAGTGACTTTAAGACTCTAAGATGGAGTGTCTTTGGGATCAAACCCATAAGGAAGTAAGTATTGAGCATAGAATGAGATTGAATTTTGATTTTAATTGCAAATAAGGAATTCAGTTGACTCTGTGGGAACATTTGGAGCTAAGAAGGCCCAATAAATTGCCCCTAATGGAGGCATGGTTATAGCATGTTTGCAGCCACACATTAACAGGAGACTGGATGCATGCTGCCACCAGAGAGAGGTGTGAACTTGGGTGAGCAACTTTTTCAGACTCAGGGCAAGTACTAGAGAAGGGCTCAGCTGTGAGCTTTCTGCATGACAGACAGTACTCCTGGGAGCTGGGATAAAACAGTGTCTAGGTCCCTATTGTAACAGTTCAGCAGACAAGGTTTGTGGACAATATTAAAAAACAGATGGGGACTTCCCTGGTGGTCCAATGGTTAAGAACCTACCTTCCAAAGCAGAGGATGCAAGTTCCATCTCTGGTCAGGGGTGGAATTAAGATCCTACATGCCATAGGCCAACTAAGCCTGCACACTCTAACTAGCGAGAAACCCAGATACTGGAGTGAACAGGCCACATGTCCCAATGACAACGTCCCTCATGCTGCAACAAAGATCCTGTGTGCCACGACTAAGACCTGATACAACCAAATAAATACATATTTTTAAAAACCGATGCATTGTAGCTGACACAGACAAGCAGAATGGGCAGTGCTGAGCCCTTAAGACCAACTGACTTAAGGACAACAGGCAAAATGTAGCATAGAATTAGGCAAAGTGAAAAGTAAAGTTGCTCAGTCGTGTCCCACTCTTGGCAACCCCTTGGACGGTAGCCTACCAGGCTCCTCTGTCCATGGGATTTTCCAGGCAATAGTACTGGAGTGGATTGCTATTTCCTTCTCCAAGGGATCTTCCCAACCCAAGGATCGAACCTGGGTCTCCCACATTGTAGACAGACGCTTTACTGTCTGAGCCCCCAGCGAAGTCAGAATTAGGCAAAGTGGCTACAAAAGAAGGACTTTAAAAAAGTCTCTATAATAAAAAGACCATTGTACAAATGTGACACCTATTAAAGGAAGTGGAGGTGAGTGGGACAGACCTCATACCAAAATACAGATCTGACCCAAAGGGGTACTCCCCAGAAAAGATTGTGCATCCCAGGACTTCTTCTCTTAGGGAGAAATGAATAGGCCTGAAGATGTCACCAAGCTCACTGGCTGGAGATGTCCGGGTAAACTGTTGTTGCTGTTCAGTTGCTAAGTCGTTTCTGACTCTTTGTGACTTCAAGGACTGCACCATGCCAGGCTACGCTGTCCTTCACTATCTCCTGGAGTTTGCTCAAATAGATTCCTCTGTCCATGGAATTCTCCAGGAGAGAATACTAGAGTGGACTGCCATTTGCTTCTCCAGGAGATCTTCCTGAACCAGAAATCAAACCCAGGTCTCCTGCATTGAAGGCAGATTCTTTACCATCTGAGCCACCAGGGAAGCCCTTAGGGAAAGGGTATCCCTCCCCAGAGCCGTAAGTCACAGTGTTGCTGCAATCCTAGGGCAATCCAAGTCCTCCTTTCGGAAAGATCAGAATTGTACATCTCTGGGGTCAACACACATCAGAGATGTACACATCAGAGAAGTGAAGAGATGCTTTCACATTCTGAGGGGAAGACATTTCCAAGCCAGAATTCTATATTTGTCAAACTATTAATCAAGAATGAGGGTAAAAATCAGGAAATTCTCAAGTTCTTGATTTCTTAAAAATATAATAAATTGCCACATACCTTAGGAAAGAAATCTGGGAAGAAAATTCCCCAAACAAAGGAGTAAGAAAGGGGAAATTTTATAATCCAGGAAGCAATATATTCCACATAAAACTATTCAGAAAGAAATTTCCATTTAAAATAGAGCTAAAGAGAAATCCACACAGTCAAAGGGTTTGGCATAGTCAATAAATCAGAAATAGATGTTTTTCTGGAACACTCTTGCTTTATTGATGATCCAGCAGATGTTGCCAATTTGATCTCTGGTTCCTCTGCCTTCTCTAAAACCAGCTTGAACATCTGGAAGTTCACGGTTCACATATTGCTGAAGCCTGGCTTGGAGAATTTTGAGCATTACTTTACTAGCATGTGAGATGAGTGCAATTGTGTGGTAGTTTGAGCATTCTTTGGCATTGCCTTTCTTTGGGATTGGAATCAAAACTGCCATTTTCCAGTCCTGTGGCCACTGCTGAGTTTTCCAATTTTGCTGGCATATTGAGTGCAGCACTTTCATGGCATCATCTTTCAGGATTTGAAATAGCTCAACTGGAAAGCCATCACCTCCACTAGCTTTGTTCCTAGTAATGTTTTCTAAGGCCCACTTGACTTCCCATTCCAGGATGTCTGGCTCTAGGTGAGTGATCACACCATCGTGATTATCTTGGTTGTGAAGATCTTTTTTTGTACAGTTCTTCTGTGTATTCTTGCCACCTCTTTTTAATATCTTCTTCTTCTGTTGGATCCATAAGATTTATGTCCTTTATTGAGCCCATCTTTGCATGAAATATTCCCTTGGTATCTCTAATTTTCTTGAAGAGACCTCTAGTCTTTCCCATTCTGTTGTTTTCCTCTATTTCTTTGCATTGATCGCTGAAGAAGGCTATCTTATCTCTTCTTGCTATTCTTTGGAACTCTGCATTCAGATGCTTACATCTTTCCTTTTCTCCTTTGCTTTTTACTTCTCTTCTTTTCACAGTTATTTGTAAGGCCTCCTTAGACAGCCATTTTGTTTTCTTGCATTTCTTTTCCATGGCGATGGTCTTGATCCCTGTCTCCTGTACAATGTCACGAACTTCAGTCCATAGTTCATCAGGCACTCTATCTATCAGATCCAGTCCCTTAAATCTATTTCTCACTTCCACTGCATAATCATAAGGGATTTGGTTTAGGTCATACCTGAATGGTCTAGTGGTTTTCCCTAGTTTCTTCAATTTAAGTCTGAATTTGGCAATAAAGAGTTCATGATCTGAGCCACAGTCAGCTCCTGGTCTTCTTTTTGTTGACTGTATAGAGCTTCTCCATCTTTGGCTGCAAAGAATATAATCAATCTGATTTTGGTGTTGACCATCTGGTGATGTCCATGTGTAGAGTCTTCTCTTGTGTTGTTGGAAGAGGGTGTTTGCTATGACCAGTACATTCTCTTGGCAAAACTCTATTAGACTTTGCCCTGCTTCATTCCATATTCCAAGGCCAAATTTGCCTGTTACTCCAAGTGTTTCTTGACTTCCTACTTTTGCATTCCAGTTCCCTAGAATGAAAAGGACATCTTTTTTTGGATGTTAGTTCTAAAAGGTCTTGCAGGTCTTCTTAAACGTCAGCTTCTTCAGCATTACTGGTTGGGGCATAGACTTGGATTACTGTGATATTGAATGGTTTGCCTTGGAAATGAACAGAGATCATTATGTCGTTTTTGAGATTGTATCCAAGTACTGCATTTCAGACTCTTTTGTTGACCATGATGACTACTCCATTTCTTCTAAGGGATTCCTGACCGCAGTAGTAGATATAATGGTCATCTGAGTTAAATTCACCCATTCCAGTCCATTTTAGCTCACTGATTCCTAAAATGTCTATATTCGCTGTTGCCGTTTTCTGTTTGACCACTTCCAATTTGCCTTGATTCATGGACCTGACATTCCAGGTTCCTATGCAATATTGCTCTTTACAGCATCGGACCTTGTTTCTATCACCAGTCACATCCACAACTGGGTATTGTTTTTGCTTTGGCTCCATCCCTTCATTCTTTCTGGAGTTGTTTCTCCACTGATCTCCAGTAGCATATTGGGCACCTACTGACCTGTGGAGTTCCTCTTTCAGTATCTTATAATTTTGCCTTTTCATACTGTTCATGAGGTTCTCAAGGCAAGAATACTGAAGTGGTTTGCCATTCCCTTCTCCAGTGGACCACATTCTGTCAGACCTCTCCACCATGACCAGCCTGTCTTTCCAAATAGGAAAAAGAGTACGTCAAGACTGTATATTTTCACCCTGCTTATTTAACTTATATGCAGAGTACTTCATGAGAAATGCTGGGCTGGAAGAAGCAAAAGCTGGAATCAACATTGCCGGGATAAATATCAATAACCTCAGATATTCAGATGATACCACCCTTATGGCAGAAAGTGAAGAGGAACTAAAAACCCTCTTGATGCAAGTGAAACTGGAGAGTGAAAAGTTGGCTTAAAGCTCAACATTCAGAAAACTAAGATCATGGCATCTGGTCCCATCACTTCATGGGAAATAGTTGGGGAAACAGTGGAAACAGTGTCAGACTTTATTTTTTTGGGTTCCAAAATCACTGAAGATGGTGACTGCAACCATGAAATTAAAAGACACTTACTCCTTGGAAGAAAAATTATGACTAACCTAGATAGCATATTAAAAAGCAGAGACATTACTTTGCTAACAAAGGTCCATCTAGTCAAGACTATGGTTTTTCCAGTTGTCATGTATGGATGTGAGAGTTGGACTGTGAAGAAAGCTGAGTGCTGAAGAATTGATGCTTTTGAACTGTGGTGTTGGAGAGGACTCTTGCGAGTCCCTCGGATTGCAAGGAGATCAAATCAGTCCATTCTGAGGGAGATCAGCCCTGGGATTTCTTTGGAAAGAATGAAACTCCAGTACTTTGGCCACCTCGTGCAAACAGTTGACTCATTGGAAAAGACTTTGATGCTGGGAGAGCTTGGAGGCAGGAGGAGAAGGGGACGACAGAGGATGAGATGGCTGGATGGCATCACTGACTCAATGGACATGAGTCTGAATGAACTCTGGGAGATGGTGATGGACAGGGAGGCCTGGCGTGCTGCGATTCAAGGGGTGTCAAAGAATTGTACATGACTGAGCGACTGAATTGAACTGAACTGAAAGAGAAATCAATGAAAACTGGAATAAGAAACTGTATACATTCCCCATCCCTCAAAAATGACAGAAAAACAAAAGGTCTTAAGTGTTTGTCCTTATTTATAAGAGTTTCACACTTCCATTATCCATCTGTGGAGAGAATAATTAAGGATGAATCCAGATGGTGCTAGTGGTAAAGAACCCTCCTGCCAATGCAGGAGACTATAAAATACATTGTTCTATCCCTGGGTCAGGAAGATCCCCTGGAGGAAGGCATGGCAACCCAATTCAGTATTCATGCCTGGAGAATCCCATGGACAGAGGAGCCTGACAAGCTATGGTCCATAGGGTCACAGAGTCAGATACAACTGAAGCAACTTAGCGCACATACACATAGAAAAGAAAACCAAAATAATCAAGGCAGTTGTAAGATGAGAAAATTAATAGTATCATACCAGAAAGGAAATGATTCATTATAATACACAACAATACACAACAAGGCTTACATCTAAACAGTATTTATGCAATCATAATTTATATATGCTATATAATGACAAGAGGTAATTGTTACACGATTACTTTCAGCACATAAGGGTGGCAAAAATGTAACGAGTGATGGAGAAAGAGGGTTAAAGTTGTATCTTTTATAACAAGAAGTCAGTAGATAAGATCCCAGTGCAAAAAAGAAACAAGCATGGTCTAGGTATATTATTTACAAATACCTAAAGAATAGTTATAATAATTGGAAGCAATTTGGGAGGAATGAGAGCTGACAGTAGAATGTTTTAAGAGTTTCAGTGCTACTTGATTTTTTCAAATTAGGTGCATGTATTAATTTCCATAGGTAAAGAATTTAGCCAAAATGACACAAAGTTATGAGTACCAGACCAAAAACTATACATGGGAATGGGAAGGAAGAGAGATGAATTTTGCTCTCAAACAACTTCAGTGTGGCTTGATAATAATGCCTCCTTAACACTTGTATATCACTCACCAGAGTTCTTGCATGCATGGCATGAAATGCACTCATTTCCCTCACAATCTCTCCTCTGTGCAGTTTACTGATTGCTCTTCACTCTGTGTGATGTCCTTCAACTCTTCTCTACCTGGCAAACTCCTACTGACTTCTCAAGATCCTGCTAACAAGTCATTCTTTCTGTGAATTCTTCCCTTGTGCTCCTCGTCTCACAGCAGAATTAATTATTCCCTCACGTGAGCCTCCCTTAGCATATATCCCGTAGCTTTATCATGGCATACCCACCCAACCCCTGGCACCATTTGTTAGCTGTTTGTCTCTCCTGATGAACTGTGAGCTACTTCTTTTGGAGTAGAGACATGTTTTATTCATGGTGTGTCTTTGCTTTCCTTTACTGCATCACATACAAAGCCAAGCCTCTATTCGTATCTGCTAAATTAATTACGGAGCTTCGCTGCACATCAGAGAAGGTAGGGCAGCTATCATTAGCTTCCTTTGGCAGGTGAGGAAATTGAGTCTCAGGTTGACTGAACACCTTGCCCAAGGTCACAGAGTGTGGCACTTTGGGTCTTTGACAAAGTTCATCTCTCATGTCACATAATATCAGAGAGGATTTTTTATTATTATTATTACAGAGATAATCATGATCTTCCCTTCAAGTCTCTTGGTGCACCTATGAGACACAGAATCAAGGTTCAGTTAAGCAAAGGGACTGGCCAAGCGTGGCCTTGGGTCTGTTCCTGGTGGTGGAGTGGCACAGTGGTCCACTGTAGAATTGGCCCCAAGGAGCCTTCAGGCCCTTCAAAGTAAGCAATTCTTACTTCCTCCCACCAGGTCCCAGTGGGCTCCCAGCCCAGAACAAGCTCTGCCTGCTCTTGGAGGCCCCAGGCTCAAGGCTGACAAGTGAACGGTAATGTGATTCTCTGGCACTGAGTTTTCTTGGGAAGAGAAAACTACAAGGGCACAGCGTGTGGAAATGCTAAGGAAAAAAATCTCAAGTGTTACTATAGAACACATTATACACCATTACATGGCAACAATAACTCCACTCTAGACTATGTGGGTTTTTCACACTCTCTCTTTAAGTGCATAAAGCTTATTTATAAAATGTAGAGCCTTAAACAGAGTGAATACTTTTTGGAAAATAAAGTTTTCTAAGAGCAGGTGTGATTGCAGATGCTCAAGCACTGGCACTCAATAAATGTTAATGGAATGATTAGAGGCTTAATAAGAAAGGCAATAAAAAGATTTTTCCTAATACTCAAGTCTTAAACTAGGTAAGATGTCCATGCCAAATATTTCATACCAATTAATTCCAAATGGTTTTGATTTGATTTTTATCAATAGTGCTGTCTCTTAAACAACAGAAACTCAGGTTATGTATTCTCAGAACAATACTGTCCAAAGACAACTTGCTTTTAAGGTATTTCTTCATTGTCTGTCATCCCCACTAGCATAAAAAATTCTTGAGATTCTGTTGATGCTGTTTTCACCCTTTTCATCAGCAGTAAAAGTGCTCAGCACCATTTGCTTCATACGTTAAGCACCTAGACAGCGCCCAGGATGGTTAATTGATGAATAGAGTACTGATGAAGTGAGCAACATGCAAAAAGTGACTTGCTACATTATTTGCAAAATAAATCTATTTTAAGAGATCTGTCTTTAGGGTATTCTGCAGGGGTATGTATGCGTGTATGTGTGTGCACACGTGTACACATTCATTATATGACAATTAGTCTTTAAAAATAATTTATTATTTAATTTTGAATAACAATTACATCTTTTTCGTGATGTGTGCATACATCTGGAGCTAATGGAGAGGTCAAAACTATAAAGATAGTGATGTGTGGGTCTTCAGCATATACAAAAATATTAGCATATAATGGATGTAATATAAAAATCCATAATGTTAAGTAGCTAAACTTTACAGATTTATATACAGTGAAACAACAAAGTTGACCTTCCAAATATCTTCTCCTATTCTTCCCAGTGTTCATTTCCTTCTGTTGATTTAAAAGCATAAGGCATGTTTTTCATTCATCCTTCCAGTTTCATCTCTAAGCATTCATAGGTTTAACTTTTTATAGCATACCATATCATTCTTTATTTTTTTCAATATAAACTTTTTATACCTCAAGTGATTATCCCATTTATATCTACTTACCTGTCTTTTCTACTGAACCTATATAACCACGTATCTTCTTGTATTATTCAACAATCTGCACAAATATTATTTTAAGTATTTTGACATATGGTACACTAAATAGTGGACATTTATATTATTATAAAATTCTTGCTATTATAAAAATGTTGAGAAGATATTGGCATCAACAGGTATCTTTTAGGCCTTGATTTGAAGAAAATTTAGGGCTTTATATATACAGAGATGAATTGTTCTTCAGACACAATGCAACAATTTATGTTTTTATTGATAGTTATGTGAGTGGCCATATCTTTATCCTTGCTACCATGGTATATATTTTTTTAAATCTTTGATCAATTGACCAATGAAAAATATTCCTTATGATATAGTACTTCATTTTAATTTATTTTATTAATGCCCCTGAACATTTTGGGTTAATTAGGCATTGTTTTTGGTTTTTATTTTTCCAAATGAAAATTGCTCATGTAAATTACCCAGTTTTACATTACAAACTTTATAATCCTTCTGACCTGCTCCTTCCTACCACATATACACCCCTGCCCAGGGGACCACTGCTCAGCTTTCAGTCACTCTAGGTTGGTTTTCATTTTCTTTGAACTATAAAAGTGGAATCATATGGTATATTTTCTTTTTTATTATGACACCCATTACTCAAATTATCCTGAGATTCTTCTATGTTATAGTATACGTCAATAAGTCATTCCCATTTATTACTGGACAGTTTCCCATCATATGGATACTAAGGAACACTATTCAGCCATTAACCTGTTAGTAGACATTTTAGGTTGTTTCCAGTTTGGGGTTATTATGAATAAAGTTGCTATGAACTTTATTAAGTTCACATGCAAGCCTCACTTGGTATGCTCCATTTTCTTTTTTAAATTTTAATCTTTGTGATATGTGTGTAGTGGTATACCATTGAAGGTTCAAATTTACATTTTCTAATGACTGGTGTCTCTGGGCACCCTTTTATATGGTTGGCTGCCTTTTACATATCTTTTTAGTGAAACATAATATTCATAACATTTGCCCATTTTAAGGGATTGTTTACAGAGTTTTGATTGTCATGCTCTTTGAATATAAGTCCTTTAAAAGACATAATCATAATTAGTAAATATTGTCTCCCAGTCTTTGCCTGTCCTCTCATTCTAAATGTCTTTTGAAGAGCAGAACGTCATGGTTTTTATTAAGTCTAATTTATTAATGTGCTCTTTTATGGATCATGCTTTTGATCTTGTAGCTAAGCAATGTTTACCTAACTCAAGGTCACAATAGTATTCCCCTAGAAGATTTATAGCTCAAGATTTTTCATTTAGGTACATGATAGATTGTATTAATTTTTGTACATTATATAAAGTACATATTTAAATTCATTTTGTTGCAAAGAATATAAAACAATTCTAGCACTATTTGGTGAAAGGTTATCCTTTCTCCTGGGTTGGGAAGATCCCCTGGAGAAGGAAATGGCAATCCACTCCAGCACTCTTGCCTGGAAAATCCCATGAACGGAGGAGCCTGATAGGCTACAGTCCATGGGGTCGCAAAGAGTCAGCCACGACTGAGTGACTTCACTTTCACTTTCTCCACTGAACTACTTCTTTATTTCTATCAAAGATCAGTAGCCAATATATCTATCTCTATACTCACTAATGTGCTCCACTGACAAGATAATATTGACAATGACACATTATCTTGGTTGCTATAATTATATAATAATAAGTGAAATTGTGAAGAATTGATGCTTTTGAACTGTGGTGTTGGAGAAGACTCTTGAGAGTCCCTTACACTGCAAGGAGATCCAACCAGTCCATTCTAAAGGAAATCAGTCCTGGGTGTTCATTGGAAGGACTGATGGCTAAAGCTGAAACTCCAATACTTTGGCCACCTCATGCGAAGAGTTTACTCATTGGAAAAGACTCTGATGCTGGAAGGGATTGGGGGCAAGAGGAAAAGGGGACAACAGAGGATAAGATGCCTGGATGGCATCACTGATTCGATGGACATGAGTTTGAGTGAACTCTGGGAGTTGGTGATGGACAGGGAGGCCTGGCATGCTGCAATTCATGGGATCGCAAAGAGTCAGACACGACTGAGCGACTGAACTGAACTGAAACCCCCAACTGTAATCTTTCTTAATTGTTTTTATTTTTTTTTTATCTTTCTAGGACTTTTGCATTTCCATATATATATTTCAGCATTAGTTTGTTAACTGATGAAAAAAAGAATGGTTCCGGGGTTTGGATTATGGCTGCATGGAACCTATAAATCTATTTGGGGAGAATTGAAATTTTATCAACATTGAGTCTACTAACCCATGAGCAGGGCATATATTTCCATTTATTTAAATATTATTTAATGTATCTTAATAATAGTCTTCCATCAGTATGTATTCTATAAATATTAATTAGGTTCAACTTGTTTGATCATACTGTTTGAATCTTTGATATAATAGCTGGTTTCATGTTTAATTATTCCCTTAATTATCGAGAAAAGAGGTGTTGAAATCTCTAACTTTGTGGATTTAACCATTTTTCCTTTAATTTCATAATTGTTAGTTTTATGTCAATTTTGGTACTACTATTAGTTAGGTGAACATTTAGGAGTGTTACAGCCCCTTTTTGGACTAATCCCATTATGATTATTAAATGACTTTCTTTAACCTAGCATTATTCTTTGCTCTGAAATTCCCCTCCAGAGTGAAGAATTTAATTTTTCTTCCTTTTGCTTTGACCTTGTTTGAGTCTTTATATTTAATCAATGTTTTCTTAGGCGGCATTTAGTTGGTCTGCCCTTTTATATCCGAACTGTGTAAAAGTCAGATAACTGTGCTGTTTAGAGTGTTTACATGGAAGGTGACTATTGGTCTAATTTGCTGTTCAGTCACTCAGTCATATCCAGCTCTTTGCGACCCCATGGACTGCAGCACACCAGGCTTCCCTGTCCATCACCATCTCCTGGAGCTTGCTCAAACTCATGTCCATTGAGTTGGTGATGCCATACAAGCATCTCATCCTCTGTTGTCCCCTTCTCTTCCTGCTCTCAATCTTTCCCAGCCTCAAGGTCTTTTCTAATGTGTCAGTTCTTTGCATCAGATAAGCAAAGTATTGGAGCTTCAGCTTCAGCATCAGTCCTTCCAATGAATATTCAGAATTGATTTCCTTTAGGATTGACTGCTTTGATCTCCTTGCAGTCCAAGGGACTCTCAAAAGTCTTCTCCAACACCACACCTCAAAAGCATCAATTCTTCAGCCCTCAGCCTTCTTTTGATCCAACTTTCACATCTATACATGATTACTGGAAACACTATAGCTTTGACTATATGGATCTTTGTTGGCAAAATAATGTCTCTACTTTTGAATATGCTGTCTAGGTGTGTCATAGCTTTTCTTCCAAAAAGAAATTGATTTGATTACATCTCAATATATTATTTTGTTATTTTGCTTTCTGTTTATCTCATTGTTTCTTTGCTCACTTTCTCCTGTTGTTTACTTTACTTTTTTGTTAATTTAATAACTTCTATAAATCAGTTTTACTTGTGTCAATGTATTAACTATAATCCTTTTGTAATTTTAGTGGTTTATTTAGTTTTACATCATTTACTTATTACTTTCTACCTTCAAAAGATATACTACTTCTCAGATAGTATAAGTAGTTTATTATAATATTCTATTAAATACAATACTTGAATTCTCTCCAATGTTTGGGTCATTGCTGCTATACAATTTACTTTTATATATGGTGTAAAAACTATATTGTGCTCAGTCCCTCAGTCATGTACAACTCTTTGAGACCCCATTGACTATAGCCTGCCAAGCTTCTCTGTCCATGGAATAGTCCAGGCAAGAATACTGGAGTGGGCTGCCTTTTCCTTCTCCAAAACTTTATGTTACAAGACTATTACTTAAACAGCTATTTTAAAAACTGATTTGAATAAAAATTACTCTCCTGTATTTATCTATGTAGCTATTATTTTCTTCCTTCTCTATTTTTTACATGCATGTGAGTGTCCTTCTGGTGTCCTAAAGAGCTGTAAAGTATTTCCTGAAGTGCTCTGCTGGTGACATATTTTATTCAGCCATTGCTTGTCTAAAACTGCCTTTAATTTATTTTTTATTTTTAATGGTAATTATCTGGGTATAGAATTCTGAGTTGACAATTTTCTTTTTCTCACAGAATTTAAAAGATTGCCCCACACTCTTCAAATTTTTGTTGTTTGGGGCAAGACACATTGTATCTCCTTCATCAGTGTTCCTCTGTAAGTTTTCTGTTTACTTTCCTCTGATGGTTTGGGAATTTTTTATTGCTAACTTTGAACTATCTGATTATGTCAAGCACGCTGCAGTTTTATTCATACTGTGTGTCTGTGTACATTCATGTAGCATACACTTGGATTCATTGAACTCATTGGATCTTTAAGTTTATAGTTGTCATCAAATTTAGAAAATTTTTGTTCTTCTTTCCCCCAATCTCAGGTAGTTCCTTAATCTACATGTGCTGGCCTGCTGAATGTTCAAAGAGAACTAACTACATTCAGATGTTCAGAGGTGTTTCCCTCAATATTCCAGAATTTGAACTCTAACCATCTGTGTTTCCAGAGCTCAACTATCGTCTCCTCAATTTACAGATATTGTAAGAATCCTCAGGTCCCTGCATGACTGCGCTGCATACTGGAAACCTTCAGGGCAATGAGACTGGGAAAGAGTAAGACTCACTTCCTTTGTTCCCAGCTCCCATGATCACTGTTCCTTGTTGCCTGATATCCAAGATCTTGTAAATTGGTGTGTGTGTGTGCATGAGTGCACTCAGTCATGTCTGACTCTTTGTGACCCCATGGACTGTAGCCCACCAGCCACCTCTGTCCATGGAATTTTCCAAAGAAAGGTACTGGAGCAAATTGCCATTTCTGACTCCAGGGGATCTTGCAGATCAGGGATCAAATCCACATCTCTTGTACCTCCTGCAATGGCTGGTAGATTTTTTACCTGTGCCACCTGGGAAGCCCCTTGCAAACCATACTGAATGAAATTCAGGAAATACATAAACACACTTGTTCAGTCACTAAGTCATATCCAGCTCTTTGTGATCCCATGAACTGCATCATGCCAGGCTTCTCCGTCCTTTACTATCTCTTGGAGTTTGCTCAAATTCATGTTCATTGAGTTGGTGATTCTATCCAAACATCTCATTCTCTGCCAACCTCTTCTCCTCCTGCCCTCAATCTTTCGCAGCATCAGGATCTTTTACAATTAGTTGGCTCTTTACATCAGGTGGCCAAAGTATTGGAGTTTCAACATCAGTCCTTTCAATGAATATTCAGGGTTAATTTCCTTTATGATTGACTGACTTGATCTCCTTTCAGCCCAACACACACTAGTACTTAAAATTCATTATGAATGTTGTTGGTAGGTCACTATGTTAGAAAGTTATAAAAAGAACTGTTCCATTTTCCCCAAGTTATTTATGACAGTCACTTACTACATTGTAATATGGAGGTAGAAGTATATCTAGACATCATTCAATTCAATGACCTTCTATCAAAATTGACCTCAGTGAATCCCAGTAGGTGACTTGCTTTGCCTTAAGTCACATCATTTATAGAACTGATAAAAAGAACTCTATGATTTCTTATTTGACTCTAGGGCCTCACGTGTCCTTTGCAAAGAATAAATATTCTGTAACACTTTGACCAACATTTAGTACCTTCTAAACTGAAATTAAAAGACACTTACTCCTTGGATGAAAAGTTGTGACCAATCTTGATAGCATATTCAAAAGCAGAGACATTACCTTGCCAACAAAGGTCCATCTAGTCAAGGCTATGGTTTTTCCAGTGGTCACGTATGGATGTGAGTGTTGGACTGTGAAGAAAGCTGAGCGCTGAAGAATTGATGCTTTTGAACTGTGGTGTTGGAGAAGACTCCTGAGAGTCCCTTGGACTGCAAGGAGATCCAACCAGTCCATTCTAAAGGAGATCAGCCCTGGGATTTCTTTGGAAGGAATGATGCTAAAGCTGAAATTCCAGTACTTTGGCCATGAGAAGAGTTGACTCATTGGAAAAGACTCTGATGCTGGGAGGGCTTGGGGACAGGAGGAGAAGGGGACGACAGAGGATGAGATGGCTGGATGGCATCACCGACTCAATGGACGTGAGTTTGAGTGAACTCTGGGATTTGGTGATGGACAGGGAGGCCTGGTGTGCTGCAATTCATGGGGTAGCAAAGAGCAGGACACGACTGAGCGACTGAACTGAACTAAAACTGAATCCAACAGAAGGAAATTGAAAAGTGTACTTGTCAAGATGTAGATTATGACTTTTCCCTCCTTCTTAGAGATTTTCTTTCTAGTTTTCCTTTTATTTCTATCTTCTTTCTCTTTGCTTAAGTGCAGACATTCAACAAGCAGAGGTTAATTCAACAGAAAAAATATAGGACAGGTACCAAAGTTTATTTTATTGTATTTGCTAATTCCCATGATTATTTATGTTTCAACCTTTTCCTTGGAGAGTCTGAATTGAAAACAAAATGATAGGTATTCTTTCTGAATAAGGATCAACATCTACCCAGGAGAATAAGTGAGACTACGTTTTTAATGTATTGTTTCCACAGCCTTACGGCTACAGTAATGTCTTCAGATTGGAAATGAAGTGAGATTTCAGCACTTTCACTGCAGTAAATAGATAGTATAATCTGAAGACTTTTATGCCTTTAGCACTGATTAGGAAATTCTTGGTCTTAAAAGTAATAGAAGAGAACTGAAGAAGCCATCTTAATGATGTTGAGTTTTAGAGAAGATTAAAACTGGTAAAGCAATAACTGAAGAAGTAAATGATCAGTGAAATAACAGTAATAAGAGTATCTGTAANCATGCTTATATCAATGGATATTTCACAAAAGAACTATAAATACAATATTTAATTTGATTCTCATGTCAACTCTAAAAATAAATACCATTCTCACCTACATTTTATGGACAAGGAACCTGGTGGGGTTGATAGAAATATGTGAACCTATTAAATTACCACACATGATGTAGCCAAGTTACTTTCACTATTTTTATGAACCTAAATTTCTCCATTGAAAATATAACAATAAAATGTGATTTACAAATTTGTTTTATGAACAATGATGATCCATGCATGAAACTTCTAAGCAACGTATTTTATACATAATGTATCACAAAAACATGATTATAGGTGATTTTCTTATTGTCATTGACCTACTAGACACTATAAATAAAATTTTTGTGATTTAAAAAACCATGCAATTTTTCCATAATCAAATCATCTCTTATACAAAATATGGGATGGCCAAGAAATCTGTTTGGATTTTTCCAGAATATTTTAATGAAAAAACTCCAACAAACATTTTGGCTTACCCTTTAATACCATTATAGTCAATTTCACCTTCCATTACATTTGTGTGGTATCTTTCAGTTAGCAAAAAAAGTTAACAGAAGGTAGAAAATAGAAAGATAAATCAACAGAAGGTAAAAATAAAGCTAAAAGATAGGCAGGGTCTAGCAAGGAATAAACATCATCCTATAAATTCCAGAAAGCAAATATCTTAGTATATTTTGCTATGTAGAAGACAGATGCTCACTTTCCTTAAAAGCATGAGCTAATAAAACAAAAATCAGCATTTATTGAGTGACTCTTAAAGGCACTATTTTAAGCTTTTGCTTGTTTGAATCTATTATTCACAATACATTTATGCTGTTAAATATTACTATTATTATGTTGCAGATGGGATTACTGAGACTTGCTGGACTGAATAGATGATTTGTGACTCGAATACAAATTTGTAGGACTGCAACAAGCATGGAACATTATTATCATGTTGAGTGCACACTAAACATTTTATGTTTTTTAAAATATTTTAAATCTGCATAGAATCAAAGCCTCAGAACCATCAGAGTGATGGACCACATTTCTCTAGTATGTTTTGAGATCACCTTTCAAATGGAACATATTTTAAAACTACAGTTTATATTCTTACAATTGGCAAAATTGAACTCTATGGCATATTGACTTGTTCTCATATCATGAATAGAGGAATTTCCATGGTATATTTTTTGTTAATTCTTTTTCTAATATTTTCCTTTCCTCTGAGTATGAAGACAGAGCAGAGAATCACAGGAGTAAAAACAGGTGAGTAGTTTGTACATTTAAGATGAATCATGGAAAATATCACAGAAGAAGTTGCAGTTGAGGTGGGCTTTAACTAAGACTATTTTCAACATTGAGTGCAGAACATACCTTATTTACTGCTATGTTCTAAGGGCTGGAATAATGCAGGCTTGAGTGACTGGTTATTTGAACAAAAGATGAAATGAAAGGAGACACTAAATATATTGCATTATGTATGCAGAAGACCCTCAGTTAAGTTCAGTTAAGTCTCTCAGTCATGTCTGACATTTTGCAACCCCATGGACCGCAGCATGACAGGACTTCCTGTCCATCAGCAACTTCCGAAGTTTACCAAAACCCATGTGCACTGAGTCAGTGATCCCATCCAACCATCTCATCCTCTGTTGTCCCCTTCTCCTCATGCTTTCAACCTTTCCCAGCATCAGGGTCTTTTCAAATGAGTCAGCTCTTCGGATCAAGTGGCCAAAGTATTGGAGTTTCAGCTTCAACATCAGTCCTTCCAATGAACACCCAGGACTGATCTCCTTTAGGATGGACTGGTTGGATCTCCTTGTAGTCCAAGGGACTCTCAAGAATCTTCTCCAACACCACAGTTCAAAAGCATCAATTCTTTGGCACTCAGCTTTCTTTATAGTCTAACTCTCACATCCATACATGACTATTGGAAAAACCATAGCCTTGATTAAGTGGACCTTTGTTGGCAAAGTAATGTCTCTGCTTTTTAACATGCTGTTCAGGTTGGTCATAACTTTCCTTCCAAGAAGAAAGTGTCTTTTAATTTTGTGGCTGCCATCAACATCTTCAGTGATTTTGGAGCCCAGAAAAATAAAGTCAGCCACTGTTTCCACTGTTTCCCCATTTATGTGCCATGAAGTGATGAGACTAGATGCCATGATCTTAGTTTTCTGAATGTTGAGCTTTAAGCCAACTTTTTCATTCTCCTCTTTCACGTTCATCAAGAGGCTCTTTAGTTCCTCTTCACTTTCTGCCATAAGGGTGGTGTCATCTGCATATCTGAGGTTATTGATATTTCTCCCAGCAACCTTGATTCCAGCTTGTGCTTCATCCAGCCCAGGACTTCTCATGTACTCTGCATACAAGTTAAATAAGCAGGGTGACAATATACAGCCTTGATGTACTCCTTTTGCTATTTGGAACCAGTCTGTTGTTCCATGTTCAGTTCTAACTGTTGCTTCCTGACCTGCATACAGACTTCTCAAGAGACATGCCAGATGGTCTGTTATTTCCATCTCTTAAAATTTTCCAGTTTATTTGATCCACATACTCAAAGGCTTTGGCATAGCCAATAAAGCAGGAATAGATTTTTTTTCTGGAACTCTCTTACTTTTTCGATGATCCAGAAGATGTTGGCAATTTGATCTCTCATTCCTTTGCCTTTTCTAAAACCAGCTTGAACATTTGGAAGTTCGTGGTTCACATATTGCTGAAGCCTAGCTTGGAGTATTTTGAGCATTGCTTTACTAGCATGTGAGATGAGTGCAATTGTGTGGTAGTTTGAGCATTCTTTGGTATTGCCTTTCTTTGGGATTGGGATGAAAACTGCCATTTTCCAGTCCTGTGGCCACTGCTGAGTTTTCCAAATTTGCTGGCATGTTAAGTGCAGCACTTTCACAGCATCATCTTTCAGGATTTGAAATAGCTCAACTGGAATTCCATCACCTCCACTAGCTTTGTTCATAGTGATGCTTCCTAAGGCCCACTTGACTTCATATTCCAGGATGTCTGGCTCTAGGTGAGTGATCACACCATCATGATTATCTGGGTCATGAAGATCTTTTTTGTACAGTTCTTCTGTGTATTCTTGCCACCTCTTTTTAATATCTCCTACTTCTGTTAGGTCCATACCATTTCTGTCCTTTATTGAGCCTACTAAAGACTATAACAGATTCTTGAATGATTTTAGTAAAATTTGAATCTGAATAATACATTAAGATATAACTTAAAATTTTTTTTAATAATTTGAGTGTCACAATGAAATGTGATGAAATCAAATGTTTTTTTAATCAGACCAATGATTTTACTTCTGAAGTTAAGTTATTATTCCTACCTAGAGTCAGCACTCACAGAGTATCTTTGCTATCCAGTAGTTTTTGGCTTTAGCATCTGTGAACTTCAAGGTCTTTAAAGATGTGAGTCCTTTGGGAGCAGAGAGCATGATTTAGTCAATACACTATACTCAATGCCTAGTGTATGTCTCAGTATTCTTGCCTGGAGAATCCTGTGGACAGAGGAGCCTGGTGGGCTGCCGTCTATGGGTTCGCATAGACTCAGACATGACTGAAGAGACTTGGCAGCAGCGTATGTCTTGGCATAAAAAAGGAACTCAGTACACATTCCATGAATAAATGAATGTATCTGAGCTTTAATCCCCAGTGCAATACAAGATTTGCTTTCAGGTCATTAATCCAGCCCTAGGAACAAAACTCAAGAGAAATTCTATGGGAAAGGTGTTATGTTAGGTATTGCAATCCACCAAAAAAATATGAAGGGCATGTGAAGGACATAGGTGTGAGAAAAACAGTCACAAGTAAAATGAAAAAATAGTTCAAGGTACAATAAATGAAATTCTATACAGGTGTTGACGACATTTCTTCTCCCACTTGATTTGCATTATTTTAGCATTTACTGTAAATTTTTATATTTAGAGGTAAAAAATAATACATAATTGAGTTCCAGAATCATATTCTATATAAAATACATAGTATAATTGCCTAATGAAAGTTTAACAGTGATGACTTGAGTATCTTTAGAAATTCAACAGTTAGTGACATATGGAATGAATACTCCATAAATAAAAACATACTTCAATACCAATAATGGCAGAAAACTTAGCAAAAGAGAACACAAATCTCCTGTTAGTGCTTCCAGGAGTGATATGTACTGTTCTCTTATAAATCTCAGTCAACATATAATTAGTGCAACAGTTTAGAACTGAAGAGAAAAACCAAGGTGTATTTCTGTTTTCCCATTTAAAACTGTCATAATGATATTGAGTGAAAATAAGCACCTCTATTTCAATTTCTTTAGCTGCAAAAGGCAATTGTTCCCTTTTCCACTTCCACAGGTTCATCATTTCCCATTCCATGTTGTATAGCAACTTAATCTAAATCATTGGTCTGATTTCCAGTTAAGAAAGTAGGGGGAAATCCTGAGGAAGGTTCAGGCTGTTCTATAAAGCAGAGCTCTCTGCATTATCTGTAAGCAGGTGGGGAGCACTAGCCTTTAATAGGAAGAAGTGAGCTCATCAGAATGTTGGATTGAAAGATTCTTCTGTGCATTGACTTAGAGTTGCCCACTCTGGGTCTCTCGCTGCCCCTGATCTTAGTGTCGTAGACTTTTCTGGGTTGACAATTTAATCTTTTCTGGTGTTACACTTATAATTAAGCTCAGTCAACCTAGATAGCATATTCAAAGCAGAGACATTACTTTGCCGACTAAGGTCCGTCTAGTCAAGGCTATGGTTCTTCCAGTAGTCATGTATGGATGTGAGAGCTGGACTGTGAAGAAAGCTGAGCGCCAAAGAATTGATGCTTTTGAACTGTGGTGTTGGAGAAGACTCTTGAGAGTCCCTTGGACTGCAAGGAGATCCAACCAGTCCATTCTGAAAGAGATCACCGCTGGGATTTCTTTGGAAGGAATGATGCTGAAACTGAAACTCCAGTACTCTGGTCACCTCTTGCAAAGAGTTGACTCATTGGAAAAGACTCTGATGCTGGGAGGGATTGGGGCAGGAGGAGAAGGGGACGACAGAGGATGAGATGGCTGGATGGTATCATTGACTCGATGGACGTGAGTCTGAGTGAACTCTGGGATTTGGTGATGGACAGGGAGGCCTGGCGTGCTGTGATTCATGGGGTCGCAAAGCATCGGACACAACTGAGCGACTGAACTGAACTGAATGAACACCCAGGACTGATCTCCTTTAG
>SJYQ01000648.1:848053-894038 GCA_006410935.1 Redunca redunca | reverse complement strand
GAGACAACAAAAGAGGCTCAGATCTATAGAGTGAACTTTTGGACTCTGGGGGAGAGGGAGAGGGTGGGATGAAATGGGAGAATGACATTGAAACATGTATACTACCATGTAAGAAACGAATTGCCAGTCTATGTACGATGCAGGATGCAGGATGCTTGGGGCTGGTGCACAGGGATGACCCAGAGAGATGTTATGGGGTGGAAGGTAGGAGGGGGTTTATGTTTCGGAACGCATGTACACCCATGGTGGATTCATGTCAATGTATGGCAAAACCAATACAGTATTGTAAAGAAAATAAATAAATAAATAAATAAATAAATAAAATAAAAACCTTCATTATTAATGTTTAGCTATGTTAGCTTTTTTCTTTATAATTTCTTCCCTTGATGCCAGTATTTTAGGAAATCAACTTATTAAGTCAAAGTGTTTATTTTAATGTAATGCCACTCATTGTAATAAATTTGGAAAATACATAGTGATAAGAAAAAAATCCACATCCTACACTTTTAAACCATCACTGGACATATTTTAGCATATTTATGTCCCACATTCATACTATGTCTATTTTTCTTCATGTTTGAAATAATACCGAGGACCCACTTTTCTCTTTCACTGTTTTTCTCTTAGCATTTTCTCATGTTATAAATTCTGTCTGTTTACTACCGAAATCAGGCAACCTATTAGGACTATTGCTGGAAATTTAGCTTACTTTTATTTTTCCCTACTATAAATAATGATACAATCAAAGTCTCTGTATATAGTCTTTTATTTCTCAGACTATGGGTCATTTAGGGATTCCCAGGTGGCACAATGGTAAAGAATCTGCCTGCCAATGAAGGGGACACAGGAGACACAGATTCAATTCCTGGGTTTGGAAGATCCCCTGGAGTAGGAAATGGCACCCCTCTCCAGTATTCTTGCCCGCAAAATTCCATGGACAGAGAAGACTGGCTGGCTACAGTTCATGCGGTCACAAAGAGACAGACATGACTGAGCGCAGCACACATATACACACACATGGATCATTTCCATAGGAAACATTCAGACAGATGGAATTCTGATTCAAAAAACATGAAGTATTTAAAAAATGCAAAACCAATACAGTATTGTAAAGTAAAAAAAAAAAAAAGACATTAAAAAAAAGAAATGTAATGCATATTGCCAAATTTCTCTAGCAGTATTTCCTCCCTCCACAATTGTAAATCCTCACACAGTTCCCAACAGAAGAATCTATTGCTTTTGTTGGCCATGTTTTGTCCTTTGGACCATACACACACACACACACACACACACACAGAGTCATCTCTTATCCATGTTTTAAGTGGAAATTATAGTGATGTTTGCCTCCTTTTGGTTATAGTTCAAGGTAAAGAAAAAGTAAATTGCGGTTTATGAGTTATTGATTGGAAGCAGGGTATAATTCGTCAAAGGAGTCATTGGCCTGAAATATCAGCAACTGTACAAACACATATGCCTCCATCACAGACTTTTTGCTCATGTTCTGTTATGGAAACACAAAGCCTTATTGATTGCATTCTCAAATTAAAGCTGAGCTTGATGGTTGCAAACATACCATTGCCTATAATACATTTATTTTTGAGACTTGTTCAACTGTAGCAGGCCAGAAAATCAATGTGTGGGACCCAGTTAGACTGACCTTTTTAAGAAATAAAAATAACCTTTTTTTTTTCCTCCCCTCTGATCCTCATGTAATTTTAGCCCTACTCTTCTATGGTCTTATGATCCCATGGTACTTAGAAATTTTCACAAATTTTCTACAAATTAGGTAGTTTTTGGTGAAGATGACTTGATTGAGACAGAGGGAGAAACAGACATTTGTACATGTCCTGATTTGTTCAGGTTCTTCTTTTTATTAACAGTCTTATCAAAGCCACCTCATGGTGGTAATGTCTGATGCATGTTTGTGGATGTCTAAACTCTTCAGTGGACTTCCCAGGTAGTGCTTGCAGTAAAGAACATACCTGCCAATGCAAGAGACAAGAGATGCTTCCCTGGTTGCTCAGAAGGTAAAGAATCCACCTGCAATGTGGGAGACCTGGGTTCAATCCCTGGGTTGGAAAGATCCCCTGGAGAAGGGAACAGCTACCCACTCCAGTATTCTTGCCTACAGAATTCCATGGATAGAGGAGACTCACAGGCCCCAGTACATGGGGTTGCAAAGAGTTGGACACGAGTGAGTGACTTTCACTATGCTCAAAAACTCCTCAGTGGACTTCCCAGGTGGCACTAGTAGTAAAGCACCTACTTGCCAATGCAAACGACATAAGAGATGCAGGTTTGATCACTGCATCAAACCAGGCGATCCGAAAGATACCCTGGAGGAGGGCATGGCAACCCACTTTAGTATTCTTGCCTGAAGAATCCCATGGACAGAGGAGCCTGGCAGGCTAAAGTCCATGGGGTCACAAAGAGTTGAACATGACTGAAGCAATTTAGCAGGCATGAACACAAACTTCTCAGTATTTGTACAGGTATAAGGAGATCCAACCAGTCCATTCTAAAGGAGATTAGCCCTGGGTGCTAAAGCTGAAACTCCAGTACTTTGACCACCTCATGTGAAGAGTTGACTCTTTGGAAAAGACTCTGATGCTGGGAGGGACTGGGGGCAGGAGGAAAGGGGGACGACAGAGGATGAGATGGCTGGGTGGCATCATCGACTTGATGGATGTGAGTCTTAGTGAACTCCGGGAGTTGGTGATGGACAGGGAGGCCTGGAATGCTGCGATTCATGGGGTCGCAAAGAGTCAGACACGACTGAGGGACTGAATTGAACTGAACTGAATTAATGGTTCAATGCAGAGAAAGTCTGTGAGTTATCAACTGATGCATCTTTATTTTTCTTTGTTTTATTCTGCTCCATATTCTGGAAGGTTGTGTTGATGGAATTAGACATGGCACCTCAGGAGCTAAGGTCAAATTAAAAAGATTGAGATTATTTTCAGGTGACATAAAAATATACATTGTTGTTGTTGTTCAGTCACTCAGTCATGTCCGACTTTTTGCAATTTCATGGACTGCAGCACTCCGGACCTCCCTGTACATCACCAGCTCTTGGAGCTTGCTCAAATTCATGTCCAGCAAGTCGATGATGCCATCCCACTATCTCATCCTCTGTCATCCCCTTCTCCCCCTGCCCTTAATCTTTCCCAGCATCAGAGTGTGTTCCAGTGATTCAGTTCTTCACACAGGTGACTGAAGTATTGGACCTTCAGCTTCAGTATCAGTATTCACAATAAATATGAAGGACTGATTTCTTTAGGATGGACTGGTTTGATCTCCTTGCAGTCCAAGGAACTCTGAAGAGTCTTCTCCAACACCACAGTTCAAAAGCATCAATTCTCTGCACAACTTTCTTTATGGTCCAACCCTTATATCCATACATGACTACTGGAAAAACCATAACTTTGACTAGACAGACTTTTGTTGGCAAAGTAATGTCTCTGCTTTTTAATATGCTGTCTGGGTTGGTCATAGCTTTTCTTCCAAGGAGCAAGCGTCTGTTAATTTCATGCCATAGTCACCATCTGCAGTGCTTTTGGAGCCCAAGAAAATAAAATCTGTCACTATTTTCATTGTTTCCCCATCTATTAGCCATAAGGTGATGGGACTGGATGCCATGATCTTCCTTTTATAAATGTTGAGTTTTAAGTCAGCTTTTTCACTCCCAGTATCATATTCATCAAGAGGCTCTTTAGTTCCTCTTCACTTTCTGCCATAAGGTGGTGTTATCTACATAATTGAGATTATTGATATTTCTCCCAGAAATCTTGATTCTGGGTTGTGCTTTATCCAGCCTGGCATTTCGCATGGTGTATTCTGCATATATGTTAACAAGCAGAGTGACAATATACAGCCTTGACGTATACATTTCCCTAATTGGAACCAGTCCATTGTTCTATGTCCGGTTGCTTCTTGACCTGCATACAGGTTTCTCAGGAGGCAGCTAAGGTGGTCTAGTGTTCCTGTCTAGTTTGTTGTGATCCACAGATCAAAGACTTTAGCATAGTCAATGAAGCAGAAGTAGACTTTTTTTTTTTTTTGCAGGACTCTCTTGCTTTTTCGATGATCCAACAGATGTTGGTAATTTGATCTCTGGTTCCTCTGTCTTCTCTAAATCCAGCTTGAACATCTGGAATTTCTCAGGTCACATACTATTGAAACCTGGCTTGGAGAATTTTGAGCATTATTTTACTAGTGTGTGTGTGCATGCTCTTAAGAAACCTATATG
Source organism: Redunca redunca (assembly GCA_006410935.1). Taxonomy (NCBI): domain Eukaryota; kingdom Metazoa; phylum Chordata; class Mammalia; order Artiodactyla; family Bovidae; genus Redunca; species Redunca redunca. Next base: position 889,789 of record SJYQ01000648.1, on the reverse strand, counting down.
CAGGTCAGGAAGCAACAGTTAGAACTAGACATGGAACAACATGGTTCCAAATAAGAAAAGGAGTATGTCAAGGCTGTATATTGTCACCCTGCTTATTTAACTTATATGCAGAGTACATCATGAGAAACTCTGGGCTGGAAGAAGCACGAGCTGGAATCACGATTGCCGGGAGAAATATCAACAACCTCAGATATGCAGATGACACCACCCTTATGGTAGAAAGTGAAGAGGAACTGAAAAGCCTCTTGATGAAAGTGAAAGAGGAGAGTGAAAGAGTTGGCTTAAAACTCAACATTCAGAAACCAAAGACTATGGCATCTGGTCCCATCACTTCATGGGAAATAGATGGGGAAACAGTGGAAACAGTGTCAGATTTTATTTTGGAGGGCTCCAAAATCACTGCAGATGGTGATTGTAGCCATGAAATTAAAAGACGCTTACTCCTTGGAAGAAAAGTTATGACCGACCTAGATAGCAAATTGAAAAGTAGAGACATTACTTTGTCAACAAAGGTCCGTCTAGTCAAGGCTATGGTTTTTCCAGTGGTCATGTATGGATGTGAGAGTTGGACTGTGAAGAAAGCTGACTGCAAAGAAAGCTGACTGCCAAAGAATTTATGTTTTTGAACTGTGGTGTTGGAGAAGACTCTTGAGAGTCCCTTGGACTGCAAGGAGATCCAACCAGTCCATTCTGAAGGAGATCAGCCCTGGGATTTCTTTGGAAGGAATGATGCTAAAGCTGAAACTCCAGTACTTTGGCCACCTCATGCGAAGAGTTGACTCATTGGAAAAGACCCTGATGCTAGGAGAGACTGGGGGCAGGAGGAGAAGGGGATGACAGAGAATGAGATGGCTGGATGGCATCACTGACTCGATGGATGTGAGTCTGAGTGAACTCCTGGAGTTGGTGATGGACAGGGAGGCCTGGCGTGTTGCAATTCATGGGGTCGCAAAGAGTCAGACACGACTGAGCGACTGAACTGAACTGAACTGAACTGTGTGCATGGTAAGTCGCTTCAGTTGTGTCCAGCTCTGTGAGACCTTATGGACAGTAGCATGTGGGGCTCCTTTGTCCATGGGATTCTTTAGGCAAGAATACTGGAGTGGGTTGCCATTTCCTACTCCAAATAGTGTGAGATGAGTGCAATTCTGTGGTAGTTTGAACATTCTTTGTCATTGCTTTTTTGGGGGATTGGAAAGAAAACTGACATTTTCCAGTCCTATGGCCACTGCTGAGTTTTCCAAATTTGCTGGCATACTGACTACAGCACTTTCACAGCATCATCTTTTAGGATTTGAAATAGCTCAGTTGGAATTTCATCACCTCCACTAGCTTTGTTCATAGTAATGCTTCCTAAGGCCCACATCTTTACACTTCAAGATGTCAGGCTCTAGCTGAGTAATCATGCCATTGTGGTTATTTGGGTCATTAAGATTTCTTTATATAGTTCTGTGTATTCTTACCACTTCTTCTTACTAACTTCTGCTTCTGTTAGGTCCATAGCATTTGTGTCCTTTATTTTGACCATCTTTGCATGAAATGTTCCCTTGTTATCTCTCTAATTTTCTTGAAGAGACCTTTAGTCTTTGCCATTCTACTGTTTTCCTCTATTTTTTACATTGTTCAGTTAAGAAGACTTTCTTATCTCTCCTTGCTGTTCTTTAGAACTCTGCATTCATATGGGTATATTTTTCCTTTCCTCCTTTGCTTTTCATGTCTCTTCTTTTCTCAGCTATTTGCAAGGTCAAAGATGCCCAGATTTCTTCAAAAGAAACACATTCTGCATTGGTAGTGTACACAACTTTTTCAAATTTAATGTCTGTAAAATTTTTCTCATTGGCTAAGTGTCCCTAGTCGTGGCTGTTGTGAAGGAAAGTAGATGAAGAAAAGGAGAGCAGCCTGGAAAGTTATGCCATGTGGGGGATTATTAAGATCATCAGTGTCATGAGGATAGAGAAAATGATGCTTGAAAATACCTCAATAACCCTCAGAGTTCTCTGTCCTCTGTCTTTTCATGTGTCTGGGTATTTGTGTGTGTGTGTGTGCATGGTAATAGCACTTTACAAGAGATCTACTGTCTCACACCTTGAAGGGCACAATTCAATATTGCTAACTATAGAAACCATGTTGTAAAATTGATCCCTAAAATCTATTCATCTATCCTTTGTTTTACTTATTTAGTAATTTATTTAGTACACATACACAGAGAACTTGCCTCAAATGGGGGACTGTGCTATCTCCATTCTCAGAATCCAGCAGAAGAAGCATACACATGAGTGAACAAGAGCAATTAACTGAGCCAAGTCTTGAGTTGGGGTGCGTCCACAATGCTGGATCCCTAGAGAAAGGGACCAGACTAACACAGCTGAAAAAAGTTCTCTAGCAGAAGAGTCAAGGTTTATTGAATTGAATCTTGAAAGCTGTGAAGAAGCTGAATCTGCAAAGAAGATGGAGAAATAAGATCAGGAAGTGGGAGAATTGGTTTTCCAGCAGGTTCTTAGAGAAGTTTGAAGGTCATTTGACTGGAGGAAAGGTCACATAGAGGGAGTATATCAATGGAACAAGATTAAAGAAAGTCTTTTATGACATGTAAGAGCTTGGAACTTCTTTGGTTTTTGTTTTGTTTTGTTTTGTTTTGTATTTTTGTTTTTTTTTTTTTTTTCTGTAGCAAAACCACATGATTTATATTATTCGCTTTGAATATATTCTTGAACAGAAGTTAATTTGAATTAGACCACTTAATATTTCTGAAAACCTTTAATGACTTCCATTTCACTCAAAATTAAGTCCAACTAAAAATGGCAGGAGGAGAAGGGGACGACCGAGGATGAGATGGCTGGATGGCATCATGGACTTGATGGACGTGAGTCTGAGTGAACCCTGGGAGATGGTGATGGACAGGGAGGCCTGGCGTGCTGCGGTTCATGGGGTCACAAAGAGTTGGACACGACTGAGCGACTGAACTGAACTGAAAAATGGTTTATGGAACACTGTAGCCTTCCCATTTGTTCCTCTCATCTTCTAGACTGCCCTCTCATTTACTCTAATTCAGCTCCAAGGCCCTTTCTCTGATGCTCCCCTACCCTGGAAGTCTTGGTCCTCTAAATCCACACCACCTGCTCACTCTCTATCCCTAGTCCTTTGCTTGAAGCATCACTCAGCTTTTGCAGACCACTCTACTTAATGGTGACTGGTATCTTTAGCACAGCAGCCCTTTCCCCCTCCTCAGCTTTACTTTTTATCAGGGAACTTACTGCTATCACAGTATTGTACATATTTTTCATTTATAGTCCTCCATCAGAATCCATGGGGGAATTTCCAGGATCTGCTGTGGAAATCTGCAGCTTCCCAAGCCCTGTAGATGGCCCTTCTAAACAATGGGTTCAACATCTGTGCATTCAACCAACCTAAGATGGTAAACATAGTACATACCTAGTGTGTAACTCACAGATAGAAGGCAGACTGTCTCTACTGATTTTCTGGCTCCTCTCTTTAAAATGTAAGTTCCATAAGGCAGATACTCTCATCTGTTGTATTTATTCATGTAATATTGCTTCTGCTTCATCAGTTCAGTTTAGTCACTAAGTTGTGTCTGACTATTTGTGACCCCATGGAATGCAACACACCAGGCTTCCTTGTCCATCACCAACTCCCAGAGCTTGCTCCTGGTTACTGGTCAGTAAATATCTCTGGATGAATAAATGTCATTCTTCCGTAAACCTTAGTGCATAAAAATAAATTTAAGGTTTTATTGGGTACTATTTTATTCATAAAAATTTAACTTTTATAGAAAACATAGAATAATTATTGCTACTCCTGCTTTCTTTTGATTTCCATTCATATGCTATATCTTTTCTTAGCCCCTCAGTTTTACTCTGTATATATCCCTAGGTCTGAGGTGAAAGTGAAAGTGGCTCAGTTGTGTCTGATTCTTTGCAACCCCATGGGATATTCAGTCCATGGAATTCTCCAGGCCAGAACACTGGAGTAGGTAGCCGATCTCTTCTCCAGGGATCTTCTCAACCCAGGGATCAAACCCAGGTCTCTTGCATTGCAGGCAGATTCTTTACCAGCTAAGCTACAACGAAAGCCCAAGAATACCAGAGTGGGTAGCCTACACCTTCTCCAGTGGATCTTCCTGACTCAGGAATTGAACTGGGGTCTCCTGCATTGCAGGCAATTCTTTACCAACTGAGCTATCAGGAAAGCCCATTAGGTCCAAGGTGGGTCTCTTATAAAGCAATTATCTTCCAATCAAAAAAAAAAAAAAAGTAAAAACAAACAAACACACAAACATATTAATAGTATGAGGGTTTATTTCCCAATCATTTTTAAAAAGGCAGCTTGAAAATTGTAAGATACCTGACACCACTATATTCCTACCATGTGGCTTAAAACAAGCTGTTGACTCACTGGACTTAATTTTCCACATCTTTGGCATGAGGGGGATAGATAGCCAAATTTGAAGGTCTTTTGCAGCTCTTATTTGCTGTGTGTTTCCTTTGTTAACTGATGAGCTGATCAAGTTCATCCTATCTCAGAATTCCATCACTGGATAGAAGGTACCATTTGATGACAATGGAGCCTTTGAGATTACTCACTGAGGTCCTTAAGTAAGTGACTACAATTTTGCTACCTAAAGTAATAGAAAGGTGTAAAAGAGATTTTAAAAATATAAAAATCGTAAGATGTCTTTCCTTTTCTACTTCTCACTTACTATACTGTCTTATCCTGATACGGTCAAGCTACTATTTGAAGAAAAAAACTATGCGACCAGGAGACTGGTTCATAACTCTTTCTCTTAGGCTTTACTCATTCTAAGACCTTGGTAAGAATCACACCCACTTTTGGCTTCACAGTATAGCAGATATAGTACCATAATGCGTTGGAGGTCTTCTTTTTGGAGAGATGATTAGAGTTTGGGAAGCCTGAGAAGAACCAGAGAGAGACCCTGGAGAAATGAGGTCTAGAGATTATGATTTTTGCTATAACTGATGGGAAAAGAAACCCCAATTCTTCCTTTTCCTTTGAACACAGTTGGAAACAAAAGTTCCAAAGAACAAGGTGAGGAAAAAAAAAAAAAACAGGCTTTTTAAAACTTGACCTCAAATCTAGACCTTGTGCCAAAGGAAGAAATGATATTCTCAATAACAACACATAGTTCAGAACTATTTCTCCTGGTAGAAAACTAATAGACCCTCACAGGTGCAAATCAGATAGTAATAAATAACATTATTATTCCACGAGCTTGAACAATGCACAAATTAAGCACAAAGGTAGAAAGCAGGTCAAGTTATCTGGGATTATGGATTTAGAATTTAAGTAACAGTTAACACCATTATATTTGCTTCCATCAGCAGGACAGTCTTTATTCATAGGTAATAACAGTAATAAAAATTAACACTTGTTGCTCAAGTGAGTACTACTTTTGTGCCCAGATAATAAATATTTTACTTAGTTTAGTTTTGTTTACATAGTTTAGTTCAAATGCAAACAAATGTTTTCTATAGTCAGATAGCAAATATTTTATTATTTGTAGGCAAATAAAGTCAGTCTTCATCCCAAGTATCCAACTCTGCAGATTGTAGACATGTTAAAAAGTGAGTGTTCCAATACAAATATATATACAAAGAAAGCAGTGGCAAGATTTAGCCATGGGCTACAATTTATGACCTTCAGTTTAGTTCATTTGACTGCTAGAACAACTCGGAAGTATTATTCTTAACCCTGGTTTATTGATTAGGAAAATAGTGCTCAACTAGGACCAATAAGTTGTCTGGGATGTAGAAGGACTTGTGTTCTAGTATTTGTCATCTTGATCCCAATCTCTTGCTGTTTTCCATACAGTGCATTTTTTTACTTATTTGCGACCCATAAAGTTGTCCTTCCTGCTTTCTATGTACCCTTCCACCCTAGGCATTTTCCCTGGTGGCTCAGAGGTTAAAGCGTCTGCCTCCAATGCAGGAGACCTGGGTTCAATCCCTGGAGAAGGAAATGGCAGCCCACTCCAGTATTCTTGCCTGGAGAATCCCATGGACGGAGGAGCCTGGTAGGCTACAGTCCACAGGGTCACAAAGAGTCAGACACGACTGAGCGACTTCACCTCACCTCACTTCACCTTGCCTCACCTTCCACCCTAGGAGCAATTGGCATTAGAAGACACATTAGTTCCTTCAGATTTTGTTCAACCCCAAGCTTCAGTGGGGAACATGTGCCTTCTGTTTCTCAAATACAGGTGCTGCTCCAGTTTATAAAGATGTTTGCTGGTTCTGCCTTTTCCTCCTGTCTCTCTTGTTCTGCCTCTTGAAAACCTGGTTATAAGGGCCTTATTTAAATATCAAACTCTATTTGTTCTCTACCATCTTTCCTTGCATTGTTCTGAAAAACAAGGGAGTAGGTTTGAAACCAAGGGTTTACACATTGACCACTACTCAACTCTGAAATTTCTTCTTGTTGAGAAAAAAAATGTATCATGTTGTAAAGTTAAATCTTGACCAAAGTAAGCAAAGGAATGATAGGAAAGGCAATATTTTTAGAGGGAATGGTGGCTCAGTGGTAAAGAATCCACCTGCCAATGGAGAAGATTCAGGAGACACATGTTCAATCCCTCAGTCGGGAAGATCCCCTGGAGTAGGAAATGGAAACCTACTCCAGTATTCTTGCCTGGAAGATTCCACAGACAGAGGCACCAGGAAGGGCACAGCCCACAGGGTCACAAAGGGTCAGACATGACTGAGCACACGCACATGCACACACGCTGAGATAGGCTATTGAAATTCACCAGTTTCTCAGTTTTCACCTGAGTTGCATGGACTTGGATATGTCACTTGATGTCAGTACAATGGGATATAAACATAGTTGAAAAGAATGACCTTTTCAAGTTCCCAGAGTTAACTTGTACACATTGATAGCAATATCACTGATACCATAAATTCTGATAAAGATACAAATTAAAGTGCAACTTCTCAATCCCCCTGCTTTCCACCTCATTGTTGCTGTTCAGATGCTCAGTCCCGTCAGACTCTGGGCGACTCCATGGACTGCAGCACTCCAGATTTCTCTGTCCTTCATCATCTCCCGGAACTTGCTCAAACTCGTGTCCATTGAGTCGGTGATGCCATCCAACAACCTCATCTTCTGTCATCCCCTTTTCCTCTGGCCTTCTATCTTTTCCAGCATCGGAGTCTTTTCTAATGAGCCGGATCTTCACATCAGGTGACCAAAGTATCGGAGCTTCAGCTTCAGCATCAGTCCTCCCAATAAATACTCAGGATTGATTGATTTCTTTTAGGACTGACTGGTCCTATCTCCTTGCCATCCAAGGGACTCTCAAGAGTCTTCTCCAACACCAACATTCAAAAACATCAATTCTTCAGTACTTAGCTTTCTTTATGGTCCACCTCTCATGTTCATACAAGACTACGGGTAAAACTATTGCTTTGACTAGACAGACCTTTGTTGGCAAAGTAATGTCTCTGCTTTTGAATATTCTGTCTAGGTTTGTCATAAATTTTCTTCCAAGGAGCAAGCACCTTTTAATTTCATGGCTGCAGTCAATATTTGGAGGGATCTTGAAGCCCAAGAACATTAAGTCTGTCACTGTTTTGATTGTTTCCCCATCCATTTGCCATGAAGTGATGGGACAGGAGGCCATGATCTTATTTTTTTGAATGCTCAGTTTTAAGCCAGCATTTTCACTCTCCTCTTTCACCTTGATCAAGAGGCTTTTTAGTTCCTCTTCACTTTCTGCCATAAGGATGGTGTCATCTCCATATCTGAGGTTATTGATATTTCTCCCGGCAATCTTGTATCCTAATACCTATCTACGTTGCCCTTCTCCAGGTCATCACGATCTCTTCCACATCAAAAACAAAGTTACCCCCATCTAGAGCTCTTCACTAGGTCTGGTTTCCAGTATGATAAGGAAAAATTTCCCCAACAGGAGATGAGAATAATGAGGACAACTTACTTTCTTGGAAGACGTGTTTCCATCTTAAAGGAAAATAGCATTCTCCCTCCTGCAAACCCAGTGGCATATAATATAGTATTCATAACATATTATTGCCATAATCAGATATAAGTAAAACTGTTCCTTCAGAGAATATCAAGGTCTCTTGTCAACTTGCATGAATAAAACAACCTTCTAAAAAACTACAAAAAACACTCACATCAGGTACTGCCTTAAATAGAAGAGCAATTTTCTAACATTAATCCCAGAGAATTACATTAATATGCAAGATTTACCTCACCCAACTTTAACATCCTGTTTTCTTTAAAACCAGGCAACCAGAGCATATTCTCAGGTTGGTGGTTGGCACTAATACAAAATAAGCAAATCCACAGCTCCATTGAGATTAATGTGTTTATTTGCACAACTAAAGGTGTGTGGCCTAATGTTAACCTTCAGCTCGGAATACCACAGTATTTAATGTAATATATATATACATTTCATTTTTAATGACAGCAGTTAAAAGAAAGCAAACATTTTGCTTCCTTCCCTACGAAGGATTCTTTTGTAAATTTGGGGAACGAATTGTTCCACTGTCTGTTTCCACTTCACTGTTTTAGTTTCCTGGAACTGCCTTGAGCCTGTTTTTCCACTGGTAGTCAGAACTGCCCAGGCTTGGTGCTTCCTGGAGTGTGTGAAAGTTTCAGCTTTGCAGGAGGCTTAGAGTGTTGGCTCAAGTAATGTGACTACATACACAAGAGCTTGCTTTTTAAGGCCGGTTAATGTGAAATGCTTTATAAAGAACGTCATTAACTGCATCTAACGAGGGACATTTCCTTCACCATCTGGAGAAAATGTCCTCCAGAGCACTCAGAGATTTTTTTTTTTAATGAATTTTACATTCCTCTTGTATGTATCATCAGGTCCTTCGGATGTAGAGGGAAGAAAGAAGAAGCATGAGGCTATCCTAATTGAAATTTCAAATTGCATAATATTGGAAGCTATACTGGGTAACAGCATGCTCTTTCCAATTACAAAGAGTTAATTTATGCTTTTTAATGAGGGAACTGACATTTGTTCTGTACCTACCATGTGTTCAGTGCTTTACATTTTACATTTGTTGCTTTTCACAGTCCCTGTAAAATACATACTGTTCCCCTCTCCGTCATGATGAAAAATCGGAGAAGCTGATCAGAGAAGCTAAGTTAGTTGCCTAGAGTCACATAATATTATGGGGGATAAGAGCAAAAATTCCATAATCAGAGCACTTGGGATCATATCTCACCTACATCACTTACTGATAAGACTAAATCTGTCTTAGAAGCTACACTGTGTGGTTAATAGATGTTTCAACAAAAAATATTGGTGCTATGAGAAGTAATCATAAAAATTAAAATGTTCGTTAAGTCATTTAAAAATATTTCAATGGTATGCTGGGAAAAGTTTGATAAATAAGGTACAAAGGAACTTAAAACCTAAAAGAAAAATATTTTGAAAAGTAAAACCTTAAAATAGGCGAAGTATATGATTAGTAAATGAAGCAATAACAATAACCAATAACTGTAATAATTTTAGCACGTTAGTCACTAAGGGGAACTTATAAATGAAATAAGAAAATATGTTAACATATTGGCAAATACATTAATATTAATATATTAGTATTTAGCACTGGAGAAACAGGCACTTTCATAAGCAAATGGAACAGAGCAACAGTGCAATTTTCTCAGAGGGTAGATTTCTAATATTTTCTTACATAGTCATGCTACTGAGACATGTAATATATAAGTATTTATCTTAAACAAATAATTGATCATATGAACTGAATTGCAGCCCCCTCGAAATGCACAGGTTGAAGCACTAGCCATCAAATTAATAGTATTTGGAAATGGGCCATTTAGAAGATATTTATGCTTATGTAAACTTATCTAGTAGAGGACAGAGGAGCCTGGCATGCTACAGTCCATGGGGTCACAAAGAGTTGAACATGATTTAGCTACTCAACAACAAAAACAAAAGTTTATGATGGTAGGACCTTCACCATAGAATTAGTGTCCTTATAAGAAAAGGAAGAGACATCACAGCTATCCTTGATATATGAGGAAGCAGTTAGAAAGTGGCCATCTGCAAGGCAGGAAGAGTCCTCACCAGGAACTGAATCAGCCAGCACTTTGATCGTGAACACCACAGTCTCCAGAACTATGAGAAATAAATGTCTGTTGTCTAAAACACTCAATCTGTGGTTTAAAACAGCCTGAAATGATGAAAACAATTGGCTGAAAAAATTAGAAAAGGAGACACAGATGTAAACAACAGACTTCTGGACTCAGTGGGAGAAGGCTAGGGTGGGATGATTTGAGAGAATAGCATTGAAACATATACATTACCATATGTAAAATAGATGATCAGTGTAAGTTCTATTTCTGGAAACAAGGCACACAAAGCCAGTGCTGTGGGACAACCTAGAGGGATAGGGTGGGCAAGGTCATGGGAAGGGGGTTTAGGATGGAGGGGCATGTGTATACCTTTGGCTAATTTATGTTAACATATGGTTCCAAATCAGAAAAGGAGTACTTCAAGGCTGTATATTGTTACCGTGCTTATTTAACTTATATGCAGAGTACATCATGCGAAATGCCAGACTGAATGAAGCACAAGTTGGAATCAAGATTGCTGGGAGAAATATCAATAACCTCAGATATGCAGATGACACCACCCTGATGGCAGAAAGTGAAGAACTAAAGAGCCTTTTGATGAAAGTGAAAGAGAAGAGTGACAAAGTTGGCTTAAAACTCAACATTTAGAAAAATAAGATCATGGTATCGGTCTCATCATGGCAAATAGATGGCAAATAGATGGGAAAACAATGGAAACAGTGACAGACTGTATTTTGGGGGCTCCAAAATCACTGCAGATGGTGATTGCATCCACGAAATTAAAAGACAATTGCTCCTTGGAAGAAAAGTTATGACCAACCTAGACAGCATAGTAAAAAGCAGAAACATTACTTTACCAACAAATGTCCATCTAGTCAGAGCTATGGTTTTACCAGTAGTCATGTACGGATGTGAGAGTTGGAGTATAAAGAAAACTGAGCGCTGAAGAATTGATGCTTTTGAACTGTGGTGTTGGAGAAGACTCTTGCGAGTCCCTTGGACTGCAAGGAGATCCAACCAGTCCATTCTGAAGGAGATCAGCCCTAGGATTTCTTTGGAAGGAATGATGCTAAAGCTGAAACTCCAGTACTTTGGCCACCTCATGCGAAAAATCAACTTACTGGAAAAGACCCTGATGCTGGGAAAGATTGAAAGTGGGAGAAGAAGGGGATGACAGAGGATGAGATGGTTGGACGGCATCACCAGATGTGATGGACATTAGTTTGAATAGGCTCCGGGAGTTGGTGATGGACAGGGAAGCCTGATGTGCTATGAGGTCAAAAAAGGTCGCAAAGAGTCAGACAATGACTGAGCGACTGAACTTGAACTTGATGACAAAAATAATCACAATAGTGTAAAGTAATTATCCTCCAATTGAAGTAAATTATTTAATTAAAAAAAGAAATATGGACATTTACAAAACATCATATATTGTAAAGTTTTAAAAAAATCCAAATATCACATAGCAGTAATCAATTAATTTATGGTAATTTATGGTTTCATTTACCATAAATGAAACACCTTCATCTGTTTAAATGAGCAATAAATTTGCTTTCATCTATTTAAAGTTATGATTTGTTATTATGCTTATTAACTTATATAAAGAGTCTCTATATTCTTAAGTGGAAAAGAATAAAATACTGCATACTGCATTCAGCAATAAGAGATACATTATCATCTTAGCAATGAAAGATGGTTGAGTACTGTGTACCAGATAATATACTGAGCATATGAGTGCATAGATTTAACTGGTAATAAAAATATTTCTATAAGATTATTCCTCACATGAAAATGAGAAATAAGCACCAGAGTTTAAGGGATTTATGAAAACTCTCTTGACTAGTATGTGGCACAAGCCAGATATAAACCCAGGCCTATCTGATTTCAAAAGAATAGTTGAAATCACTGGCTCTAACTTTTTAAAATCATATACCCACAAATGCATGTTTGTGAATAATATACAAATATACAAGTTGCATACAGATTCATAATCATTAGTTAATTCTTAGCATATTTACACTATGAATAGAATTCTTTGCTAGGAAATATAGATAACAACCATATTTNAATTAATATTGTGCTGTAGGTCACAAAGTATGTGTGTGTGTGTGTGTGTGTGTGTGTGTGTATAAAGAAGTGTGTGTGTATATAAAGAAGTTTGTGTGTGTGTGTGTATAAAGAAGTGTGAATAAAGAAATTTATGAATGTATGTTCTTAATTTCTAGATTTTACTTTATTTTTGAAAGAATATTGGATCTGTCTTATAGATAGCTTAGTTACTTATGTGTTAATTTAATAAGGTGATCATGGAGCAGGAAATGGCACCTCACTCCAGCACTCTTGCCTGGAAAATTCCATGGATGGAGGAGCCTGGTGGGCTGCAGTCCACGGGTTGCTAAGAGTTGGATATGACTGAGCGACTTCACTTTCACTTTTCACTTTTATGCATTGGAGAAGGAAATGGCCACCCACTCCAGTGTTCTTGCCTGGAGAATCCCAGGGATCGGGGAGCCTGGTGGACTGCCATCTATGGGGTCACACAGAGTAGGAAATGACTGAAGCGACTTAGCAAAAGCAGCAGTAATAAGGTGGTCAATCTGAAATCAGACTGATTATATTTTGTGCAGCCAAAGATAGAGACGCCAAAGATAGAGAAGTCAGCAGAAACAAGACCAGGAGCTGACTGTGCACAGATCATGAATTCCTTATTGCCAAAGTGAGACTTAAATTGAAGAAAGTAGGGAAAACCACTAGACCATTCAGGTATGACCTAAATCAAACACCTTATTTATACAGTGGAGCTGACAAATAGATTCAAGGGATTAGATCTGATAGAGTGCCTGAAGAACTATCGATGAAGGTTTGTGACATTGTACAGGAGGCAGAGATCAAGACCATCCTCAAGAAAAAGAAATGCAAAAAGGAAAAACAGTTGTCTGAGGAGGCCTTACAAATAGGTGAGAAAAGAAGAGAAGCGAAAGGCAAAGGAGAAAAGAAAAGATATACCCAGTAAATGCAGAGTTCCAAAGAACAACAAGAGATAAGAAAGCCTTCATCAGTGATCAATGCAAAGAAATAAAGGAAAACAACAGAATGGGAAAGACTAGATATCTCTTCAAGAAAATTAGAGATACCAAGGGAACATTTCATGCAAAGATGGAACCAATAAAAGGGAAAAATGCTATGGACCTAACAGAAGCAGAAGATATTAAGAAGATGTGGCAAAAATACACAGAAGAACTATACAAAAAAGATCTTCATGAACCAGAAATCATGATGGTGTAATCACTCACCTAGAGCCAGACATCCTGGAATGAGAAGTTTAAGTGGGCCTTAGGAAGCATTGCTGCAAAGCTAGTGGAGGTAATGGAATTCCAGTTTAGCTATTTCAAACCCTAAAAGATGATGCTGTGAAAGTGCTGCACTCAGTATGCCAGCAAATCTGGAAAACTCAACAGTGGCCACAAGATTAGAAAAGGTCAGTTTTCATTCCAATCCCAAAGAAAGGCAATGACAAAGAATGCTCAAACTACTGCACAATTGCACTCATCTCGCACGCTTACAAAGTAATGCTCAAAATTCTCTAAGCCAGGCTTCAACAGTAGGTGAACAGTGAGCTTCCAGATGTTCAAGCTGGATTTGGAAAATCAGAGAAACCAGAGATCAAATTGCCAACATCCATTGGATCACTGAAAAAGCGAGAGAGTTCGAGAAAAACATCTATTTCTGCTTTATTGATCATGGCAACGCCTTTGACTGTGCAGGTCACAACAAACTGGAAAACTGTTTAAGCGATGAGACCAGACCTGACCTGCCTGCTAAGAAACCTGTATGCAGGTCAGGAAGCAACAGTTAGAACTGGACATGGAACAACAGACTGGTTCCAAATAGTAAAAGGAGTGCGTCAAGGCTGTATATTGTCACTCTGCCTTTTTAACCTATATGCAGAATACATCATGAGAAATGCTGGACTGGATGAAGCACAAGCTGGAATCAACATTGCCAGGTGAAATATCAATAACCTCAGATATGCAGATGACACCACTCTTATGGCAGAAAGTGAAGAAGAACTAAAGAGCCTTTTGATGAAAGTAAAAGAGGAGAGTGAAAAAGTTGGCTTAAAACTCAACATTCAGAAAGCTAAGATCATGGCATCTGGTCCCATCATTTCATGGCAAATAGATGGAGAAACAATGGAAACAGTGAGAGACTTTATTTTGGGGGCTCCAAAATCACTGCAGATGGTGACCACAGCCATGAAATTAAAAAACGCTTGCTCCTTGGAAGGAAAGTTACGACCAACCTAGACAACATATTAAAAATCAGAGACATTAGTTTGTCAATAAAGGTCCATCTAGTCAAAGCTATCTTTTTTCCAGTAGTCTTGTATGTATGTGAGAGTTGAACTATAAAGAAAGCTGAATGCTGAAGAATTGATGATTTTGAACTGTGGTATTGGACAAGACTCTTGAGAGTCCCTTGAACAACAAGGAAATCTAACCAGTCCATTTGAAAGGAAATCAGTCCTGAATATTCATTGGAAGGACTGATGCTGAAGCTGAAACTCCAATACTTTGGCCACCTGATGCAAAGAACTGACCCATTTGAAAAAACCCTGATGTTGGAAATGACTGAAAGTGGGAAAAGGGGATGACAGAGGATGAGATGGTTGGATGGCATCTCCAATTCAATGGACATGAGTTTGAGTAAGCTCCAGAAGTTAGTGATGGACAGGGAAGCCTGGCGTGCCGCAGTCCGTGGGGTCGCAAATAGTCGGACACGACTGAGCAACAGAACTGAACTGAATAAGTGTGAGAAGTTGAGGATTTTTTTTTAAGTGAAAGATCAGTGACTATTATATTTTACAGAAATATTTTGGAGTTTTAAAATATTATAATGTTCTTTAAATTATCTGATTTCCTTGCATTTTAAAAGCACTTTACTGCATTTATTTTCTAAAGTATCATATCACTATGAATTACTGAAAAAGTGACTTACACCCAGTTAAAGATATTTTATCAAAGTCTTTGCAAAGTCTTGTAGAATAATGTGAATGAGGAGTTAATTTAATGCTTAGTAAACAGTCTTATTATACAAAAAGACCTTTTAACATGTCACACATTTCTAAAGATATAAAAATCACTGCTATGTCATCACTTCATGGAAAATAGAGGGGCAAAGTGGAAGCAGTGACAGATCCTGGGCTCCAAAGTCATCGAGGACAGTGTCTGCAGCTATGAAATTAAAAGATGCTTGCCTCTTGGAAGGAAAGCTATTACAAACCCATTACAAAGTAGAGACATCACTTTGCCAACAAAAGACTGTGTAGTCAAAACTATGGTTTTTCCAGTAATCATGTATGGATATGAGAGTTGGACCATAAAGAAGGCTGAGCACGGAAGAATTGATGCTTTCAAATTGTCATGCTGGAGAAGACTCTCGAGAGTCCTTTGGGCTACAAGGAGATCAATCCAGTCAATCCTAAAGGAAATCAATTCTGAATATTCATTGGAAGGACTGATGCTTAAGATCAAACTCCAATACTTTGGCCATCTGACATGAAGAGCCAGCTCATTGGAAAAGACCCCAATGCTGGGAAAGATTGAAGGCAAAAGGAGAAGAGGGCGGCAGTGGATGAGATGGTTGGATGGTGTCACCGACTCAACGGACATGAATTTGAGCGAACTCCAGGAGATTGTGGAGGACAGAGGAGACTGATGCACTGTGGTCCATGAGGTCACAGAGTCAAACATGACTTAGTGACTGAAAAACAGAAACAATAACTGTATGCCTGTGCCACAGAGGGTGATTCTAAGATGAAATGAGTGTTGAACATAATACTAAGTCAAAATACGCACTGAGTTTTCAAAGTCATGAAGGTTGTTTTTTAAAAGTTTATTTTGAGAAAGAGTGGATTTATGGTAGTATTTATTATGGAATTTTTTTTTACGGAGAAAAAAAATTCTATCTTTTATGCTTAACTCCTCTCTCGTCTCTGCTCATTGTCCTCTGTATTCAACAAGCTGTCTCCCAGAGTTCTCTAATAGTATCCAACTCCATGTGATCTCTGAGCATTATTTGGGTTACAGACCTCCAGTAATGCTTTTTTCCTTGAGTTTTTTTACTATCTGTGAGGTTTCACTCTATACATGAAAAGGTTGGTACTCACTAAAGACTCAAGAGGACCCCTTGTAAAAAGGTTCAAGATCCCTTCTCTAAGACATCTCTTTTCTCTTGGAGACTCAGTTCCACACTTTATAGCTTCCCGGTCCCCTTTACCCTTATTTTGACTCTTCTACTCAACAAGATTACTGGTCTGTTTGGCATTCCTGGACTGTCCATTCTGTAATTCCCTCGTCAGAAAGCTGGGACAGTCATAGAGCTCCCCTTGTTTGCTTTCTTTTCAGGTATTAGATTTTTTTGCTGCATGCTGTCCAACATGTTAAAAGTTACTTTTGATATTTTGTACGTTTCTTTCTAATTTATATTATGTGTGTGTGTGTTCAGTGGCTAAGTCGTGTCTAACTCTTCGCAACCCCATGGACTGCAACACTACAGGCTTAGGAGGGTAGTTCTGTACTATTTCCTTTAATTATACCCAGAAGCTGAAGTTAAACATGCATTCCATGTTCTATTTTCCATCTCAAATTATCTAGCCATGTTGTACAATATTTCTTATTAGTGATGTTACAATAAAACAAAATGCCATTAAGATACTCAAAATACAAACAGTATGAAAATGGCCCCCAATTTAAACATGTCCAATAATTTCAGGGGACTTCCCTGATGGCCCAGTGGTAAAGAATGCAGTGTAGAAGATGCAGGTTCATTTCCTGGGTTGGGAAGATCCTTTGGAGGAGGAAATGGCAACCCACTCCAGTATTCTTGCTTGAACAATCCCATGAACAGAAAATCCTGGCTGGCTGCAGTCCAAAGAGTAGCAGAGAGTCGGACTGAACTGAGTCACTGAGCACATACACACACTTATAATTTCAGAAAGAATTTAAATCCAAAAATTAAAAATGGAATAATTTTGCAAGTTAAATTCCAAAGGAATTAATGTTTAAAATAAAATTCTTCTTCCTTGTTAATTAAAGTTCAAGGAAATTCAAATTTAAACTATATTAGTCTGAATTTCTTAAAGATCTGGTTCAATTCAGTGCAACCAGACACTCTCGATGCTTGATTGCATCAAAATTCCTTTTGTAGTAACCAGAAGCTTTTTGTTGTACCTCTGTCTCCCTCTGTGTTTCTCTACCTCTGTCTCTCCCTTTCCCTTTCTGTTTCAGTTCCATGATAAATTAGCTTGTTTCTCATTTCCCAAAGTCTAAATAGAATTCACAATATTATAGCACTGACCATCAGAGAATGCCATTTGTGTTATTCCTAACTTTTTGGAAGTTTTAGGAATGTGTAAGAGTGATTTCCCAGGTCTTCAGGTATTAAAAAAGAAAAAAACCTTTTCTATAGGCTGCAGTCCATGGGGTCGCTAGAGTCAGACACGACTTAGAGACTTCACTTTCACTTTTCACTTTCATGCACTGGAGAAGGAAATGGCAACCCACTCCAGTGTTCTTGCCTGGAGAATCCCAGGGACGGGGAAGCCTGGTGGAAATGGACTGCCGTCTATGGGGTCACACAGAGTCGGACACGACTGAAGCGACTTAGCAGCAGCAGCAGCAGCTAGCATATATTTATAAATATGTCTATCCATATTATAGCTGTCTCAATATCTGTCTCTCTTAGTTTCCATTTATCCTTTTATCCTTGAAAACAATTGCTAATGCATGGATTCTTTCTAGTAATATAATGCCCACTCTTCCCTTCTGAGGCATTTTAAGTCCTTTGGCCCAGGGCCACTTCCACTACCTCTTACTGTGGAATTTGTCCAGTCATTCTTTTTGCCTCACAGGCAGGAAATTATTTAATCTAGAGCTAACTTGAAAACATCTGGAAGAGGTGAACCTGTGTTCAGGGTCAGATTCAGGTTTTTGTGCGGTCTGAAGTTTATACAATTTGCAACATCCTCTTACTTAAGAAATGGTATGTAATTTCAATTACAAAATCAGTTGTGACCTTGATCTTGCTCCTGTCTGTAATGCCTTAGAGTGGATTAGCACAGAGACAGATATTCCTGGAATCATGGCCTAGATCTGGATAGCTAACAATGCTATGACTCTTCATGAAAGTGAGCATGATCCATATACATATATCCCACTCAGCCCAAACTCTTTTTGTCCCCACTTTAACTTCTTTTAGCTGGGTCCTTAAAAATGTCCATGGTAACTCCCATCCCATCCATCAGCTGGGGAAAAAGAGACCTAGAGGAAAATTCAGACTCTAAATAACCGGTGGTCATAACTGATGATGGCTCAAATAGCTTGCATTTGCCAATTTTTCAAAACATATGACTTGAACAAATTGCTAAGAAGTTTCAGAGTGCTTTCAAGGGAAACTGCATAAGAGAGACACTGAAGCCTGTACTCCATTGCATATGCCTGTGTGCTCAGTCCTGTCGAAACCTTTGTGGCCCCATGGATTGTAGCCCCTCAGGCTCCTCTGTCCATGGGATTCTCCAGGCAAGAGTATTGGGGCAGATTACCATTTCCTCCTCCAGGGATCTTCCCAGCCCAAGGATCAAACCTGTATCTCTTGCATTTGCTGCATTGGCAGGCAGATTTTTTGCCACTGAGGCATGTGGGAATCCCTATGCTTCATTAGTTTGACCACAAAGTCACTTATGCAGAGGTGTTTTAATAAATCCAGGTTTAGCCTCTGGCCCTAAAAGAAGAATTACTCTGGAGCACCTAATCTTTCATTGGATTTCCCTGGTGGCTCAGATGGTAAAGAATCTGTCTGCAATGCAGGAGACTGAGGTTTGATTTCTGGGTCGGGAAGATCCCCTCGACTAGGAATTGCTACCCATTCTAGTAGTCTTCCCTGGAGAATTCGATGAACAGAGAAGCCTAGGGGATTACAGTCCATGGGGTCTCAAAGAGTCAGATACAACTGAGCGAGGAACACATTCATTCTTTTCTTTCAGCCTAGCATTATATGACTATCCTTGAAACTAGCAATTAGAAGTTGTGCTCTACTACCTTTGACTTGTTCATGGGCAACTCATGCCTAACATTTGAAAGGGAAAAAAAAATACTCTTCTCTCCCCAGGTTCTATGCATGCTATTGGATGCTTGGGGCTAGTGCACTGGGACGACCCAGAGGGATGGTACGGGGAGGGAGGAGGGAGGGGGGTTCAGGATGGGAACACGTGTATACCTGTGGCAGGCACATGTTGATGTCTGGCAAAACCAATACAATATTGTAAAGTAATTAACCTCCAATTAAAATAAATAAATTTATATTTAAAAAACAAGAAAGCTAAGAAGAGTATTTCTCTTATGTAAAATGGTTGCTTTTCCCAATCCTGTGAGGAAAAGATGCATTTTATATAGTTCAGTACCAAAACACAGAAACACAGAATCCAGTTGCAACCTCTCATGAGTTGGTGGCTAGGATTCACAGAGAAACATCCGCGGTGGTCACTGTTGAGGGCCGTGTGTGACTGGGGCTTCCAAAGCAACCTGCTATGTGCTAAGGCCAAAGTCCTTCTAGTATAAGGTCAAGGTTTGTTGGTTTGTCTGATATTTTTGGCTGTGCTGGGTCTTCTTGCTGCAGGCTTTTCTTTCGGTGCAGCGAGTGGCTATACTCTGTAGTTGCATTGCATGGGATTCTTATTGCTGCACTTCTCCTGTTACAGAGCACTGGGGTCCAGAGCACTCTGGCTCCAGCAGTTGCAGTGCGTGGGCTTCCTAGCTACACTTGCTGGTCCCCAGAGAACAGGCTCAGTAGTTGTGTCACACGGCCTTTGTTTCTCCATGGCATGTGGGATCTGCCCAGACCGGGGATGGAACCCATGTCTCCTGCACTGGCAGGCAGATTTTTTACCGCTGAGCCATCAGGGAAGCCCCGATGGCCAAAGTGTAACAGCTGCTCTGCGCCTTTCTCTCACTGAGCCTGCAGGCCATGACTTACTGGAATCTTTACCACGCAGAAGCTAGTGTGTCCAGTAATGGGGCTTACCAGACCAGTCTCCAAGCCTTTGCTGAGGAATCAGAAGTTCTAGACTCAGATCTGACACACTGTCACCTCCAGCCACACGCTTGACAAAGCAAATCACATGGCTGAACCCAGAATCAATAGCTGGGAATACACGTCACCCACAATGAGGCCACAGAACAGAGGAGGCAGAGAAAAGTGAAGAATTGGAGCCAGTGGTTCAACTCACTTCAAATCTCTGTCTGAAATGCTAAGTGAGATTCCTGATGTCAGTCTCTATATAATCTTTAAGTACTGCTCTGGGCATACACAGTCACTTGGAGACCCTTACTCTAAACAAACAAAAGAAGAAAAGGTAAATACCACATTCTTGCCTGAATTAATGATGCCTAGCATTTGATACAAGCTCAGTCATTGTTTTTAATGAATGAAGAATGATGATGAACAATTGTCTGCATCGAATATTACCTACACTCACAAAGTCTCCTATTTATAACACAATTATGAATGATTTAGCCACTAAAAAGGTCATGAATAAAGAATCTTTTGTTATTATTAACTCATAGATTTGCAGATTGATTTTTCTAGGTGTTTTGAAAATTTTTTGCTTTTTGTTTTTAATTTTTATTTCTCCAGTATCTCAAACTTTGTTTACAAGGATTTTTTAAAATGGTATCTTTATCAATTTATCAATTTAAAAATCTGTATCACTTTGTCAATTTAAAATTACTCCCTAGCCTTCTATAACTTTAACGCTTTCTCCTTACTCTTTAATCTTTTGTTTAGAACTCTGACATTTAATGATGACTTTGCAATGAGAATATAAGGCCAAAAAGAGAAGGCTTTCAAGCTAGAGGGCCACTTTCAGATAGATGAAGATTATATCTCAATTTCATGTTATTGCATGTTATTGCAGTTTATTTTTTAAACTTTAAAAAAATGAAAACTCTATTGTAACCTTAAAAGATAAAATAAACATTGTGACAACATAAATGTCAACTGTGACTGAAGACTGACTTAGAAGCTCCTTGTTTTTAATAAATTTGCGTATATGAGGTAAGATTACAAAGCAATTTTGAGCAAACCTCAGAATATATGAATGCATATGAATGGAAATGGAAATGACACAAAATACATTGGAGGATCGATCAGGATGATTTTAAATAGTTGGATTTCCTAAGCATTTACTGAGCACATACTGTGTTCACAACATAAGGGTAATCCCTATGGGTATATTAAGATTGAAACATCACACTGTAAAGGATTTTGAAGAGCTCTAAGTGGCTCAATGGTAAAGAATCCGTCTGCCAGTGCAGAAGACATGGGTTTGATCAGTGAGTTGGGAAGATCCCCTGGAGGAGGAAGTAGCAACCCACTCCAGTATTCTTGCGCATGGAGAGAGGATCCTGGCAGGCTACAACATGCCTTAAGGTGACAAAAGTGAAGTGTAGGATAGGACTTAGGGACCAAACAACAGCAGCAACAACCATTTACTCCCTGGTCTGCGTCACTTAGTTCAGCTTGTTGAGTTGCAGTTGCCTCATCTGTATAAGAGGAGGCATTGGTTTTCTTTGTTTGCTTTGATTTAGACCCAAGTCACTAACAAGCTTCTTTAATTTGCACACAACTTTTCATTTCCCCAGTTTATGTCTGAGGAAACTTGAGAAACCAGTATAAAACATATCAGGTCAACATATGAATAAAACCCCCAAAAAAGGAAACTGGATTTGTAAGCAAAGTTTCTAGAGTTGGCCTAGGTTTAAATCAAGCCTCTCTCACTTATCAGAGCTAAGAAATCATTAATCGTTGTGCTTCTGTATCTTCTCAGGAAAATGGTACAATGACATTTTCTGCCCCATGGAAATTATGTGAGGAATGAAAAGGAAGCCTAGTGAAGTGCTAAAGGCAGCAACTGGCACATATTAGGTTCTCAGTACTTTTCACCAGATTAGGGATGAAATTCCCATTTGGTCTCCCAGATACCATAGTCCATGCTGTTTCTAGGCATGATCAGAGCTATAGTGAAAGTCTCTCAGTCATGTCCAACTCTTTGTCACCCCATGGACTCTAGAGTCCATGGAATTCTCCAGGCCACAATACTGGACTGGGAAGCCTTTCCCTTTTCCAGGTGATCTTCCCAACCCGGGGAACAAACCCAGATCTCTCTCATTGCAAGCGGATTCTTTACCAGCTGAGCCACAAGGGGAGTCCAAGAATACTGGAATGGGTAGCCTATCCCTTCTCCAGCAGAACCAACCCAGAAATCGAACCAGGGTCTCCTGCATTGCAGGCAGGTTCTTTACCAACTGAGCTATCAGGGAAGCCCCAGAGCTTATAGGGCCTCATTAAATAAAGTTACTCTTAGTATTTACTTTCAGTGCCTGACAAGAAGTAAGTGCTCAAGAAAACATACTGGTTTATTAAATAAATAGATGAAACTCTTACTTTTTTGAGAACTTAGTGGAAAAATGCAAACACCTATTTGCACCAGCTCTTTAAATTTTAATTCCTTCAGGTCACAATGACATTCAGATTCCACTGGTGAGCAAAACAGGAAATGCCACCCTACTGTTTTAATTCACCATTATCGAATGAATTCCAATCAGTATTTTCTAACTAGATCACAACTCTCATTCATTAGCCTTGGCTTTAACTTGAATCACTTTTAAATTGACTGAAAGGTCATGAAAACTCTGAAAAAAAAGAAAAAGAAAAATTCTTGCAACAAATAGAAAATGACTGACTTAACAAATCTGATACTCAATGCCCAAATCAGTTTAAAGTAATAACATTAATTGGACCTTACTTTGCAGTAGGCAATATAGTAGGTGTTGGGCTATTGTCTTTTTTTTTTTTTTTTTGAGGCAAACTGGGGTCGTGGGTTGGCTGATTAAGAGACATGGAGGGAGAAAAAAGTGTGATGCATTTCAAAATTAAAAACTCCAGGTGTTCATAACCCCAAAATTTGTCAGTACTGATGAAGACAGGCCTTCTTAATCTGATAAGAACCAGTATTTGGTAAATATATTAAAAATGTTTTATTAATATATAAAATTATGAATTTTTATTAATGATATAAGTAATACATACATAACTTGTACATAAATTTTATTCTGACTTGAAACTACTAATGTATATACTTTCACTAGTCTTTTGTCATAGACTGAACACTTTTCCCCGGAGTCCAGATTCCTGCTAGAGTTCTGCTTCTTCTTTCCTGTATAAGCCACACCCACAGTGAATCATCTATAATTTCCAGTCTAAGTTTCTTTAAAGTGACTCTGAATGTAAAGACACTTTCAAAATAATGTGTGATTAGAATCTAATTAAACTTTTAAAATATTTTTCTGTAGTTTACAATTGTCTCATTAATACATCATTTGACATTTATATATTTTAATCAGCTTTCCTTTTATAAGTTATTCCAAGACACACAGGTTAGTTCTCACAGAGATGTTGAATCTCAGGAGTCTTTTGTTATAGTTTCCTGTTAGATTTCTTTCTATTTTATTGGTTAGTGGTTTGGTTAGTTGGTTGATTGATTATCTCATTCATTTTCTGGAATTCTGTACAATAAACCCAAAGACCAAGAACTTGTTAGCTCAACTTTTAGAAGAGGAATTCTGAGGAATTTTGAGGAATCTAACTTACCTTCAGAGAAACCAACCCAAAGAATGTAAAGGTGCCCCTTGTCCAAATGATAGCATCTTGGATGTACGTCTAGCCCTTATCATAAGCAGAATTTCTGTTAGTTTATGTTTGTAAGACCAGATCCACAAGCCTGCTGTTTTGTTTTGTTTTTCAGATAACCTGCTCATTTATTCTCAAGATATAATCAACAACGTTCTATAGCCTTGTGAGAATCTTGAAGCCCCAAATCTTGAACCTCCATCTGTCATCTAGTGATCTATTTTTTATTCTCCTCTTCCCCTGATTACCCTGGGCTGCTTCTTTTACCCCTTCAGAAAACCCAGGGTGATTTGCCCATGTGATGTCGCCATATGAGTTTTAAATCTTTTCATAACTCTACTGTTATGCAAGTAGCTATGTATATTTATATTCCATTGATTTATATGAGGCTGAACTGCATTATTAAATAATTATAAAAACAAGTAAAACTGGTATAAACAGGCTGGAATAAGCACAACTGCCTCTTGGTGTGCTTGGTCCCTCAGTCGTGTCTGACTTTGTGACATCGTGGCCTGTAACCTGTCAGACTCTTCTGCCCATGGAATTTTCCAGGCAAGAATACTGGAGTGGAGTTCCATTCCCTTCCTCAGGGAATCTTCCCCACTTAGGGATCAAACCCGCATCTCTTATGGCCCCTGCATTGGCAGGCAAATTCTTCACCACTAGCGCCACCGGGGAAGCCTTGCCCCTTGGTAGGCATTCATTTTAAATTCAGTTGCCTTGGAAGGCAACAGAGAGAAGCCAGGGATAAAACAAATTTAAGGTTTGTACTCAGAGTTAGTTACATGGAAGTTTCATGGAGGTGGAAATAGCTTTCTGAGGCTGCTATAACTGCCAGTAAGGTGTTCTCACAGTTCTGGAGGCCAGAAGTCTGAAATCAAGGTTTCGGTAGGGTCATGGTTCCTCTGGAGGATCTTGAGAATCATGGCCTCCTTCCTTCTTCCAGCCTCTGGCTACAGGAAATGACTGGCTTCTGGGATTTTCGGCATCATTCCAATCTCTGCTTCCATCTTCACATCCTCCTTCTCTGTATGTTTCAAATCTTCCTCTGCCTTTCTCTTACAAGGACACGAGTCTTTGGATTTAGAGCACATCTAGATAATCCAAGAAAATATCATCTCAAGCTATCTAATGTCATGACGTCTGCAAACACTCTTTTTCCAAATTACCAAAAGGTAATATTCACAGGTTTCAGGGCATCCATGTGGACATACTTTGGAGAGTTTTTCTTCAACCCAATACAGAAGTCTACTATAAAAGGATTATCCATACTGCTCTACTCATCTGTTTCAAACATTTCAGAGGCTTTCACCTTGTTTACTCCAGCTAATACATATATCACTACCTACTATTCTGACCACTTCCCACATTCTCTTTGTCACTCACAGCAGTTCCCAAACTTTTTGCACCAGGGACCAGTTTGGGGGAAGACAATTTTTCTGCAGACTGGGGGTGGAGTGGGGGTAGTTCCAGAATGATTCAAGTTCATTACATTGTGCACTTCATTTCTATTATTATTGCATCAGTCCATTTCAGATCATCAGGCCTATATCCTTGAGGTTGGGGACCCTGGACTCAACACAGCAGCCACACCCACCTCCCTCCTGTCTTCACACATCATATTTGTCTCTATGTCAAGGACATATGCCCTTGCTCTTCTTTCTACCTGGAATAATCTTCTAAATATTTTCAGAGCTAGCTCCTTTTCAGCATCTTGGCCTCAGCTTAATTTAAGATCATCCCTCATGAGACCTTCTGTGATAGCTTTGTATCAGTCAGATACCAGTAGGACACAGACTACACACTCAGAACAGAACAATTTGAGGATTTATTTTCGAGGAGACTATTTATAAACACATAGGGATAGGGAACCCCTAGTTATAGTACAGAGTAGTAATAGTTATCAGAAGCCAAAATGGACAGCTGTGTAGAGTCCTAGAAACAGTAACACATAACCAAAGACAAAGCCAGCGCAAAGTCACCTTGCAGGGAGGGAGCAAAAACAAATAAATATTCAGACTTCACCTTCTTTCAGTATCTCAGTTCAGTTCAGCTCGTTCTCTCAGTCACATCTGACTCTTTGCAACCCCATGGACTGCAGCACGCCAGGCTTCCCTGTCAATCACTAACTCCTGGAACTTTCTCAAACTCATATCCATGAGTCAGTAATGCCATCCAACTATCTCATCCTCTGTCATCCCCTTCTCCTCCTGCCTTCAATATTTCCCAACATCGGGGTCTTTCAATCTCTATAGGATGCCAATTATCAAGAAGTCTTAGAACGCCAAGCAATGTAGTCTTCCTGAGTCAACCTCCTTCCAAAGCCAAGAGTAGGGTAAGGACAGGATGGGATAGGGGAGTGGATATGGAGGGGCTGGAAAATGACATCAGATGCTTTCTGTTTTAGAGGATCACTTTGCACTCTTGATCAGTTCTCTTTGTATCCTTTCTTCCATAACACTTATTCCTACATGAAAATATGCTGTCTTTCTCCTTGTCTGTCTTTCCCACTCCAATATGTAAGCTCCATGATGTCAAGGACTTCTCTATATCCTTTGCTATATCCCTATTGCTTAGAACATTGTGTGGCATGAATGAAATATTTGATAAATATTTTATAGTTGTTCAAATAAATCAGTTCATATATGTTTTAGTCAGTATTCTCCAGGGAAGCAGAACCAATAGAATGTGTATACAGAAATTTTAAGTAACTAGTTCACATTATTATAGAACTTAATAGTCCAAAATATCTGTGGTTCAACTTCAAAGGTCCTCTGTTAACAGAATTTTATCTTGCCAGAGGTGTCATAGTGGGGAGGAAGGTCAATCTTTTGTTTCATTCAAGTTTTCAACCGATTGGATAAGGCCCATGTACATTATGAAGGCCAGTCTGTTTTACTCAAAGTCCACTGATTAAAATATTAAAGTCATTCAAAAAATACTCTCACCAAAATATCCTGAATAATGTTTGACCACGTATCTGAGCACTGTGCCCAGCCAAGTTGACATGTAGAGTTAACCATCAAAATACCACATCACATTAACAAACAGCTAGTGTAGTAGTAAGGAAATGGCAACCCACTCCAATGTTCATGCCTGGAGAATCCCAGGGACGGGGGAGCCTTGTGGGCTGCCATCTATGGGGTCACACAGAGCTGGACACGACTGAAGCAACTTAGCAGCAGCAGCAGCAGCAGTAGTATAGTATCGGTTGCTTAGTTGTGTCTGACTCTTTGTGACCCCATGGACTGTAGCTTGCCAGACTCCTCTGTCCATGGAATTCTCCATGCAAGAATACAGCAATGGGTAGCCATTCCCTTCTCTAAGGGATCTTCCTGACCCAGGGACTGAATCTGTGTCTCCTGTATTTCAGGCAGATTCTTTACCCTCTGAACCACCAAGAAGCTAAGCTACTTTATTTTCAGATCCCTGAGAAATATGTATAGCATGTCTTCTAATCCCAATTGTATACATGCAGACTAAAACTCAGATAGATAAATGGCATATCCAGTGACAGCAACTTAACTTCAGAATCAGAACTATTTGTATATTTTTAATATAAACAGGAACATTTTTGAGTATTTGCTATGTGTTTATTACATGTTGTTATTGTTTAGTCATTAAGTCTTTTGTGAATGCTTAGATTGTAGCCCACAAGGCTCTTCTGTGCATGGGATTTTCCAAGCAAGACTGTTAGAGTGGGTTACCATTTTCTACTCTAGCAGATCTTCCCAAACAAAGGACTGAAGCCACATCTCCTGACTGAGTCTCCAGCTTGGCAAGCAGATTCCTTGTAGCTGACATGCATTAGCTCATATACTGATTCATCTCTTCCCTAGGTACTATAAGCATCTTTGCTTTCCAGATGTGGGAAATTAGGCTTAGCATGCATAAGTAGCCTGTGCAAGATATACTTTTTATTTGCCTCTTCTGCCTAAACATTTGTGCTCCATCCACCAATTATGGAATGAGTTATCTCAAGAAGTAGAACTTCTAATTTTTGTAATTTAAAATTTAAGAATGCACTGAAGAAATGATACACAAAAATTATGGAAATTTACTTTTTCCTCTGTTACCATAGCACTGGTTGAATTTGTTAACAAACTGAAGTTGAATTTGCCCACCCATCACACAGGAAAGCAATTTACTGACCGCAGGTTGTGTTAAAGAGAAGTACAAGCGTTTATTGAATGACCCAGAAAGGAGAACAAGAAGCTCATGCTCAGAAGACCCAGACTCCCCAGTAGCTTTCAGGGGGCATTTTTAAAGACAACATTGGAGGTGATGAACTACAGGATTCAAGACTTTTTCACACTGTTTGGTGGTAGGCAGCAGGTGGTATTTCAGGAATCTCTTATCATTAACCTTCTGGTTCCCATCAGTCTGGAGTCAACGTGTTTGTGTTCAGCATATGGTCACCATCATCCGCCTGGGGAGGGAAGGGTCTTAGATCGTGAAGAACAACACAGATATCCATCAAATTGCTGTGTATATCCCTTGAGGAGAAACTAGGACTCAGGACTCAGTTTTGTTGCTGGATTATTATCATTACATCTTCTACTTAACTACTTCTCCTTTGTTTTTGCATCCCCTAACTTCCCTAATTGATAACTGTAGGAGCCTATTCATTGAAACTCAAGGAAGACTTGGACACTAAAACTTTTTTTCTACAAACTAGAAACAGGGGTGACTTTCGTGGTGCTCCAGTGGATAAGACTTCGTCTTCTAATGCAAGAGATGCTGGTTCAATCCATTGTCAGGAAGCTAAGATCCCACATGCCATGTGGCCAAAAAAACAAAACATAAAACAGAAGCAATATTGTGACAAATTCAATAACACTTTAAAAAAAAAGAAAGAAAGAGGGAGACAGAGAAGCTTTTGTACCCAAGAATACCAGCAGTTTATTCTTGATAGGTTTCAGTTTCTCTTTCTCTTTGATACTGTTACCCAGCAGGACCGTATGGGTCCTTCCCAGGATAGGCCATCCCCCGTATCTTCTGCTTTAGCTCCTCCCTGAAGCACCTAAATAATAATATTTGATGCACATTTCCTGAGTTGTTTTGCAGATTTAAATCATCATCCCCCAAAACAAATGGAAGATGTTAGCTACCTGATGACCATGAGCACATAGCCCCAGGCTTCCTCCTAGGGCCTACTGATTGATAATGTTTCCCTCTGCAACACCACTCTGTTAACCTCACCAACAGGAAATCAGAGAACTGTGCACCAATGGATCACATATGCAGTGACCCCTCCTCCCTTATCTTACTTTAAAAATGCTTTCTGGAAAGCCATGAGGCAGGGAGGGGAGTTTGGGGCTGTTAGGCCATAAGCCACCCATCTCCTTGCATTTGTTGTTGTTGTTTAGCCCTTAAGTTGTGTCCAACACTTTGCAACCCAATGGACAGTAGCTTGCCAGGCTCCTCTGTCCATGGGATTTCCCAGGCAAGAATACTGGAATGGGTTGCATTTTCTTCTCTAGGGTATCAAACCTGCTTTTTCTGCATTAGCAGGTGGAACCTTTAATGCTGAGCCTCCAGGGAAGCCTCTCCTTGCTTGGCTGTGCTTTGATAAACTTTTCTCTACTCCAAACTCTTGACATTTGAGTTTGGCCTCACTGTGTCTCGGGCACATAGACTTAGGTTAACAATACCCCTGGATGTTGAGGGGAGCAGGTGTGAGACAAGAGAGGAAGTTTTGAATAGAGAAGTTAATCACAAACTCAGCTGAGGAACTCAGTTTTAGCAGGACTAGGTTTCAAACTGAATTTCTGGCCAGGTGAGGAATTCTCAGCTTTCTCTACATAAGTGACTTTTATCAGAAAAATTTCTTAATACGGTGAGGTTTTTGAAGGTCACACAGAAGAGTATTGCCCTTTTTCCTACTGGTTATGCCCCTGAAAAGGAGACTCCCCAACTCTCACTTGAGGAACCCGGTGCTGTCTGATAAACCTCTAGGTATTCCTGAACAATGACTTAGATTTAGAAGCCAAACAATGCTAATATGAATTGTAAAGCAGCCATAAAGAAGAAAGTGTACTACAGAAGAGAGAGCTAGTCACAATTTCAGCTGCACTGTTCTCACAAATAAAATCAATTTGCATTATAGCTTGCCTAGAGCTATAGGTTTAATATTGCCAAAGGCAGGAAGAACACTAAAAACAAGCAAACAATAAAAACAGCAGTCAATGCTTAGGCTTCTCCTTTGACTTAGAATGGTTACCAAAAAAATAGATAAATAAAGTAAATTGCAGACTATTAGTGTTTAAGATGAGAAGAAATTTATCATGTACTTATTTATTATTTACTTATACCAATACAGTATACTAATGCATATACATGGAATTTAGAAAGATGATAATGATAACCCTGTATGCGAGACAGCAAGAGACACAGATATATTGAACAGTCTTTTGGACTCTGTGGGAGAGGGTGAGGGCAGGATGATATGGGAAAATGTCATTGAAATGTGTATATTATCATATGTGAAATGAATCGCCAGTTCAGGTTCGATGCATGATACAGGGTTCTCTGGGCTGGTGCACTGGGATGAGGGATGGAGGGATGGAATCGGAGGGAGGTGGGAGGATGGGGAACACATGTACACCCATGGCGGATTCAAGTCAATGTATGGCCAAACCAGTAAAATATTGTAAAGTGAAATAATTAAATAAATAAATTTTAAAAAATAATAATAAAGCAATGTGTTTCCCAGTGACATTTGAAGCAAGTTATAGTGCAAGAATATATGAGAAAGATGATTAAACTCTCAGGAGCAAGGAATAAAAATAAAGCTAAAAACAAGTGAATGAAAAGGAACCTTGTTCAGGCTCAGCATAGATTAAGAAATATTAATGAAGAAATTTTAATTAAGAAATCTCTTTTATTTATTCTTGGATTAGTCTGCTTAGGCTGCCGTATCAAAATGCCACATATTGGGTAGCTTAAACCACAGAAATTTATTTCTCACAGTTGTGGAAGCTGGAAATCCCAGATTGAGGTCTGGGAAGGTTTGTTGATGGTGAAAGCTCTCTTCCTGGTTTGCCGAAAGCCACTTGCTCTTACATGGCCTTTCCTCTAAGCTGGTAAAGTGAGATATCACTCTCTCTTTTCTTATGGTGTCACCAATTCAGTAGAATTAATATGCCATCCTTACAACCTCATGGGCTTCACAAGTGGCTCAAGTGGTAAAGAATCCACTTGCCAATGCAGGAGATTGAGGAGACAGGAGATGCGAGTTCAATCCCTGGGTCAGGAAGATCCCCTGGAGTAGGAAAAGGCAACCCATTCCAGTATTCTTGCTTGAAAATTCACAAGGACAGAGGAGGATGGTGGGTTATAGTCCATGTGGTGGCAAAGAGTTGGATGTGACTGAGCACGTCCTTATAACCTCAGTTCAGTTCAGTTCAGTCACTCAGTTGTGTCCGACCCTTTGCAACCCCATAAATCACAGCCCGCCAGGCCTCCCTGTCAATCACCAACTCCCAGAGTTCACTCAGACTCACATCCATCAAGTCGGTGATGCCATCCAGCCATCTCATCCTCTGTTGTCCCCTTTTCTTCCTGCCCCCAATCCCTCCCAGCATCAGTCTTTTCCAATGAGTCAACTCTTCCCATTAGGTGGCCAAAGTACTGGAGTTTCAGCTTTAGCATCATTTCTTCCAAAGAACACCCAGGGCTGATCTCCTTCAGAAAGGACTGGTTGGATCTCCTTGCAGTCCAAGGGACTCTCAAAAGTCTTCTCCAACACCAGAGTTTAAAAGCATCAATTCTTCAGCGCTCAGCCTTCTTCACAGTCCAACTCTCACATCCATACATAACCAAAGGAAAAACCATAGCCTTGACCTTAGTCAGCAAAGTAATGTCTTTGCTTTTCAATATGCTATATAGGTTAGTCATAATTTTTCTACCAAGGAGTAAATGTCTTTTAATTTCATGGCTGCAGTCACCATCGGCAGTGATTTTGGAACCTAAAAAAATAAATAAAGTCTGACACTTTCCACTGTCTCCCCATCTATTTCCCATGAAGTGATGGGACCAGATGCCATGATCTTCATTTTCTGAATGTTGAGCTTTAACACAACTTTTTCACTCTCCACTTTGACTTTCATCAAGAGGCTTTTGAGTTCCTCTTCCCTTTCTGCCATAAGGGTGGTGTCATCTGCATATCTGAGGTTATTGATATTTCTCCCAGAAATTTTGATTCCAGTCTGTGCTTCTTCCAGCCCTGTGTTTCTCATGATGTACTCTGCATATAAGTTAAATAAGCAGACTGACAATATACAGCCTTGATGTACTCTTTTTCCTATTTGAAACCAGTCTGTTATTCCATGTCCAGTTATAACTGTTGCTTCCTGACCTACATATAGGTTTCTCAAGAGGCAGGTCAGGTGGTCTGGTATTCCTATCTCTTTAAGAATTTTCCACAGTTTATTGTGATCCACACATTCAAAGTCTTTGGCATAGTTAATAAAGCAGAAATAGATATTTTTCTGGAACTCTCTTGCTTTTTTGATAATCTAGCAGATGTTGGCAATTTGTTCTCTGGTTCCTCTGCCTTTTCTAAAACCAGCTTGAACAACTGGAAGTTCACGGTTCACATATTGCTGAAGCCTGGCTTGGAGAATTTTGCACATTACTTTACCAGGGTGTGAGATGAGTGCAATTGTGCAGTAGTTTGGGCATTCTTTGACATTGCCTTTCTTTGGGATTGGAATGAAAACTTACTTTTTCCAGTCCTGTGGCCACTGCTAGGTTTTCCAAATTTGCTAGCATATTGAGTGCAGCACTTTCACAGCATCATCTTTCAGGATATGAAATAGCTCAACTGGAATTCCATCATCTCCACTAGCTTTGTTCATAGTGATGCTTTCTAAGGCCAATTTGACTTCACATTCCAGGATGTCTCGCTCTAGGTGAGTGATCACACCAATATGATTGTCTTGGTTGTGAAGATCTTTTTTGTATAGTTCTTCTGTGTATTCTTTCCACTTCTTCCTAATATCTTCTGCTTCTGTTAGGTCCATACCATTTCTGTCCTTTATTGAGCCCATCTTTGCCTGAAATATTCCCTTGGTGTCTCTAATTTTCTTGAAGAGATCTCTAGTCTTTCCCATTCTGTTGTTTTCCTCTATTTCTTTGCATTGATCTCCCTCATTTAACGTTAAATATCTCATAAAGGCCTTCTTGTCAAATACAGTCACCCTGGAGTTTAGGACTTTAATGTGTATTTTGGAGGGACACAATTCAGTCTGTAGCAACACTTGCTAACATTTAACTGTAAATATATATAATTATTCTGAATCTTCTACTTCATAATTCAGACTTAGGCTTTTGAAGTCAGCTTTGTACTCATAACACTGACTTTCCAACTCTGGGTTCTGGTACCCTTCACTGCACATCTGTGAGTCTCTGTCTTATACCTTATATCTTAGCTCATTGTTTCTCCTTTTCAAATTACTTAATCTGCAGTAGAGCATGAGGTTCTGAGAGCAGGGACTGGCTAACACATCTTGTACTCATTCACTCAGACAGTCACTTTGTTATTCACTCAGCCACAGTCTTCCACTACATGCCAAAAATTAGCCTCAAGTATAATCACCAAGTCTTTTAATATCTTGCCATCATGATGCTTATGTTTTGGGAAGTAAGCATGGTGAGAGTAAATGACAGTCAAAAAATATTAAAATGAAAAATAAGGTAAACATTTTTGCTCAGTAATTTCCAAGAAGTCATTAAATTAGTGACTGTAACAAAAAGTAATGGGAATTCTTGATAATATCAATAGATGAACTTTTTGATGTAAAATTACATTTTAGATGAAATAAAAAATGACAAAGCAACTACCCTCACAAGGAGAAGTTCATGTCCCAAGAAGAAACAGCATGTACAACATCTTAACATGGACAATGATTTGATACATTGGAAAAAGTGACCAAAGGTCCGGGTGGCTAATTAAGTTTAAATAGGCAAAAACTGACACAGTAAAAGTGGAGAAGTAATTAAGGACCAAGTCACAAACAACACATGACACAGAATTTGGTTTATAACAGGAGCTTATAAGCATACAGTAAGTGGACAAAAATGTCCAAAGTGAGGGGTCAGTGTGGCCCAAAGAAGGGTGATTTGGAGATATAATAAAACATGCCCCTACCAAGTATCCCAGAGCAGATCTCAATGTCTACATAAGGGAAGAAGGAAATGTAGTACCAAGCCCAGCATCATCCAGGGTCCAGGACATAGAAAGGTATATGTCTTCAGTCACACAGTTGTGTCTGACTCTTTGCGACCCCATGGACTGTAGCCCACTGGACTCCCCTGTCCATGGAACTTTCCAGGCAAGAATACTGGAGCAGGTTGTCATTTCCTTCTCAAGGGGATCTTCTCAACCCAGGAATTGAACCCTGCTTTCTCTAGCATCTCCGGCATTGACAGATCGATTCTTTACCACTGTGCCACCTGGGAAGATTTCAGGACAAAGGAGGTATTCAACAATGTCAATCATTCTTCTTTCTTCCCTGACTCAGCCATATATACTATCCTCTGTTCATTATCACCATTCAGAGATAGATAGTGTATTTCTCTATGAATGTAATTCTTGGTAGAAGACAAAAAGTGATTATTATTGTTTGGTATCCTTTAAAAAAATTAACACGTAAACCTTATCAGACCCTCCTGTTAATTTAATTAAACTAATAAGCATTGAATTTCTATTAGGTGAAAAAAAACATTGCTGTTACAGATGTAAAGATGCACAAGCTGCTTCTGTTCTCAAGAAATTGATCATATAACCCATTTCCAATTCCAGGCCAAAATTCTACTTCCAATAAGTATACAAATGCAAATGTCCAATAAAGACCTGTCAAGTGGCAACTGAATGAATGGGTGTATACACTGGAAAAGACTGTGATGCTGGGAAACATTGAAGGCAGGAGGAGAAGGGGACAGTAGAGGATGAGTTGGTTGGATGACATCACCGACTCGATGGACATGAGTTTGAGCAAGCTCCAGGAGTTGATGATGGACAGGGAAGCCTGGCATGCTTCCAGTCCATGGGGTCTCAAAGAGTTGGACATGACTAAATGACTGAGCTGACTGATATGGGAATTTGGAGATATAATAGAACCACAGACCCCTGCCAGATATCTTAGAACAGATCTCAATGTCTGATTCAAGGAAGGTTTCTACTAAATCTTAAATAATAACATATAAACTATATACCTCAACCCTCTCCCCATACCTAATCATAGGGCCATGTTAGTATAGTATGTGTGCTCATAACTTCGGATTATTCAATTTTTAAATTATGTGCCTGATCAATTTTCTTTTTCAAAAATTGCATATAAGAATTGAGGTAGACTAATGGTGCTGATTATTGAATGATAACTCTATGAGACAAATAACAATTGACGTCATTTAATTTATCACACAAGCAGTAAATCAAAACACACTGACCAGAAGTACAATGTATTTGATTTCTTCACTGAGACTCAATAATTCTATTTCCCTGTGAAAAATAATGGCATTGATAGACATTTTCTTTTAGTATGCACGAAGAACACTGGGATTTTAGGATTCCCCTCTACAAAGTCTATTTAACAGACAGATCTGTTCACACAGCTGTCATTTTGCCAACATCAACAGTTCCAACAGCATTTTTTGGATGGCAGGTTTTGGCACCGCTTGGTTTAGACTAAGTAAGTACTCAGTAATGTTTATATATTATAAAATAAGCGTGTTTCTCAGGACAGAAACCTGGACTGCAAGATGTCATTTTGTATTTGTTGATAGAGAAATCAACACTGTAATTAACTCGATCTGGTAGAGCCATCAGCTGGCTCACCTGCCCCCACAAAACTGGTTCCAAGAATCTCTCTCCTAGTCAGATCCTGTTCTTGTTCATTATTTCCTTTCAGTCAAGCAGAGACAGAAGTCAGGAGTCCTTAACCTTCAACCAGTGTGTGCTACTAATATGCTGGCTATGCTTTGGGGGTATAGTTTAGAACTAGAAAGATCTATCCCTTTCCTTTTGAAGTCCGTGGGAGATTGCAGGTCTGTGTTAAATGCTTTATCTTCTTTCATCCTCCCGACAGCCACTAGTGTTAGACTGAACACAAAAACTCATACTATTTTACAGATGAGGATGACAGTCTGAGTGGCCTGGTAACTAGTAGATTGATCCAGAGGGGTTACAGAATGGATTTTGAGAATATTTTCACACACTTCACTCTTGGCAGCATCAATTCTGTATTTTCCCAATTGCACAGCTTCAAGCAGAGATCTGTTTTTTTTTTTTTTCCCTTCTGATAGAGGACCTCTCTGCTGCTGCTGCTGCCATCACCTAATTATAAAAACTTCACATGATCCCATTTCAAAGTCTGCGAACCGTTGTCATTTTTCAAACCCCGTGGCCAAGATTATCATAGAAACCTTCATGAGCAGTGAGGAAAGAAACTATTAAAATGAGAAAAATAGAGAGAAAAATTAAAGTGAAAAAAGCCTCTTATATCAGCCACCCCAGAAAAATACTTCAGTTATTACATAAAAGAAGAGGCAGTCTGCTGTTGGCACAGAAGAATATGGGAGGGATAGTAAGCCAATCAGTAAAAAAGAAATATTGGAATTTCTAGGACTGTTGGCTATACATGCCTTTAAAATTTTAAGGGAAAAATTCTTCTTTATCTTTTGCAAAAGGTAATATTATTGAAATATCTTTATAGAATGCATGTATGTTTTAATTTTATTTTTTAATTTTAAAAATAGTTTCCAACAAAGGGAAGAAAGTGATTACTTATATTTCCATCTTCCAAACATAGTTGTTTTCATGTCCATATATCTTGAGTCTCTGGGTGGGGAAGATCCCCTGGAGAAGGAAATGGTAACCCACTCCAGTATTCTTGCCTGGAGAATTCCATGGACAGAGGAGTTTGGAGGGCTACAGTCCATGGAGTTGCAAAGAGTCAGACATGACTGAGTACATACTCATCATCAATCATTACACATTGTTTAAAACAACATTCTTTAAAATGGGCATAGAATATTTGCACAATCTATGCTTCAGAAAGTTCAGTTAAATGATGAAAGAAGTTGTTCATTGGGTCTCAATCAGATTCACTTACTTTAAAACTGACCCAATATATTTTCCATGATGGAGAACAAATAAAATTTGTCATATTGGAGAGAAGGGAAGGAGAATGAGTAGCAACCGACTTTCTATCAAGGTAGCTGCTGGGGAATTATCCACTGGGCCTAGGAGGAAACTATCCAGTTCTGAGTGCTTACCATGAGCCAGGAATTGTTCAAGTAGATATACATCCTCCTGAAACCATAAGTCATGCACCACTCTTGTGACCCCATGGACTGTAGCCCATTAGATTTCTCTGTCTATGGGATTTCCAGGCAAGAATACTGAAGTGGGTTGCCATTTCCTTTTCCAGGAGATTTTCCTCACCCAAGGATCAAGCCCAGGTCTCCTGCAATGTAGGCAGATTCTTTACCATGTGAGTTACCAGGAGCCCAGCATGTCTGCATAATTTTACGTACTTTTGCACAGATATGTACCATTAGCCCCATTTAGTTAGACTATATTTTTGAGTGATGCATGATCATGACAAATTTATGAAAATATAGTCTGAAAACTAACTTATTGGAGGACGAAGAGTTTGATTTGAGGGACTATGAGACACTGTCTCGGGAGGATATGCTCTTTTAGAAAAGCAAACCCAACAAAAAGCACACCAACAACAGCCTCATCATCGTTGTTCTATCTGGTATATGATTCCCAACCTGTCTGTGATTCTATCTTTGAGTGGAACAAGTCTTTCATCTTAAGGCATTATCTGCCTCCCCCAACTCCCCACACAGTGCCAAAGGCTTTCTCAAAATTTTCTGAGTCTTCTTTAACCTTCTAGAAATGGCAGTGTGTTGCCTGCCATGAGCCTGGACCAGACCTGGGAGGTGTCTCCCCCTTGGGAGCACTCAGACCTGCTGTCCTTCCCAAAGATATGATCAATGCACCCAGGACTGCAGCACTTGTGCTTCCAGGGCTGCCTGAGGCTGGGGTTCGAGTTCTTGGAGGAAGGCTGATGAGGGTCCTTTCAGGAGCCAATGCTGAATTTTTCTCATGGAATCACAACACAGTGGGTCATCATAGGAGCTGATGATAATCTTCTCACAAATCCCAAAGAATTCAACAAAAAGAAAAAATTCACACACAAAGTACATGGAAGACTAAAAAGCGTAGTATCTATCAAATGCTTGTATCTTAATGCAAGTCAAGAATAAATGTAATGGAAAAGATAGAAGTCTTGCACAAAAAAGAAAATATACTTTTCAAAAAACTAAATGAATAAAATTTAAAGGAAAAATAGCAAATAAGTGATGCAACTATATTAAAGAATTATTATTTTTAATGAAATAATAGTTGTGTACATCAATTTTAAAGGGGAAAGCAACACATTAGTGGACAAGTAGTAAAGATCACAGAGATTTCATAAAATAGTAAATGTCAATGATGATAATAGTGAACACTACAAATGTATTCAAAGATGTCAAGGTAAAAGTAATATGTTAGTTTCTCAAATTGCAAACATGGAAAAATGGAAATATGGCTGGCAATAATGTGGAAAATATATATGTTTAAAGATTTTCTATACTAATATTTATAGAACAAAACCCTGAAAGTAATCTAAGTGCTGAAAAAATATGAAAATTATTAATCAGAGAATTTTCACATGTTGATATTATGCAGCCTTTTAAAAAGGTGTTACAGTAATCTGTCATTCATGTGATTTTGTCTTTTTTAAGTGGTTAGGTGATAGATACAGAATACAGTTTTGAAAAACATGTATGGATTTTAGACAGAAATACTCTAGAATATATTTTTAAATGAATGCTTTTACATCATGTGTTCTTAAACTTGAGTGCAGCTAAGAAACTTGTCTAAAGTGCAGATTCCTGGTCTACAGTCCTGAAAGTTCTAGTTCAATGTGTCTAAAGAGATGATATAGGAAGAAACTGAATTTTTTTTTCTTTTGACACACAGATACCACTTTTTCCATTTTTATTGACATATAATTGAACTTCAGCACTGTATACAAGTTTAAGGTACACAGCATAATGACTTGACTTACACATATTGTACATAAATACTTGATTTATATATATATTGTTTCCACATTGGTAGGAGGATTCTACCAATGCAGGAGACATAAGAGAGGAAAGTTTGATCTCTGGGTCAGGAAGATCCCCTGGAGTAGGAAATGGCAACCCACTCCAGTATTCTTGTCTGTAGAATCCCATGGAAAGAGGAGCCTAGAGGGCCACAGCCCATCAAGTCACAAAGAATTGGACACAACTGAGCACACACACACATATATTGTGAAATTATTACCAAAATAAGTTTAGCTTACATTCATTACCTCATCATCTCTCACAATTAGGTTTTTCCTTATGATGAGAAGTCTTGGTATCTACTCTCTTAATACTTCTAAATAGTTCATGTATCAGTGCTGACTATATTTCATCACGTTGTCTTTAGTACTTATCTAATTGTAACTGGAAGCTTGTACCTTTTGACCACATTCATACAATTCCCCCACCCTCCATCTCCTATCATAGGCACAAATCTGATTATAGTTTCTATGAATATTGGTTTGTTCATCTTTTATTTTCCATATTGATTATAAGATATTTTCCTTTCTCTATCTGACTTATTTCACTTAGAATAATGCCCTCAAGTTTCACCCATGTTGTTGTGAAAATAGTTGTCATGTCGTGGTTATTGTAAATAGTGCTGCTAATGGACACTGAGGTGCAGATATTTCTTCGACATGGTGTGTATGTCTCCTTTGGATGTCTTACCTGAAGTAGAATCACTACATCATATGGAATCGTGGTTATACCAATTTACAATTCCACCAACAGTTGCCAAGCGTTCCCTTTTCTTATATCCTCTGGCATTTGTATCTTTTGTCTTTTTGATGATGGTATTCTAACTTGTGTAGGGTGCTGTCTCACTGTGATTTTCATTTTCATTTTCGAAATGGTTACCTATGTTGAACATTTTTCATGTACCTTTTGGCCATTCCTATACTTTCTTTGGGAAAATGCATAGTTTAAATTTATTATTATTATTTATTTTGACTATTGAGTTGTGTAAATTCTGTATACTTTTTCAATATTAATTCCTTATCAGACATATGGTTTGCAAATATATTTTCTTTCAGTTATGAGATTGTCTTTTCATTTTGTTGATTGTTTCCTTTGCTGTGAAGAATCTTTCAATTTGATATAGTCCCTCTGTTTATTTTTAATTTTGTTGCTTATGTTTTATTTGTCATATCCAAAAAATCATTGCCATGACCCATGTCAGGGATCATTTTTTTCTGTATTTTTTCTGTATTTTCTTCTAAGCGTTTTATGATTTCTGGCCTTACAGTTAAGACTTTACTCTCTCTTCAGTAAAATAAGGTTCTAGTTTCATCTTTTAATATATGAATATCCAATTTCTCAACACCATTTACTGAAAAGACTCTCTTTTCTCATGGTGTATTCTTGGCTCCCACATCAAATATTAGTTGCCTATATATGCATAGGTTTATTTCTGGGTTCTCAGTTCTGTTCCATCAGTTTACATTGATTTGGTAGTCATGCAATAATGTTTTTTTTAATGTTGTGTTAAGTGATAGACACATAATTTAGTTTTGAAAAATCATACATAAAAGAGCTTAGATGGAAATGCTCCAAAATATATTTTTAAATGGATAATTTTATATAAAATATTCTTAAACTTGATTTCAGCTAAGGAAATTGTTTCAAGTATAGATTCCTAAGTTTTCTGAATCAATGACTTTGAAAAGAGGTTCAGGATGAATCTAAATTTTTTACACAAAACCCCAATTCTTTGCATGCAGGTGATCTGCAGACTACATGGAGAACATTACCCCAGTTAGTAGGATTATGGATGCAAATAGACATAAACAAATACAAACAGATGTAAAATATATATTTAAACATGCACAATCAGAACTATACAATAAACAATGCATATATGTGTATAAATAAATAAATATATATATATATAATTGCATGTATGGAGTCATTAGGCTTGCTTTTATTCTAAACTCTGTTTTCCAGTATGAAGGGGCACTTTTTATAATCTGTATTTCTCTTCTAATTTTGAAAGAATTTGTAGGATACAATAGTCACTAAAGGTAATTTTTGGTATCTTCAGTTTATTTCTTCCTGAAGTTTTCTCTTTAGGAAAACAAATAGTGAGAGACTGATCAAGGGTTGCAAGTGTCAGTTTTTGCCATAACTACGTGCTGTGCTGTGCTTGGTCACTTAGTCATGTACGACACTTTGCGACCCCATTGCCTGTAGCCTGCCAGGCTCATAACTATATATTATATATATACACACATACACACCAACCTGGCATAGTGTTATAAATTAGGTGTTCTTTTAATAAGAGAATAATAGCAATTCCCTATTTACAGATTATGTATCCTTGGAATAAAAGATGTCCTTTAAGTTTAACACATTTTGCTTCATAAGAAACACTGAATTATAAGAATCTACAAAGGAGTAGATGGTGATTGCAGCCATGAAATTAAAAGACACTTACTCCTTGGAAGGAAAGTTATGACCAACCTAGATAGCATATTCAAAAGCAGAGACATTACTTTGCCAACTAAGGTCCGTCTAGTCAAGGCTATGGTTTTTCCAGTGGTCATGTATGGATGTGAGAGTTGGACTGTGAAGAAGGCTGAGCGCTGAAGAACTGATGCTTTTGAACTGTGGTGTTGGAGAAGACTCTTGAGAGTCCCTTGGACTGCAAGGAGGTACAACCAGTCCATTCTGAAGGAGATCAGCCCTGGGATTTCTTTG
>SJYQ01000648.1:832762-847062 GCA_006410935.1 Redunca redunca | reverse complement strand
CCTCTCTTCTTTTCACAGCTATTTGTAAGGCCTCCTCAGACAGCCATTTTGCTTTTTTGCATTTCTTTTCCATGGCGATGGTCTTGATCCCTGTCTCCTGTACAATGTCACGAACCTCATTCCATAGTTCATCAGGCACTCTATCTATCAGATCTAGTCCCTTATATCTATTTCTCACTTCCACTGTATAATCATAAGGGATTTGATTTAGGTCATACCTGAATGATCTATTGGTTTCCCTACTTTCTTCAATTTAAGTCTGAATTTGGCAATAAGGAGTTCATGATCTGAGCCACAGTCAGCTCTTGGTCTTGTTTTTGCTGACTGTATAGAGATTCTCCATCTTTGGCTGCAAAGAATATAATCAATCTGATTTTGGTGTTGACCATCTGGTGATGTCCATGTGTAGAGTCTTCTCTTGTGTTGTTGGAAGGAGGTGTTTGCTATGACCAGTGTATTCTCTTGGCAAAACTCTGTTAGTCTTAGCCCTACTTTATTCCATATTCCAAAGCCAAATTTGCCTGTTACTCCAGGTGTTTCTTGACTTCTTAGTTTTGCATTCCAGTCCCCTATAATGAAAAGGACATATTTTTTGGGTGTTAGTTCTAAAAGGTCTTATAGGTCTTCACAGAACCATTCAACATCAGCTTCTTCAGCATTACTGATTGGACCATAGACTTGGATTTCTGTGATACTGAATGGTTTGCCTTGAAAACAAACAGAGATCATGTTGTCGTTTTTGAGATTGCATCCAAGTACTGCATTTTGGACCCTTTTGTTGACCATGATGGCTACTCCATTTTGCCAGGAGCCAGGGTGAGGAATCCTACCCGTGACAAGGTCATGTGGAAGGAAGACTGACAAACGCAAGGATGTGATGGCTTCAGGTTTCCCCCCTGGAATTTCCTGAGCATCCACCCCCCCAAAAAATAAAAATCTGCTGGCTTTTGTTTTCTGCCTCTCTACTCTTCTAATACACTCCGGAAAAAGTCATCTCTAAGCTTTGGTCTTCCACATTTGAAAGGGATGTTTCAGTTAAACCTCCTCTGGTAGTTCTCTAGCTTGCCTAACAGGTTCCCCGGACCCCTTACAGCTTCTGAATTGCTTGCAGCCCCCGACGGGGAGAGGCACAAAGCTTAAAAGCATCTTAAAGATACAGAGCCTTTTTCTAAAGAGTTAAAAACCATATTGGTGATGGTTTTCACTGTTGATTCAATGATTGCCACCAGGCCTCCATATTTTTTATCTTTTAGGCACCTGGGAGGATGTTAATCAGTGTAAACGGGATATGGAAAAAGATATACAGTAGTTTTGATGTTAGCAACACTAGGCTTTTGAGTTAATTACTTTTCTTTGTTATATATCATTGCACTCCTCTTGTGTCCTTGCTATATAAGAATGTAACTTTATTTAGTGCTTTCTGAGAGTGGCGCCAAACTTTGGGAAGATCAACACAAATAAGTCTTCTAGTTAACAAACCCTTATCAGAAAAAAGGCTGTAAAATGTCATTTGGCCCTTTTGGCGGAAGATGATGTAAATTACCTAAGACTTGTGTTTGCAGTCAGGTATGCAGAGAGAAAAGCCTGGTTTTGATAAGAGTCTAAACTGCTAACTGCATAACTTTGTGTTACCATTGATTTCCATGTATTATCA
Source organism: Redunca redunca (assembly GCA_006410935.1). Taxonomy (NCBI): domain Eukaryota; kingdom Metazoa; phylum Chordata; class Mammalia; order Artiodactyla; family Bovidae; genus Redunca; species Redunca redunca. Next base: position 845,408 of record SJYQ01000648.1, on the reverse strand, counting down.
AAAGTATAAATAGCCCCTTGTACAATAAAGGATGGACCAGTTTCTCAGACTAGTCTCTCAGCCTAGTTTCTTGGGAATCTGGCTCCCCCCATGCCTCTTTCTCTCACCCCTTTTCCCCTCTCCTTCCTTCTCCTCTTTACTCTGACTTCAGGCTGAATTCCCATCTGGAGCGGGCAGCTCACCAAGTCTACTTACTTGCTCTGGCACTAAGATCCATGAGAGAGAGAGAGCCCAAGGAGGGGCGCTCTCCGATATTCGAGTGGGCACCGGTGGCCTAATGTAGATGGTGCAAGCTCCTTGTCTGGAATTTTATTGGCCTTCCCCGTAAACCAAGTTATTCAGCTTCTTTCCTCCACCTGATTTTCCTACTACACTATTTCTCCATAATCTAATCTTATATCTCTAAATACATAAGTTTTCCCTGCCGATGCCATCCACACTTTGAATTTCCCTGGATCCACCAGGGCTGGACCCCGGCACCATTTCTTTTAAGTTATGACCAACCTAGATAGCATATTCAAAAGCAGAGACATTACTTTGCCAACAAATGCCCATCTAGTCAAGGCCATGGTTTTTCCAGTAGTCATGTATGGATGTGAGCATTGGACTGTGAAGAAAGCTGAGCACTGAAGAATTGATGCTTTTGAACTGTGGTGTTGGAGAAGACTCTTGAGAGTCCCTTGGACTGCAAGGAGATCCAACCAGTCCATTTTGAAGGAAATCAACCCTGGGATTTCTTTGGAAGGAATGATGCTCAAGCTGAAACTCCAGTACTTTGGCTACCTCATGTGAAGAGTTGACTCATTGGCAAAGACTCTGATGCTGGGAGGGACTGGGGGCAGGAGGAGAAGCAGAGACAGAGGATGAGATGACTGGATGGCATCACCAACTCTATGGACATGAGTTTGAGTGAACTCCAGGAGTTGGTGATGGACAGGGAGGCCTGGCATGCTGCAATTCATGGGGTCACAAAGAGTTGACCACGACTGAGCAACTGAACTGAACTGAACTGAACTGAATGAAAAGAGCTACAACAAAATTTCCTGAGTTATGTATTCTCCAAAGCAAGGGGGACCTAAGTAACACAGATGAATAAGGCAATGGTCAAGTCTCAGTGGTCAGAGAATTTGAAGTTTTGGATAATTGTTTGAGGTCAAAGCAATAAGCAATCTAGCATACTAAGTATTTCAAAGAAGAAGCACCAAAACAAGTCAGTAGCATCCAGATGAGCTTTAAGCCCATGGTTGAAACTGTCTATTGTCTACTCTCTTTTTTGTTTCCTAAACAGATGTTTTCTAAAGCCTTGGTTCTCTTACGTGCAAGGGCATAGGAAACTCAAGAGAGAAAGGTAAATGTATAAGTCATTTATAAGTGATTTAATAGACAGAACCTTACAAGGCATCAAAACAGGTTAGTTGGCTTAGATTTTGACAGTTTTTACTCTTTGACCGTTTAATTAGGTCTTCTTAAGAAGAAATATTTTGCAGAAATATAGATGTGTTCCAATTTAGAAACTGACACTGATTTGAATACGCGCTACTATAAATTAGGTATACAGAGAGACCGAATTTAATAAAGTTATTAACATGAGTAGAAATGTGCTAATGTTCACTATTATGGTATTGGTTTATATTAGGGATGTGTTGAACAGTATCTAAAATCATAGGATATGATAATTGCATAAAGATCAATTAGGCTAATTCCTATATTAATAAATAAATAAATAAAGGTAGAGGGAGCAAGCTTCAGAATATAGTAGCTAAGGCTATTGACTAAGATCACACAGCTATCTAGTAGATAAACTAAATTGTGAGCAGAGGTTCCCTGAGCTGTAATATAGCACTCTTTCCACAAGCCTGCCATAAAGTTGTTGCAAAGTTTAACTCATATTTCAAATTTGTTGTTCTTATAAATTTGGGTTGTTTTATTTATTTTATCTTTCTCACTTCCTTTTTTATTCATCCTTGAACTGGTCACTTACATATTGAAGGGTTATAAAATAAATAATTACTCAATCTTGTATGAAACACAGAGCAATCATGTTCCATAGATGTTATGTTCAAACTCCTAATAAAAACTGTTAGCCTGTAAGATAGCTTTTCCCTCCCTTCTTCTGTCTTCAATCATTTGTCCTTGCTGCCCTTGCATTTACACTAAATTCAGTTTTCCAGGATCTAGAGGTTATTTTCTGATGTCTCCTCCCTCCTGCCTTAGTCTTTCCCCGGTGTCTGCTTCAGGTACATTTTATCCCTTCTTTAGGACACATCTGCCCGTGTCAGCTCAGCGGCAATGCCTCACAATGTTTTATCATACTCCATACCTGGATTAACTATGATATGATGGTGCCCTCGGTTTGTAGAAATTCTTGTCCTCTCCACCAATCTTATAGGAAAAAAATTGGCTACTGCCTATGACTGGACTGATAAGATTGATCTGGACATTAATATTAGTAAGTGTTAAGAAGCTTAATTGCCCAACAAATAAGCTGAGGTTTCAGTCTAGCCTTTCAGAGCAATGAAGGTAATAACTTGTCTTCATCTGTTAAATGCATTGCCTTACTTCTAAGTTGGTTTAGAACCCAAGGAAAGAAGACGGATGCTCTTCATTGTTTTGTTTGTTTCCTCAACCCAAAAACAACATCAGGAACATTCTTAGGCATTCCATCTGTATTTCCAGATTACAACAATTTATTTTCCCATCTCCGATAGCAAAGGAAAACCTATATTATAGCACTGTATCTATTCAGTTATCTCACTTGAAAAACCTTTACTAATTAAACAGACAAAATAATATGAAATGTACTTGTCAATCTTTATTACTTGTCAGTATTCTATCATGCCTTGAATTTTAAGGAGTCTTTTTATAGTGAAAGCTCCAGTTATCTATATCTAGTCAAAGGTCATGCTATGCATTATCTGTTTCAAAAGAAGTTCCCTAGATTGTGACTTGCACTATCTAGAACTCCAACATATTTTTGCATTACCTGTTCAGATTTCTTCCTTCCCAGTAGACACACTTTGTAAATAATTCATAGGCCGTGTTTACAGTTTTCTGCCAATTAATAATGCAATAACTATAGCACAGAAATATTGCCAGTAAGTAATTTAGGGGTGATGGATCATCATAGGATAACTAGGTGCACATAAAATACATGAAGAAATTTCAAACAAAGGAAACTCCGAGGAATGTGAGTGCAAAATCACATCTGGGTAGTTCCTAAATTATCATACAAAGAACAAGAAAAAAGTGATAACTCATAGACATATCATATTGCAATTGTTGAACTTCATAAATATGTTTATATCTGGCATTCATTAGTTACACTATACTGAACATTTTCCCAAGAGAAGTAAAAGCAACCCTCATAATTTGAGAATTGTAAGAAAATTATCCAATTTCAGAAAAAGAGATTTGAAAATAGCCCATAATAACAAAAAAACAAAATTTAAGACTCGCTGTTTCAAAACTGTATTCACAAAGAATACAACCACAGAACACTAGAAATTGTTAGATTTTTAGTCCTCATTTGAACTTTTACTTCCCTTATTTTGTTAAGTGAGCCCATAGATGATCTGAGTGGTTTCACATCTCATGTGTAAAATCATTGCCTATCCATTTGTAATTTCTAGCCAGTAGACTTCATGACCAATGATAAAGGGTTGTACGGACACTGAAACAAGTAAAGAGACATTAGACCAACTGTAATATATTGCTTCCCTGTTGGCTAATGGTAAAGAACCTGCCTGCCAGTGTAGGAGACATGGGTTCAATCCCCGAGTCAGAAAGATCCCCTGGAGAAGGAAATGGCAGCCCACTCTAATATTCTTGTCTGAAAAATCCCATGGACAGAGGAGCCTGGCAGGCTACAGTCCATGGGGTCGCAAAAGAGTCAAACAAGACTTAGCGACTAAATGACAACAACAAATCCCAGATTAGCTTTGTAACGTGCTCGGGCAAGAAAATTCAGTGAAAGTGTCAGTGTGAGTCAAGAGGACTTTGGCTCAAGTGGACATCTGTGAAAACACTCTCTTCTTTGCTGTGTCACTAGCATGTGAAAGATATCCAGTCTAATGTGCCAGAAATGCAGCGTCATATGGAGCTGGTTATTCCACCAAGATATTTATTCTGCCGAGATACCACAGAAAAACTGGTGCTGATCACAGCTGCATGAGTGGGCCTGACAGATTGGAAAAGCCACCCAGCCACGCCCAATCCAAATGAACAGTCTACAGAATTGTGAGACGATGGTTGTTTTGTACAACAAAACTTTTAGGAAAGTTTCCTATGCTGCAGCTGCTAACAGATACTCAGGATTATTAGGCATAAAAATAAAAAAGTTGCTGTTTGCTACAGATGATTGACCACCCTGCTAAACATAAGGCTCTGTGTGCATCCCATTTGAACCTTCCTTCTCTTTGATTATTTCATGCATTTTGTTTCCAACCATTTATTTAATCAGCTATAATTCACTGTCTGTATTCTGAGCAAAATCATGTGATTGAAATGAAAGACAACAGTCACAGCCCCAACCCCTACTAAAAGTTCCTGCCATAGTATAGAAAATAAAACAATGGAAAAATGCATTCGGATCATTAAGATAAATACCTGATATATGGAAACTAGTAGGGGGAACTTTTCTTAGTGAAGTATTTAAAGATGAGCAGAAATGTTCTAGGCAGAGAACCAGGAAAAGCGAGTCCTCCTAATAGGAAGAAGGTTGGGTGTAAGACATAAGGACATAGAACCAACGTGGTACATTCATGGAACACCAGGTGTCTCAACAGGCTGCAAAGAAGAGCATTTGGATTGAAGATTCAAATAATGGGAATAAAGATCTAAGAGCCAAACCTTGAACAACCTTATTCTGAAGGCAGTGAGGAATCCAGCAGTGCCAAGATTGACTTTCTTGTTTACAGCTTCCTGGGTAAATGTTCAATTGAATCTCAAGGGCATTTCTTACCCAGCAGCCTCACAGCCTTATGCTCCAACCCTGAGGGGTCCCTGAATTTATGTAACTCTCCCTTCTTCCCTAAGGTATGGGCTATCAGGCTGTGTATTCCTTGGAAATGTGATCAGTAGTTTTGCAGATGAAAAAGGAAGGTAGCTATGAGATTGACAAGCATCTGTCCTTTTTCATTTGTCTCTTCTTTTTAATGCTCTGGGGACATTTCTTTTAAAATAGTAGAAAAGATTTAGTGGAAAAGGAGAGAAAAGAGACGAATTGAAGAGGAGATGAAAGAAATGGCAAAAAATACGGACCGAAAATTAAAATAAAAAAAGAGGTAGGGCTGAGAAATGAGAAGAAAAATAAGCTAGAAAGAAGTGAGAAAGTACTAACTAGGTTTTGGCAAGTAATTCATACAACATTTGGGGCCAGGTGGCTGGCAGAAAGAAAAGAATAAAGAAAGCAAGCAAAAGAAGGATTAATAAAGCACTATAAATTTGATGGTGATAAGAACATTTTATTACAATGCATTATTAATTTTTATTGCATAGTTTACTACTTGGCCAATAGCACACACAACACTTAGATACCGACTCTGTGGATAGTATAACTGTAACATAAATGGGAAATTGGAGAATTTATATTTTTCTTTGTATCTGCAAGGGGTAAATGAACACTGAGGTGAACAGCGTCTGCAGAGGTCCACACGTGGTCAGTGCTGATATGGAAAACCTCTGTTTTCTTAATGCCTCCTTTATAGTTTCGTGTCTGGCTTCTCAGTAAATGTTTGTCATTGGGAGCAAAGTGATGAATAGGAAGCCACAAAGTAAATCAATGGGAAATATGTAAATAGAACTCTTAACTCATGACTTGCATTTTAATCATTGCTGTACAAAGCTGTTCTCACATGCATAAAAAGCAGTAAGACCACTTGAGAGAGACTTCTTCCTGCACTGTCATGATTCAGTACTTTAATCCAGGGTAGGATTTCTCACCCATACCCTTGATATTTGGGGCCAGATAATAATAGTTCTTTGTTTGTGGAGGTGTCCTGGGCATTACAGGATATTTTAAGAGTACTCCTGATTGCTACCCACTAGATGCCAGTAGCATTACTACCAAAAAAATATCTCCAGATATTGCCAAATATCCTATGAGGGGTAAATTACTTCCCTGTTGAAAACCACTGGTCTAGTAGAAATGCCTATAGATCAGACTGAGGTAGACAGTAGATCTGGTCCCATAACTAACTTTGCAACTTGTGGTAAATCATTGTTGTTTCACTTCATTCACCAGTCTCTGTCTAGTGACAAAGATTCTCTCATTGACCAAACTCTACTCATATTTCCCTGAACTCTCTTCTCCAACTGGGCTTGTCTTTTAGACATTGATGTTCCTCTCTGAATTGTCCACTTTTAGCAAGAATCCTGATTAGTGAGTTTAACCAGAACTCCCACAGTTCATATCTGATCATCCTAAATATCTGATTGGGTTTCTTACCTCTACCATCCACCAGGTGAAGTCTGGTCACCCTGAATGCCTTCAGCAAAAATCCTGGTAGGTTAAACCAGAATCCTCCTTCTAATCCTTGGCTATAAATTCCCAACTGCACATACTGTATTCAGAGTTGAGTTCAAGCTCTCTCTGTCTCTCATTGTAAAATTCCAACACAGTGGTTGCTATTTGTATCATGATGGTCCTCCCTCGAATGAAGTCTTTCCAACTACTCTGTAGCAAGTGCCATTGAATAATTTTTCTGACACAATTTCCTTTTTACCTGAGCAAGATGAGTTAGGTGTGAGTCTAACAAAAGGGGAAGGACTGATAAGAGGATTGTCAAAGCAACCCAAGTCTGGAAAGATGTTTGTCTCTAGCATCCATTGATTCACATGGTGGAGACCAGAATCATGCAAAGGAATCAGAGGTATAATTGGAGAAATGATCATTGTTGCCAGGAGCCAGCGTGAGGAATCCCACCCATGGCAAAGGTCATGAGGAAGGAAGCCCGACAAAACGCAAAGGCGTGATCTGGCTTCAGGGGTTCCCCCTGAGTTTTCCTGAACATCTACCCCCAAAAACCAGAGTCTGCCTCCTTTATTACTGTGCTTTTCACTCTTCCGTCATTCTCTGGAAAAAAGTTAATTCAGGGCTTCAGTCTCCTGCATCAGCTCAAACCCCCTTTGATGGCTCTCTAACTTGCCTGACAGGTTCCCCCAGACTTTTTTTTACAACTTGTGAATTGTTTACAGCCCCCCAACCTCGAGAGACACGAAGCTTAAAGCATCTTAAAGATACACAACCTTTTCTAAAGAGCTAAAAATGATATTGGTGATGGGTTTTCACTGTTGAGTCAATGACTGCTGCCAGGCTTCCATATTCTTTATCTTTTAGGCACCTGAAGGATATTAATCAATGTAATTGGGATATAGAAATAGGAATATAGTAGTTTTGATGTTAGCAATACTAGACTTTTGAGATACTTTTCTTTGTTATAAATCACTATACTCCTTTTCATTGTTATAAATTGTTGTATCTTTGCTATGTAAGAATGTAACTTTATTTAGTGCTTTCTGAGAGTGGCACCAGACTTTGGGAAGAACAACATTTTTAAGACAAATAAGTCTTCTGGTTGACAAACCCTTATCAGAAAAAGGCTGTAAAATGTTGATTGGCCTTCTGGCCAGAAGATGATGTAAATCACCTAAGACTTGTGTATACAACTAAGTATGAAGAGAAAAAGCCTGGTCTCGATAAGAGTCAGGGCTGCTGATGCTACATAATTTTATATTATCCATTGATCTCTATGTACCAAAAAAAAAGGTATAAAAAGCCTGCTGGACAATAGAGGATGGGCCAGTCACTGGACTGGTTTCCCCCGTGTCTCCTCTTTACTCTCTTTTCAGGCTGAATTCCCATCTGGGGCGTGGAGGCTCGCCATGTCTACTTACTTTCCCCGGCTTCTAAGATCTGTGAGAGAGGGAGCCCAAGGCGGGGCACCCTCCGATATTCAAATGGGTGCTGGTGGCCTAACGTACATGGTGCAAATCTCTTGTCCTGAGATTTTATTGGTTCTCCACATAAACCAAGTTATTCAGCCTCTTTTCTCCACTAAATTTTCCTACTATACTATTTCTTCTTAATTTCTTCTATATTTCTAAATAAATAAGTTTTCTCCTCGCCTACGCTGTTCACCCTTCGAATTCCCTGGATCCCCCGGTGCAGGACCCCGGCACATTATCAAGACCAAAGAGCCTAAAATGAAAGCTGAAGAATGAGGGGCAATACCAATGGCAGTGGGGTCAGTAACAGAGTGAAGCTGAATCCCAGGAAGGAAAAGTGCAGAGTGGATATAATCAAGTAGAACTAAGGCTGCAGGACTACACATGTGGCCAGAGCTGTCTCATATACCATACACTGGACTTGTTCTGGAGTTTGGCATGGCACCCCAAGTGAGATACAGGCTCAAGAATGTTTACCCATGGTGTCTCATCATACTTGTATTTCATGCTTCATTTCAGAAAGCCTTTATTAAACTTAAAGCACTAGTCTGAGCACTTTTAAATCATTATTTCTTTAATATTCCCAACATCTGTGCTCTGTATTTGTAAAAATTGAGGTAAGATCCTTTGAACAATCTAATGTGTGTGAAATGAGCTACAACAGAATTTGAACTGTAGTAGTTCTTAATAAAGGCTACATTACCTGATTACTTTCTCTTTCCTTGGGAAACATGAAGGTAAACAAAACATTCTTCCAGTAAAGGAGAGGTGGGAATAGTGGAAATAAATAGTTGAGTGATATCATACCCTACCATGAATACAAGGTCAGTCTTCAGAAACTTCTATGAAGTAATTATTCACTTTTTGTGAACAAGAAACATGAGACTCAGAAAGAAAAAATAAGTTATCTGATATTCATATGAAAATGGCATGAGCTAAATGTAACATGTAGATAAGTCACCACAGAATCCTTGCTCTTTCACTCATTACACACCTCTACTCACTAACATCCATCTTGGTAGAGTCTATTTGGTTAATGTTATTTATAAAGGATAAATGCACTATAAAATATTAGGTATTATTATTTCTAAGTCAGGAAGAGAAAAACACACCTCGCAGTTGGAAAAAGATTGGCATTCCATATATAGCATATCTCAGAATTTTAGAGGAAGCATTTGCTATTCTGATAACCTCTGAGAGTAGCCAAACAATTCCAAAAACATGAAATGAAGCAGATATCAAATATCTGAGAAGCTTCCAAATTCTGCAAGGAGTTTGGCAATCATTTTAAAATCCAGAATCTCATTCCAGCATTGCTGACTGAAGAATGTAGACAAGATTTCAATGGATAAAAAATATTCACATTCCTGATTTTTTTTAAAGTGTGCAGAGTAATTTCTGAAACCATAATACATTCTCACAAGAATTTAAGCCAATCATTTCTTCTAATAGAGAAAGTAATTATTTATTTCCCATGAATGGGAGAAACATACTTACATAGACAGGATAGGTTATCCTATCAGGTCGTGATAAGAAAAATAAATACTTCTTCATCATAGTTACTGTAATACAACATTTTTCTGAAAAATCCTTTTCTCTTAACCCAGAACAACCTCCCCCTGCAAAAGATAATCAGGGAACCCTTCTTCACTGAAATATTTGAGGAAGCTCATATATCATAAGTCAAATGTTTGGTCTTTTCTTCTATTTTCTTCCTTGGAAAAAAGGGAAATTCAGATAAATCTGAACAGTTGCTTATAACAGTGCTACTTCAAATTGCTAAATCTTAGTATTTGACATTTTATCAGTGCCAAGGATTGGAGGAAAAATGGTCCTTAATAGGATAGTATTTAAAATAAGAAGCCACAACCTTGTCATTATTATCAACACAACGGAAAGGCTCATTGAAATCAGCTAACCGAGCTATGGAGGGGCTTGAAGTTAATTATATCAACTTAGACAATAAGTTAGTCTTTGTGGTTCCAGTTATCTCTGTGCACAGTTGGCTCTATTTTTTTGTTGTTGTGTAATGTCCCATTAATCACAGTTACATTTGTTCCCTGCCATGTGATTCATCATCCTTTCCCCCTGAAAGGACTTACATTCTCCAGGACTCAAGATAAACCACTAATTTAAAGTGGCAGTAGCCAACCTTGCCTATCACAATGGCATAGTTTGAATGAAGAGGGTCAATGGCCAACTCGAGGTGTTTCAGTCGATTCAAATTATCTTCAGTGATTGGGTTCAGACACTGGGACAGAGATCAGATGTGACAATTACAGGATGAACTCTTGAAATGGAGCTGAAGGTGCATTTGCCTCTGGAACTGATCCAAACACCATTCATTTAAAAAAGAAAAAGAAAAAGCCAAGTATGTGAAAGAAAGCAAAATGTAGTAGAAAAATCACTGGCAAAGTGTAGGGATGAATGTGTTCTAACTTTTGTTTTAAAAGAAAAGAAGTGTGTGACTATGAACAAGGCAATTCATCACTCTGGGTCTCATTTTCTTTAAACAAAGTGACAACATAAGAGAAGATGATGTATATACTTTTTTTTTTTCTTTTTCTTTTCTTGAAGTCTGATTTTTTGATTTGTTGATTGGCAAAGGAAGGCTTCTTTTGATCGAATATCAACAAAAGAATTGTATGATGTACTTTGAATTTTCTTCTAAAAATTAAAATGATGATATGGTGAATAATTGATTCATGCCAAAAATGATAACTCTTTCCCCTTATCGAATCTAGGGCTTCAGGAAGAGACGGTAGCTCTGTCACTTGATGTTTATTTTCTTTTCATCTTGCTAATCGTAACTTTGCCAAATAACTGCAAATCCCTCAACTTTCTGGTTAGTTATTTTATGCTGTTTATCAGACTAAGAAAGAAACAACTTATCTGATTCTCTCCAATATATTTTTTGAGTTTGGATAAAAGAGTTTATTATGTGCATGTTCAGTCATGTCTGACTCTTTGTGACCCCATGGACTGTAGCCTGCCAGACTCCTCTGTCCATGGGATTTTTCAGGCAAGAATACTGGAGTGGGTTGCCATTTCCTACTCCAGGAGATCTTCCCAATCCACAGATTGAACCCAAGTTTCCTGTATCACCTGTATTGGCAGGCAGATTCTTTACCAGAGCCACTTGGGGAGCAAAACCTTTCATTTCTTAACACAAATAGCTAATCACAAAAGGAAATTTCCAGTGATATGGACTATTGATGGAAATTTTAAACCAATTTTTATCCTATACAATTAATATCGTATGTAAGGGTAATTATTTTTATCACATCAGTTCCAACTTTGAGATGAATCCTCACAGAAATATCTGAATCTGTTCCCTGAATCTGTTCCTTGCACTGATATAATTCATTTACTCATTCCTTGCAGTCAATCCTGTATGCTTACTATATTTCTTTTTAACCTCTCAGTGAATTTATACAAGAGAGTCTAGATATCATCCATTTGAACATTCAGTTTTCCATAATCCTTAGAGAGAGCACTCAATATAAAGTAGTAAATAGAACACATTGCCCTGTCCAGTGCTGATCAAGGAGTATGTATTTTCCACCCTTGCAGTTCTGCCTTTAGACCTTATGAAAAGCTCCCAATTGCTACCTGTTTGGTTGCCAACATGTGGTCTAAAATGTGCTCTGGACCATACACATATCATAACTACACTTCAGAATGTTTGTGTAAAACAGCAGCTTCCACCTCCCATGATGAGAGAATGAAGACTTGAAGAGATTAAACTGTATCTATAAAATTTCAGACCCACCAAACCATGGAGTTAAGAGCCACACCCGGGTTCCAGGGTCCTGGCGCTTTCCATTACTTAGTGTTTACTAAAGCACGTAAACTAGTAGACTTATGATTATCAGGGATCATGGACTTAATGTCTGTGAGGCTCTGAGGAAATCACTTAGCATGTCTCCCTCTTATAGCCAATATGTCAGGTACAATAAGCTCTCAAGCTAACTAAGAGCCAGCTAAGATGAAGGGGAACATGGGAAACATTTAGAGCAAAAGAGACAGCTTCATGCGGCTTGTAAGAACCAATCTATACCTTTATAAAGATCAGTGCTTCTTGGCCAGGGGCAACTCTGCACCTCACAGGAGATCTGGCAATGTCGAGGTATTTTTCAGTTATCACATTTGGGGCAATACTACTGATAATCTGTTGTATGAAGGCCAAGGATTCTGCTAAATATCCTACAGTGCTCAGAGCATCCTGCCTCAGAAATGAATTATCAGCTCAAAGTACCCAAATTGTGCCAAGATTGAAAATCCCTGAAATAGTCAGATAATTAATTAGAAAAATGTGAAAGTGTTAGTCACTCAGTCATGTCTGACTCTTTGCAACCCCATAGACTGTAGCCCACCAGGCTCCTATGTCCATGAAATTCTCCAGGCAAGAATACTGGAGCGAGTAGCCATGCCCTTCTCCAGGGCATCTTCATTACCCATGGATTGGACCTGGGTCTCCTGCATTACAGGCATATTTATAACATCTGAACCACCAGGGAACTCCAATTAGTTAGATAACGTAAATTTTTAAAAAGTGAGTGCTCATTAAGAATGTATTTTTTTCCATTGTATTTCTTCGATTTTTGTTTTATGTACCTTTGTTTCTTTGTTGTTAGGTGTCTAATGGTTTGTGATGTCTATCTTCTTTGTGAATTGTACCTTTTATCATTAAAAATGTTCA
>SJYQ01000648.1:749618-818070 GCA_006410935.1 Redunca redunca | reverse complement strand
GTGGTCATGTATGGATGTGAGAGTTGGACTGTGAAGAAGGCTGAGTGCCGAAGAATTGATGTGTTTGAACTGTGGTGTTGGAGAAGACTCTTGAGAGTCCCTTGGACTGCAAGGAGATCCAACCAGTCCATTCTAAAGATCAGCCCTGGAATTTCTTTGGAAGGAATGATGCTGAAGCTGAAACTGCAGTCCTTTGGCCACCTCATGTGAAGAGTTGATTCATTGGAAAAGACTCTGATGCTGGGAGGGATTGGGGGCAGGAGGAGAAGGGGACGACCCAGGATGAGATGGCTGGATGGCATCACGGACACAATGGACGTGAGTCTGAGTGAACTCCGGGAGCTGGTGATGGACAGGGAGGCCTGGCGTGCTGCGATTCATGGGGTCGCAAAGAGTCGGACGTGACTGAGTGACTGAACTGAACTGAACTGAACTGATTCTGTAGTATGGTGACTCTGTCCAACTGCTGAGCCTGAGGTTCCTCTCAAAGCCCCAAATCAATATTCAGATATCATCTACCCAGGGTGGTCTGCAGATGTCAATAAAACCAAGCCACTGGAGTTAAGTTGTTTAGTCATAAGTTCTGTCCAACTCTTTGTGACCGTGTGGACTGTAGCCAGGTTCCTCTCTCCATGGGATTTCCCAGGCAAGATTACTAGAGTGGGTTGCAATTTTCTTTTCCAGGGGATTTTCCTGACCTAGGGATTGAACCTGCATTGACAGATGGATTCTTTACCACTGAGCCATCTGGGAAGCCCTAAAGGGTCTTGGGAGGTGGGTATATTTAAGAAATTTTAACAGACAAAATTAGAGCTCTAAAGAATGGGAGCAGCAAGGGAATCCTAGTCAAGCACAAAGTATCATGAGCAAAGGCAATAAAAAGATTCTGAGAATGGTGACTCAGAGCATTTCCATAGGAAACATGCTGCTGCTGACTGACTCCCAGTGAATGTGGGAGAGGAGTCTGCAGCAGCTATTTGAGTCTGACACAACAAAAACGACTACATGAGCATTGAAAAGAGGGAGTTCAGAATAAATCGTTCCAACTTTAGGATCCAATACTGAAAAGTTTTCAACTCTGTAAAGGAAGTTCTGCATGTTATAAGAAGGCAGTGCATCTTGGAAAGAAAACTCAGTGTATTAAGAAACACACAGGATGGAGAATCCCAAGATTTCTATGTCAGCCATGAAATTCTGCCCTCACTGCCTTGGTGGCATGGGGGAAGTCACCTCACACTGAGAACTTCTTTCTTATGTGTACAAAACAGTGCTAACACGACTTGTGCTCTAAGGCCAAATTATGGTTCCTTGATATGAAAAAAATACTACAACTTTGCCTGAGGAAATCACTAAAGCCAGGAGACAATGAAGGTTTCTGCTCTAGAAGCTATTTTATCCCTTTCAACTATCTGCTTCTCGTTTTACTCCTGGGGGGAGAAAAGCAATGACTGCCATCCATCAAAGGTGAAAGTCACGAAACAGCTAATTGGTTTCGAATTTAATCTCATCAGGGGGTCAAGAAAAATTTGGATCTGAGCTGACAGTTTTGAGTTCGTCATTAATTTATTGTCTTTGGCAAAAAGAAACGATGAGATACATTTTTCAAGCAGAGAAGAGAAAAGTATCTCTCAGGTATCTAATTTGCATGTTAGAAATAAGCCTTGACTATCAAGACTCATGAAAGTTTGAGTTTGTACTGAAAGCGATAGTCAAGTTGCAGATAACAAAGGAATGAAAGGGAAGGATGACAGAGATAACCCAAAACTGTGATAGCAGGGAGTACTGCTGAGATGAGTAAGCTGGGTCCAGACCTAGTCTTATTTTTGAAAGCTCTTTCCCACCCACCCACTGTGGGTATGGTTCTCTTATTCTTTCTTTCTTTTCTATCTAAGGACCTTCCAATGCCATGCTTGTCATCTCTGCTTACAAGGCTCATAGAAGAGGTAACGTATGGAGACAACTCAGTCAGTGACAGTGTCTATAACTACCTTTGACTTGACTCTGATCAACTAAAATGCCAGCTTCTTTCCTCAAAATCCCAATCATCTAGAGAGTCCAGGACACACATCTATTAATTCCTATATATCAGATCCAGCCTGAGTTGTTTGATTTAAAGTATCATATGGGTGAATCAATGTAGGAGAGCCCATGTGTTGAAGTTATAGTAGAAGTGAAAGGTTGGCTGCTTAATCATGACCCTCATCCCTGAATGGGAAGGACATCTCTAGATTATACACATAGAATTTACAAACTCTTTTACCTGGCCTTGGATAGTTGACATTTGAGGATTTACATCAGATATTCCTGGAGTCATACACCCTAAGAGGCAGGCAACCTACCTAATGTTGAGAGCTCAATAAAAGCCAGATTCCTATAAGAATTTATAATAGCCTTAATTTGAAGAGGATCCTTCCTCCCAACATCCTTCAGTTGAGTTCAGTTTGGCACACTGTATGTGCTAGGGTCTGAGATACTGACCATGCAATAATGAATAAGTCAGGATCCCACTAGCTCATAGACTAGTGGGGGAAGTAGCTATAATTAGACTATTTCAGCTGTAGTATTACAAGCTTGGTGATAAAAATGAGCATTGGAGACTGTGGAATAGAGAAATGTGGACACTTTAAATGTGGGAGGTCTTTCTTCTCTATCCATAAAAAAGAACTTGAGGATATTATTGTCTCTTCCATAATATTTCTGAGAAGCCATAAGCCTTAAGCAAATTTTGAATTGGATTCAAGTTTGGAGTTCAAGCAACATTGCCAGTGTGATGACGTCTATAAACGGTAGTGAGTTTTTTCTCCACTTCAGTATAGGATGCTAATTATTTCTTGAAGCCTTTTAACTTAATGAAACAAACTCTACTGACTTGGTCTCCTTAGAATAATACATCTTAGTTACTGAAACCTTATGTTTGCTAATGTGCTATATTGGAACATTATTCATTCTCACCAGGATTCAAGCGACAGAGAATAAAATAATTTAAGAAGCTAGTAATGGGGGTGGGGATTGAGAGGCAAGGAGACATAAATAGAAAAATAATGATATATTATGTCAGCCAGAGGGTCAGAGGATGAGTTAGGAGGTGATTAATATCAAGAAAATCTACTTGTTTAATTTCTTCTCTCCTAAAACAAGGCCGTGTCTGTGTGGGGACCAGGAAAGTGCTCTCTTTGCAGCCTAGACTGATGAAGGAAACTTGACAGATGACTCCTAGTCAGAGACTTAGTTCTCCGAGCCATAGAGTAAGGGGTCACCTTGATGCCCTCCATAAGAATGGGTGATATTGTATTTACCCCATCCTCCATTTTGGGATATGGAAAAGAAACATGGTTAGCAACACTTGGTTGAGCCCTCTTGATTGTTGGTACTTACAGATTTTTTTTTTTTAATCGAGGCTGTATTTAGAGGAGTTTGGGGCTAGCATATACACATATTGTTGTTTTTCAGTCACTAAGGAGTGACCAACTCTTTGTAACCCTTTGGACTGTGGCATGCCAGGCTTCTCTGCCCTGCACTGTCTCTTGGAGTTTGCTCAAATTCGTGTACACTGAGTCAGTGATGCTATTTAACCATCTCATCCTCTTCTGCTCTCTTCTCCTTTTGCCTTCAATCTTTTCCAGCATCAGGGTCTTTTCCAGTGAGCTGGCTCTTGTCATCAAGAGGCCAAAGTATCAGAGCTTTAGCTTCAGCATCAGTCCTTCCAATGAATATTCAGGGTTGATTTCCTTTAGGATTGACTGGTTCCATCTCTTGCAGTCCAAGGGATTCTCAAGAATCTTCTCCAGCACAATAATTCAAAAGCATCGACTCCTCAGCGTTCAGTCTTCTTTACAGTTCAACTCTCACATCCATATATGACTATTAGAAAAAACATAACTTTGACAATATGCACCTTTGTTGGCAAGGCAAGGGAGATCTCTGCTATTTAATCTGCTCTCTAGATTTGTCATTTTCTTTCCAAGAAGGAAGAATATTTTCTACGCATGTGCACACACACACAAATGTGTATATGCATTCACATTACAGTGGTGTTGGCCTGGCACATAGAAATTTAGAAATAATTCAATAAATATTAATTCATATTATTTTATTGTGATTTCTATTGTTAACTTTGGAATGACATATTAGAGTCTGGGAATAGACCCTTAATCTTGATGAATGTCNTGATTTCCTTTAGGATTGACTGGTTCCATCTCTTGCAGTCCAAGGGATTCTCAAGAATCTTCTCCGGCACAATAATTCAAAAGCATCGACTCCTCAGCGTTCAGTCTTCTTTACAGTTCAACTCTAACATCCATATATGACTACTAGAAAAAAATAACTTTGACAATATGCACCTTTGTTGGCAAGGCAAGGGAGATCTCCGCTATTTAATCTGCTCTCTAGATTTGTCATAGCTTTCTTTCCAAGAAGGAAGAATATTTTCTACGCATGTGCACACACACACAAATGTGTATATGCATTCACATTACAGTGGTGTTGGCCTGGCACATAGAAATTTAGAAATAATTCAATAAATATTAATTCATATTATTTTATTGTGATTTCTATTGTTAACTTTGGAATGACATATTAGAGTCTGGGAATAGACCCTTAATCTTGATGAATGTCCTTAAACATCCTTCAAGGATCTTAGGACATATGGACATATAATTAGTGGTGAATTTTTGCTCTGGTTAAACATCCCAGAAACAGAAAGTGAGGGATTGTGTCTTCTGTGCAGTTTGTAATTCCCTCTCATCTCTCAAAACGACTACAATTTAATTGTTGTAAATCTTGCTTGGATACAAACACACAGAAAACGTGATCCATGGTCCCAGTGTTCCCATGATCATTAGCTGATTCCATTATTGTAACTTATAGAAATATTTTAATAATTTATTTCTTTGAAAACTGTGTATTAAGTGTCTGACATAGTTCAGTTAATCTCCATCACATTATTCTAATTGCCCCTACTTCATAGATGTGACAACTAATTGTCAGAAGTTAACTAATTTATACAAAATCAAATCACTTGGATAGGTTGGAAATCCTGGATTGAAACCAAGGGCTGTTTGGTGCTGGAGCTCAGTCTCTTTACTCTTCCTCCTGCTGTCTCCTCAGAGTTCTGCCGTCAAGTCATCATGGCACCTCCTGCTTTGCGCTGCGTTCTCAAGAGGCTTGCCCAATCCCTTCCCCTGAAGCCATCTGCCTTTAATCTTGTGATTTGGAAGGAAGGATGGGAGGCACATTTCTGAATTTCTCCATTGCTCACCTCCTTTCTTGTCTCTGTCTTCTGCTGAATGTTCTGATGCGTCCTCTTTCTCCTTGTAGTGAACACTCACAGCCATCTGTCTGAGTCTCCTTGCCTCCTCCTGCCAGCTGATTAGCGCCACAACAAGCTAAAGCCTGGTTGTTCTCAGCAACATCAGAACCTCCAGGGAACTTGTCAGAAATGCAAATTCTCAGGCCCACCCCAAACTCCCTGCATCAGAAACTCTGGAAAGGGGGACCTTTTGGTGTTTCTGATGCATGTCGAAGTTAGAGAATCACCGTGATAGTCTAGTAATGTGGACATTACACAGGTATGCCCACACATAGTTTAGCTGTGTAAAAACACAAAAATGGATCTTCTTGTGCTCAAATTAGTGAAATGATAAAAGGCAAAACTTTCAAAAATAACTCTCATTGGAAAAAAAAATCAAGTACTTCAATTGAATGGTTACAATAAAACCAGTCCCTTGATAAGGGGAAGAAGAAGTGGGATGGAACACACCAAGGGGGGGATTTGAACACTAGGCTATAATCGAAATTGTTGGCTAGAAACTAAGCGTATGGACTCTGAGTCACACAAAATGCAGCAGTTACATTTTAAAGAACCAGAAGACCTTGTTCTTATGTTGATTTCTGGTGAATGAACCTGTCTTCTACAAACTCTACAAAAATATCTGGTATTTGCTTTCCAAATGCTTAATGGAAAATTAGAGAGAAATGCAGAGAATTGGGGACTTCCCTGGTCGCCCAGCAGTAAGGAATCCTCCTGCCTATGCAGGAGATGCGGGTTCAGTCCCTGGGTCAGTCCTCTCTCCTGAGTGCTTGTTTCCTCTCCATTCAGAAGCACAGAGGGAGGCAACTTGCTCCTATTATGATTCTTTGTGTGTTCAGTGGCTCAGCAGTGTAGACTCTTTGTGACCCCATGGACTGTAGCTCGCCAGGCTCCTCTGTCCATGAGATTTCCCAAGTAAGAATACTAGAGTGGGTTGCCGTTTCCTCCTCCAGGGGATCTTCCTGACCCTGGAATCCAGCCTGGGTCTCCTGTGTCTCCTGCATTGGCAGATGGGTTCTTTACCCCTGAGACACCTGGGAAGCCCCATTATGTTTCTTTATCCCTCTTAACTACTCCCCACTTCCCTATACAGATCTTCTTAGAGTCACCCATCAATACACTTAGCCTATCCTACATTCAAGCCCTAATAAGTTCTTTTTTTTTTTTTTTAACCACAGGCAGCTTATTGCTAAGACTTTAATGAGCAGCCACTTTTATTTACTTCTCCTGTAAATTGTTCATTATCCTTGCAAGGAAGGACACTTTCTTGCCATTTTCATTATTGAAGATGCTCGTGTTATACCACTCTATGTGTACTTTTATTTTATTTGCAAATCATATACACCCAACCTTCAATTTCAATTATAGGAAGAATAAAATATTTACACCTTGAAGTTCTGACACCTTGACATTTCTTAAATAAAATTCCTGATCATATTTTAAGCTTTAATAATTGCCTCCCAAAGACTATAGCAGTTTGTCTTCAGTTTATAAAATAACACAAGACTTGAGGGGTGGACACCCTAATGGTGGAGAATTTTGGCCCTGGAGACAGGCTTGCATGCTTTTTACAGGAGGTTCTGCTATTTACTAAATATCTTTAATAGCAGTAATTATAGCTAAAATTTATTATAAGTTCCCTTAGTGAAATGTGCTGCAATAAGCACATAACAAGCATTATTCTCTTTCAGACTTAAAATAATTATATTCAATAAGTACAGATGTTATTTCCATTTTACAGGAATCTGAGGTCAAACAACTTGCTAAAAATCACACATCAAGTAAATAGCAGACCAAGATCCAAAGCCAGGCAAGGCATGCCCAAAGTCCACTCAAATTGCAATTTTTTTTTTAATTTATGTATTTGGTTGCATCAAGTTCTGCACTGTGTCATGTGGGATTTTCACTGTGGTTCACAGGCTGCCCCATGACATACAAGAGCCTAGTTCCCCCACCAGGGATCTAACCCATGTCTCTTACATTGCTAAGCAGATTCTTAACCGGTAGATCTCTGAGGAAGTTCCCTTCAATAGCAATGTTCTTTTAAATGAAAATTTCTTCTTTTGTAAAATGGGGATTATAATGTTGCCTAAATGAGGGGATGAGAAGAGACAGCGGGACTAAGAGAGGCAGCCCACCACCTGCCTGGTCTGGTCAGTTGTCCTTCCAGAGGTCACGAAGAGAAACTTCCCAAGGTCACAGGCAAGTAAAGAGCTAAGGTTATGCAGGAACTTAAGTGAAAAGTCAAACAATTGATCAAGGGTCTGGGGGAAAATTGAAAGCTGGAAATATTTGAACATAAGATTTGACTTTTACAAAATAGTAACTAGTCCTGGTGGTCCAGATGGTAAAGAAAAGAATCCATGTGTAACACAGGAGACCTGGGTTTGATCCTTGGCTCGGGGAGATCCCCTGGAGAAGGGAAGGGCAACCCACTTCAGTATCTTGCCTGGAGAATTCCATGGACAGAGGAGCTTGGAGGGCTATAGTCCATGAGGTCACAAAGAGTGGACAGAAATGATCGACTTTCACTTTCCTATTTTAGAATATATCAGGATATATATCGCTTTACATCAGAATTTTTGGTGTAAGGAAAGCTCTAATTTGAGATTTTAAAGGAATACAACTTGCTATATTTCTTTTACTAATCTCCTTGGATTATTTTTCAGTCTTTTCCTTATGTTTACCTTTTTATTCATACAGCTTCCCCCCCCCCAGCAATATGCCAGAAATATAAATGTTTTGCCATGGTTTATGGCATTTATGGAAGGAAAAGAAGCAACTTTCAAACTCTTCTTTCTGTGTCAGGACCTTAAGTAGGTTCACTCAACCCTCAAACTCTGTAACAAAGGTTGTGTTATCCCACATCACAGATGAGGAAATTCGACTTATATCCACAGAACTGATCTTACCCTCTACCTTGCCCAGGGATAAAGCTCAAAGGAGCTCCTTCTCTCAAAGACCCAACATAATAAAGACTGCATAACAAAGAAAATCCTATGTGTCTGCTTTAAGGAGAAATCTTCAATGTGTTTCCCTTTTGTTTATAAATATAGCAAACTGCTCTCCTCTTGTAGCTCTGCGTTTGCTTCTCCAGGGAAGAGAAACCTGTCTTTGCTTATTGTTTTGTGACTGTAGACTGACAACTGGCTTACGCACTACCTTCTGGATTGGGCTGTGCATGCATACTAAATGGCTTCACTCGTGTTCAACTCTCTGCAAACCTACGGACTATAGGTCTCCAGGCTCCTCTGTCCATGGGATTTTCCAGGCAAAAATACTGAAGTGGGTTGCCATTTTCTCCGCCAGGGGAATCTTCAGACCCAGGGATCCAACCCGTGACTCCTGTGTGTCCTGCATTGGCAGGCCGGTTCTTTATCACTGGCACCACCTGGGAAACCCAGGAGTCTTATTGCTGGATTCGAGTTACCCCAAGGAGGGAGTCCCCAATTTAAAACTGCACTTAGAACTAGAGCTTCCAGCATTCGTTTGCTGAATTTGGAATTGCATGGCTTGACCAGACACAAGTGACAGGTGCAGTGAGCTGAGCGTGCATTTTGAGTCTTCTCCAGACTCTACCAAAAGCGTGCATGCACCCAGTCATCCATTCTGTACCTTACCTTTTCAGACCCTGCCACAAGAGGATTTTGCTAATGTACCTTAATTCTGAACCAGAACCAATCTGTTCTTCCTGCAGATATTTTTTGCCCTCTGCCTTCTTATTTCTCCTTTTCTTCTAAGGTTGAAATTAGGTCACTTATTTCCAGAATGCCATGGTGTTATTCTTTTCTTTTTTTCTAGGTTGGTAGCAATAAAATAATAAAAGCTGAAGTCCGGAACACAGGAGATCCGGAGAAATCAGTTTCCTTTTAATATCAGAAATCGAGGCTCCCCGGAGGCTCTCACTGAGCTGATTTTCTCTCACTCTAAAATTGTCTCCAGGCACAAGCATAGAAAATAGCATTCCTTTTCGCATTTTTTAAAAACACGGTAATGTAGATAGGTTGCTTTCAAATGCTTCAGATGAATTAGTCTGATTGTATGTCCCTGAGGAGATATTATTACAGAGGAAAAGAGCTAAGAACGGAATATGCACAGGACTTTAAGGATGTTAAGAGACTGCACTTGGGACTTCTCTGGTGGACCAGTGGTTAAGACTCCATGCTTCCAATGCAGGGGGACGGGTTCCATCCTTCATTGGGAAACTAAGATCCTACATGCCACATGGCAAAATGTACTTGGTCATATAAATTCTGGTGGAAGCAACATGGAAGAGAAGAACATAGCACTGGGAAAATATTCAGGATCTGACTCTTCACAAAGAGAGACCCTGGCTTCATCACATTGTCCCCTGAGTCTTGGTTTCCTTCAACTGTGCAAAATGTCAATGCCACTTTGTTTTAGATTAACAAGAGTAACGAGACAGAAGAGGGGAGTACTGGTGCTGCTAAAATCTACACCTATCTTGTCTCGCTCCTTCAGGTCTCACTTCAAGAGGCGTCCTTTCCCCCACATAAACATGAGTCCTCTTCCTGGGCTTTGATGTCTAACATCTCTCTATCCACTGGGGTGTTGTTAACCAATTGCAGCCTTTCTCTGATGTCAGTTTCATTCTCCCTCCTATATCTTCATCATCTCTTTCTCAGTTTGGTTGAGAAAGAATGCAATGTTTCTTTTCATAAAGGATTTGAGATGCTGAGTCTTTCGCAAAGTAAAGGGGAAAAAATAACAAGCAAGCTATGATTTTCCTTTGACCCTATGACCCCTTCATGTATTGCTCTCTCACCGTCCTCCCTTAAGAGCCCATCGTTCCATTTTCTTTAGATGCTTTCTTCACTTTATCCGGTTTCCCACTCTCTCCTCACCTCTGTCCCTTCTTCTCCTTTCTATTTTCCCTTTTAAACATTTTTGTTTTGTCTTCTGCTAGTCAATTCTGTATTTTCACTAATACTTTTTTAAAAGACTTTATTTATTGGCTTTGGCCTTTGATGGTGATAATTCACCTTTTCTTTCTGTGTATCTGTAATTTTGAGTTATTATTTTATTTCTGTTTCTTTCTTAAGCCATAAATTTTATATTATCTTTTTGGTTTTGCCTCATTGAGATGAAAATATGATTACTCTCTTCTTTCTGTTTTATCTCCTCCCTGCTGCTTTCTGTCTTCTGTTAACTGTAACTTTACTTTTACACTGAAAAATTATATAACATTTATTTTCTGTTTGCTAAATATTATTCTGTCTTTTTGTTCTGTCAAAGGTTAATCCTTAAAGGCTGACCTTAACAGTGTTTAATCATTTTACTTCTTGTGTGCATTGTTGAAAGAAAAAACAGGTGATTCTTTTTCCTCTTGCTAGTATTTTCTCCTTACTTAGTAATTCTAATTTGGGATCCATCTTATAGTTCATTTGCAGTTTTCAAGTTTAATATTCTAATTTAGAGCAGGAGCTTTCTAAGCCTGATTTTCAACAGTGACCCTAATTTTTGTATACTGAAATCTTGCTATAACTCATATCTACCTCAAGCCACATTTTGCTACTGTCAATCTTGTGAATCCTGTTATAATTTGATGCATATATTTGATGCAATATTTTAAAAAAAATTGTACTTAGGATATATATTTGGGGGTGGTGATTTTTACTCAAGTCATAAAAATAAATTATTTGAAAAGCACATATTCATGAGAGGTTAAGTATTTAATATATATTTACTTTTTTAGAAAGAAAGATGCCCTTAGACTTGTCTAAGCATTTTTAAGGTTAGTAATAAATAACAGAATGATGAAACCACCAATGATTCACTTTTTTTAGTTACCTAGAGAATTGAGATGAGTGGAAATTTTTATATAGAGAAATGAGCTTGTAAAGATACATTTGAAGATAGAATGTAATAAGACAGAAACACATTTCCCTTTTGTTTTATTATATTCAGCATCCTATAAAATCACAGTTGTTTTAATTTAATATCTTCATCATCTTCATAACTATCATTAGGGTTGTCAATTAGTATTTCAAAATAAGACACATTAACTTATAGCAATTTCCTCTGAATCTCCCTCACTCCCAAACCCATTAACCTTATTTTTTTTTTTAATTTTGGCTTTATTGAGCTATAACTGATATATTACATTATATGATATTTAAAGTGTACACTTTTGTAATATGAATACGTTCTGACAATTTGATGTAACATACAACAGATATACATCAGAGATACATCAGATTGTCAGAACTTATTCATATTATATCTGAATATTTATCCATGTACCAGTATCTCTCTATTTCCCCCACTCTGAAGCTTCTGGTAACTATTTTTCAACTCTCTTTATGCACTTGACTTTTTTTTCTTTTAGATTTCACATATAATTGACACCAT
Source organism: Redunca redunca (assembly GCA_006410935.1). Taxonomy (NCBI): domain Eukaryota; kingdom Metazoa; phylum Chordata; class Mammalia; order Artiodactyla; family Bovidae; genus Redunca; species Redunca redunca. Next base: position 806,390 of record SJYQ01000648.1, on the reverse strand, counting down.
GCAGTGTTTGTCTTACTCTGTTCAACTTATTTTGCTTAGCATAATGTTCTCAAGGTCCATCAATGGCAGGGTTTCCTTTCTGATAACTGAATAGCATTACCAATATATGACACATATATACCTCACATCTTTTTTACTCACTCACCCATTGACAGACACTTAGATTGCTTCTATCTTAGCCATTGTAAATAATGTACATGGAGGTACAGATATTCCTTTGACATTCTGTTTTGCTTTGGATTAATTCCCAGAATTAGAATTGCTAGATCATATGGCAGCTTTATTTTTAATTTCTTTTTAGGAGCTCCATACTATTTTTCACATTGGCTGTGCCAATTTACATTTCCACAAACAGTGCACAATGGTCTCCTTTCTCTGCATTCTCACCAGCACTTGTTATCACTTACTTTTTCGTGATAGCTATTCTAACAAATGTGAGATGATATTCCACTGTAGTTTTTGTTTGCATTTTCCTAATGATTAGTGACATCACTTTGCCAACAAAGCCATGGTTTATCCAATAGCCATGTATGGATGCAAGAATTTAAAAAAGACTGAGAACTGAAGAACTGTGGTACTGGAGAAGACTCTTGAGAATCCCTTGGACTGCAAGGAGATTAAACCAGTCAACCCTAAAGAATGTCAACCCTGAATACTCATTCAAAGAACTGATGCAGAAGCTAAAGGTCCAATATTTTGGCCACCTGATGGGAAGAGCCACCTCACTGGAAAAAACTCTGATGCTGGGAAAGATTGAGGGCAGGAAAAGAAGGTGACAGGGGATGAGATGGTTAGATAGTATCACTGACTCAATGAACATGAATCTGAGCAAACTCTGGGAGACTGTGGAGGACAGAGGAACCTGACATGCAACAGTCTATGGGGTCACAAAGACTCAGACATGCATCAGACATGCCTTAGTGACCAAACAACAATAACAAATGGTTAATGAGGTTGCACACCTTTCATATACCTGTTGGCCACCTGGATGTTTTATTTGGAGAACAAAAATCTATTAAATTCCTCTGTCTGTTTTTAATCATATTGTTTATTTTGCTATTGAATTGTATGTGTTCTTTATATTTTGGATATTAATCCTTTATAGACTTGCAAATACTTTCTTCCATTCTGTAGATTGGCTTTTAATGTTGTTGATGTTGGCTTAAAGCTCAACATTCAGAAAACGAAGATCATGGCATCTGGTCCCACCACTACATGGGAAATAGATGGGAAACAGAGGAAACAGTGTCAGACTTTCTTTTTTGGGGCTCCAAAGTCACTGCAGATAGTGACTGCAGCCATGAAATTAAAAGACGCTTACTCCTTGGAAGAAAAGTTATGACCAACCTAGATAGTATATTCAAAAGCAGAGACATTACTTTGCCGACTAAGGTCTGTCTAGTCAAGGCTATGGTTTTTCCAGTAGTCATGTGTGGATGTGAGAGTTGGACTGTGAAGAAGGTTGAGCACCGAAGAACTGATACATTTGAAATGTGGTGTTGGAGATTCTCGAGAGTTCCTTGGACTGCAAGGAGATCCAACCAGTCCATTCTGAAGGAGATCAGCCCTGGGATTTCTTTGGAAGGAATGATGCTAAGGCTGAAACTCCAGTACTTTGGCCACCTCATGCAAAGAATCGACTCATTGGAAAAGACTTTGATGCTGGGAGGGATTGGGGGCAGGAGGAGAAGGGGACGACAGAGGATGAGATGGCTGGATGGCATCACGGACTCGATGGACATGAATCTGAGTGAACTCCGGGAGCTGGTGATGGACAGGGAGGCCTGGCATGCTGTGATTCATGGGGTTGCAAAGAGTTGGACAGGACTGAGCAACTGAATTGATGGTGCTCTTTGCTATTCAGAAGTTTTTTATTTTGATGCAGTCTCACTTGCTTATTTTTGCTTTTGTTGTCTTTGCTAGTGGTGTCAAATTCAAAATGTTTTTGCCAAGACCAACATCAAGGAATTTATCCTGATGTTGTCTCTGGATTTTTATGATTTCATATCCTACATTAAAGACTTTAATTCATTTTAAGTTGACTTTTATTAATAGTGTCAGTGAGGGGTCAAGTTTCATTGCTTTGTAGGTGGCTATCCAGTTTTCCCATTATCTACTGAAGGGACTCTATGTCCCCTTTGTATAGTCTTGGCTCTTTTGTCATACATTAATGGACTGTATATATGAGGGCTTATTTCTGAGTTCTGTACCATTGGAATTTTGATACTAGGTTCATTAAATTTGTACATAGATTTGGGTAATATGGATTTTTAAATAATAGTACTTCTAATCCATGAGCATGGAATATCTTTAGATGTATTTGTCTCTTCAATGTAATTTATCAATATCTTACTCTTCAGTATACAGATCTTTCACTTCTTTGGCTAAATTTATTATTAGACCTTATTCCTTTATTTGCAATCTTGGTATAGGTCATTGATTTTTAAATTTATCTTTCTGTGTATAGAAATGCAACTAAGTTTGTATATTGATTTCATATCCTATAACTTTACTAAATTTATTTATTAGTTCTTATACATTTTTGTTACAGTCTGTAAGTAAACTTGACCTTCTCTGATGGCTGAGCTGGTAAAGAATCCGCCTGCAATGCAGGAGAACTGGTTCTATCCCTGGGTTGGGAAAATCCCCTGAAGAAGCATATTAAAAAACAGAGACATTACTTTGCCAACAAAGGTCTGTCTAGCCAAAGCTATAGTTTTTTTTCCAGTAGTCATGTATGGATGTGAGAGTTGGACTCTAAAAAAAGCTGAGCACCCAAGAATTGATGCTTTTGAACTGTGATGTTGGAGAAGACCCTCCAAGAGTCTGTTTCCCCAGTCCTGTGGAAGTTCTATAATCAAATCCCACTGGCCTCCAAAGTTAAATTCCCTGGGGTTTGTGACCCGATGGACTATACAGTCCAGTCCATGGAATTCTCCAGGCCAGAATACTGGAGTTGACTGTGGCTCACATCATGAACTCCTTATTGCAAAATTAATTACAGACTTAAATTGAAGAAATAGGGAAAACCGCTAGACAATTCAGGTATGACCTAAATGAAAGTCCTTGCAATTATACATTGGAAGTGACAAATAGCTTCAAGGGATTAAATATGACAGACAGAATCCCTGCAGAACTATGTACAGAGGTTTATGACATTGTACAGGAGGTAGTGATCAAGACCATCCCCAAGAAAAGGAAATGAAAAGAAGCAAAATTGTTGCCTGAAGAGGCATTACAAATAGGTGAAAAAAGAAGAGAAATGAAAGGCAAAGGAGAAAAGGAAAGATATACCCATTTGAATGCACAATTCCAAAGAAAAGCAAGGAAAGATAAGAAAGCCTTCCTTAGTAATCAATGAAAAGAAATAGAGAAAAACAATAGAATGGGAAAGACTAGACATCTCTTCCCCAAAATTAGAAATACCAGGAGAACATTTCATGCAAAGATGGGCACAATAAAGGACAGAAATGGTATGGACCTAACAGAAAGAGAAGATATTAAGAAGAGGTGGAAAGAATACCCAGAAGAACTATACAAAAAAGAACTTTATGCCCCAGATAACTGTGATAGTGTGATCACTCACCTAGAGCCAGACACCTTACAGTCTGAAGTCAATTGGGCCTTAGGAAGCATCACTATGAACAAAGCTAGTGGAGGTGATGGAATTCCAACTGACCTATTTCAAGCCCTATAGGATGATGCTGTTAAAGTGTTGCACTGAATATGCCACCGAATTCGGAAAACTCAGCAGTAGCTACAGGACTGGAAAAGATCAGTTTTCATTCCAATTCCAAAGGAAGTCAATGCCAAAGAATATTCAAACTATTGCCCAATTGCAATCATCTCACATGCTGGCAAAGTAATGCAAAAAATTCTCCAATCAAGGCTTCAACATATGTGAACCAAAGAATTCCAGATGTTCAAGGGGATTTAGAAAAAGCAGAGGAACCAAAGATCAAATTGCCAACATCCATTGGATTATCCAAAAAGCAAGAGAATTCCAGAAAAATATCTACTTCTGCTTTATTGAGTACACTAAAGCCTTTGACTGTGTGGATCACAAAAAACTGTGGAAAATTCTGAAACAGATGGGAGTACCAGACCCTCTTACCTGCCTCCTGAGAAATCTGTATGCAGGTCAAGCAGCAACGATTAGAACCAGACATGGAACAACAGACCGGTTCCAAATTGGGAAAGGAGTATGTCAAGGCTGTATATTGTCACCCTGTTTACTTAACTTACAGGCAGAGTATGTCGTGCAAAATGCCACACTGGATGAAGCACAAGCTGGAACCAACATTGCTAGGAGAAATATCAATAACCTCAGATATGCCGATGACACCACTCTTATGGCAGAAACTGAAGAAGAACTAAAGAGTCTCTTGATGAAAGTGAAAGAGGTGAGTGAAAAAGTTGGCTTAAAACTCAACACTCAGAAAACTAAGATTATGGCATCTGGTCCCATCACTTCATGGCAAATAGATGGGGAAACAATGGAAACAGTGACAGACCCTATTTTTTGGTCTCCGAAATCACTGCAGATAGTGACTGCAGCCCAGAAATTAAAAGATGCTTGCCGCTTGGAAGAAAAGCTATGACCAACTTAGACAGCATATTAAAAAGCAGAGACATTACTTTGCAACAAAGGTCTGTCTAGTCAAAGCTATAGATTTTTCCAGTAGTCATGTATGGATGTGAGAGTTGGACTATAAAGTAAGCTGAGTGCCAAAGAATTGATGTTTTTGAACTGTGGTGTTGGAGAAGACTCTTGAGAATCCTTTGGAAAGTGAAGAGATCCAACCAGTCCATCCTAAGGAAATCGATCCTGAATATTCATGGGAAGGACTGATGCTGAAGCTGAAACTCGAATAATTTGGCGACCTGATGTGAAGAACTGACTCATTGGAAAAGATCCTGAGGCTGGGAAAGATTGAAGGCAGGAAGAGAAGGGGATGACAGAGGATGAGATGGCTGGATGGCATCATCAACTCAATGGACATGAATTTGAGTAAGCTCTGGGAATTGGTGATGGACAGGGAAGCCTGACATGCTGCGGTCTTGGGGTCACAAAGAGTTGGACACCACTGAACAACTGCACTTAACTGGAGCAGGAGACGACAGATCAGCTGGTTGCATGGCACCACCGACTCAATGGATATGAGTTTGAGTAAGCTCTAGGAGTTGGTGATGGACAGGGAAGCCTGGCGTACTGCAGTCCATGAGGTTGCAAAGAGTCGGACATGACTGAGTGAATGAACTGAACTGAACTGAAAGGAAGATTAAAAAAGGAAAGGGAGATAAGGGAGGTCAAGCAAACAAGATAATACTTTCCTTTGAAAGTAGAATATACCATGTATAGCTTCAATAATGTCAATTTTAGAATCCTCAGAGCCCAGATATAATCGAGAGGGTCATAAAAAAAAAAAAAAACAATATTTGGCTTAAAAAAGAAGAAAAGAGCTTGCTGCCCTACATTTCAATCCATTTGATCCTAGCGTGCTATCAGCTCAGAGGACCTTTTTTTTTTTTTTAATGTCATTTACTCGTGGCAGAGGCAAGCAATCTCACCTCCTGAAGGTGTTACCTTGTTAAGAAGCATAATGTCTTTCTAATAAAATCCAGGTGATTTATAGCATGTACACAGAGGAAGCAGATTTGGGGAAAAAAAATTGACAGTTATGCAAGTATCGGATGCCAGCTGCTGCATTTTGGTTCCCTCTGGAAAGGAATTTAGCCCTCTTGCTGGGAACCATCTGCATAGGAGTGGGAAGACACGTTTCCAGGAAGTTTCTTCATATCTGCATGCTAAAATTATCTAAACACTCTTTTATGACCCTCTTTCATGTGATTAATATTAAGATTAATAATACATTCTGAATACTAATTCATTATTAACACAAATAATAATTGAAAATATTAATGAGAATTGAACATTTGGAGTGATGTGTTCAAAGTTTGAGTATCCCTTCCTTTAAGCCTTCCTCTCTGATCATGTCCCAACCCCATGGACAAAAGACTCCTCGTAGTGTCTACCATAGGACCCTGAACTTAACCTTTATAAAAACCAACACACTGTTTTCTAATTATTGCTTTCCTTTGTTCTATTTACCAAGATTAGAGATTACATCTTGTTTGAATATATATCCCCAATATGTGGTTTAGTTCCTGGCATATAATAAGCGCTTAACAAATTTTAATGAATGAATGAATTCATAAAACACTTGCGCACACAATTTCTCATCTGATTAGTATAATTATCCTGCTGAGCTGAAAGCATAGAAAATTTTATTAGCACCCCCTTTACAGTTGGGAGGGAATAAAAATGACTTGTGGTGTGACTTATTAATACAAAAGTTATACAGAAAATCAATGGAAGAAGGAATGTTCTAATTTCTACACCTTGAAGCTGCCATCTTGCACAGATAAATGATGATGAGTGATAAAAATAAAGCCTAGGTCACCTACGGACCCTAAATGAGAAGCCAGAGACCTGGACATTATCAATTTTGTGGCTTTGAGCAAATTGCTTAGGCTGTGTACTCTGACATTACCAATCTAAAAAATGTTAAGTACTTAAATGTGAAAGTGTGCTACACAATGGAAACCTTAAATAAACTAATATTTTTATCATTTATAATACATAAAGAATTATATTGCCAAAAGTGACCATATATTCATTCATTCAGGGGGTCTATTTATTTTTACCATTTTTTATTGGATTATAGTTGATTTGTAATGCTGTGTTAGTTTCACATGTACAGCAAAGTGAATCAGTTATACATATACGTTGTCGTTCAGTCAACTCTTTGAGACCCCATGAACTGCAGCAGGCCAAGCCTCTCTGTCCCTCACCATCTCCCTAAGTTTACCTAAGTTCATGTCCATTGCATTGGCTATGCCATCCAACCATCACATTCTCTGACACCCTCTTCTCCTTTTGCCCTCAATCTTTCCCAGCATCAGGGACTTTTCCAGTGAGTCACCTGTTCACATCAGATGATAAAAATACTGGAGCTTCAATTTCAGCATCGGTTTTTCCAGGGAGTATTCAGGATTGATTTCCCTTAAGATTAACTGGTTTGGTCTCCTTGCTACCCAAAGGACTCTCAGGAATCTTCATACGCATATACATTATATATGTATACATGTAGATTATATTCCGATTTAGGTCATTATGAGTATTGAGTAGAGTTCCCTCTGTGATACAGTAGCTCTGTACGGGTGTGTGCTAAGTCGCTTCAGTTGTGTCCAACTCTGTGCTACCCTATGAACTGTAGCCTGCCAGGCTTCTCTGTCCATGGGATTCTCCAGGCAAGAATGCTAGAGTGGGTTGCTATGCCCTTCTCCAGGAGATCTTCCCAACCTAGGGACCAAACCTGTGTCTCATATCTCCTGCATTGGCAGGCAGATTCTTTACCACTAGAGCCCCCTGGGAAGCTCTGTACTGGTTATCTATACACATGTAGTAGTGTATATATGTCAATCCCAATCTTCCAATTTGTGCCTCATCCCAATTACACTTTTTATAACTGTAATAATTTTCTACATCTGTGACTCTGTTTTGTAAATAGGTTCATTTGTACCATTTTTTAGATTCCACATATAACCAGTATCATATGATATTTGTCTTTCTGTGTCTGACTTTACTCAGTATGACAATCTCTAGGTTCATCCAGGTTGCTGCAAGTGGCATTATTTTCTTCTTTTTATGTGCTGTGCTTAGTCGTTCAGTCATGTCCAACTGTTTGTGACCCCATGGGCTGTAGCCCACCAGGTTCCTCTATCTATGGGATCCTCCAGGCAACAATATTGGAGTGGGTTGCCATGCCCTCCTCCAGGGAATCTTCCCAACCCAGGGATCGAATCCAGGTCTCCTGTATTACAGGCAGATTCTTTACCATCTAAGCCCCCAGGAAGCCCGCTTCTTTTTATCCTGAGTACTATTCCATTATATATATGAATTGTATCATCTTAAAAAGAAAACAAAAACTTTTGTTTGTTTTGTATTAGGGTATAGCCGACTAACAATGTTGTGACAGTTTCAAGTAAACAGTGAAAGAACTCAGCCATAAATGTAAATAGAGCTTCAATGAATGTTAGGGTATACTTATCCTGTTGAATTAAGGTTTTCTCTGTATATATACCCAGGAGTGGGACTGTCAAATCATATGGTATCTCTCATTTTAGTTTTTTTAAGAAACCTTGTACTGTTCTCCATAATGGCTATACCAATTTACATTCCTACCAACAGTGTAGGAGGGTTCCCTTTTCAGGGGGAGTCTAACTAGAGACTATCTGATCTCACTGTCTTTACTCCTAACACCTACTCCCTTGTACTTCATCTCTATGCTATAGTCAAATGAGCTTTCTAAAGGGTGAAGCTGTTGTTTCCTAGCTTAAAAACTTCAAGGGGCTCAGAGCATCTTTGGAAAAGGCAGTGGCACCCCACTCCAGTACTCCTGCCTGGAAAATCCCACTGATGGAAGAGCCTAGTGGGCTGCAGTCCATGGGGTCTCAGAGAGTCGGACACGACTGAGCAACTTCACTTTCACTTTTCACTTTCATGCACTGGAGAAGGAAATGGCAACCCACTCCAGTATTCTTGCCTGGAGAATCCCAGGGACGGGGGACTCTGGGGTCGCACAGAGTCAGCCATGACTGGAGCAACTGAGCAGCAGCAGCAGCAGCGCGTCTTAACCATTTGCTTTGCAACGCGATCCTTTCTGTTGAAACCCCTGATCACTAAATCAGCTTCATCAAGAGGCAGTCTCCCGTGCTGCTGGGCATTCTTATCTCATGGGTCTTCTCTCTGCATGCACATGTGTTCTCAGCCATGTCCAACTCTTTGCAGCCCTGTGGACTGTAGCCTGCCAAAGTCCTCTGTCTATGGAATTTTCCAGGCAAGAATACTGGGGGGGGGGGGTTGCCATTTCCTACCCCAGGGGATCTTTCTGACCCAGAGATTGAACCCACATCTCCTGAGTATCCTGCATTGACAGGTGGATTCTTTTACCATTGAGTCACCTAGGAAGCCCCCAAAATGACAAGTCATGAAGGCTGTGAATACTGTGAAAGTACTAGCTGCTCAGTCATGTCTGACTCTGCAACTCCATGATCTGTCCATGGGATTCTCCAGGCAACAGTACTGGAGTGGCTTGCCATTCACTTCTCCAGGGGGATCTTCCCAACCCAGGAACTGAACCCAGGTTTTCTGCATTGCAGGCAGATTCTTACCTGTCTGCACTAACAGGTCTTCTAAACTTCCTTACAAATGTATGTATTCCTCAAAAGTGGATAGGGGATGCTACATAGATAGATGCTGTGTGTGTGTGTGTGTGTGTGTGTATGTGTGTGTGTGTGTATGCTGCTAAGTCACTTCAGTCGTGTCTGATTCTCTGTGACCCCATAGATGGCAGCCCACCAGGCTCCCTCGTCCCTGGGATTCTCCAGGCAAGAACACTGGAGTGGGTTGCTATTTCCTTCTCCAATGCAGGAAAGTGAAAAGCGAAAGGGAAGTCGCTCAGTCATGTTGGACTCCTCGTGACCCCATGGACTGCAGCCCACCAGGCTCCTCTGTCCATGGGATTTGCCAGGCAAGAGTACTGGAGTGGGGTGCCATCGCCTTCTCCCATGTGTATAAATATATACATACATAAATGTATATACACACACACACGTACTATGTGAGCAAATTAATGTGGAGGCCTTCTGCAAAATAAAAAGACCTACATCACAAGATACTATGATAGGAATTTAAAACAGTGCCCAAAGTGGCTATTTACTTTCTCATTTAGGGAGCATTTATTGAAGTCTATATCTATGTAATTATATCTGTAACTATCCCTTACTTGAGAAAGTCTTCCAGTTTCCTCAAGTACTTTAAAACTGTCTGTCGTAGGCTTCCTGAGGACCTTAGACACTTATATCTCTCCATAGAGCTTATGTTTTTCTATGTCTCTCTCCACCATAAACTGTAGATTCTGTGAGGCCAGAAACCCTATTTACTTTATTCATCACTGTGTCCTTGGGATTTAGTAGAGTTACTATCATATAGTAAATGCTTAACAAATGTGTTGGATGAACAAATGATAGAGAGACATATGAATGCAACATGCTAGACTTTGCTTAAGAGAGCAATAGAAAATTGAAATACACTGTAAAAAATGCTGTCAAAAGATATCTAGAGATTTGTCTTTTAAGCATCCTCTTTCTTTTACTTCTTTTAGAGAATCATCTCATCCCAAAGCTTTCACTTTTGGCACCATTGGTTCAGGCAGGCTGACCCTGAAGTCTTATCCTCATGATGTGCATGTGGTCAAAACAAGGATGTTTAATGTCCATAGTCCATTCTGAAGTAGATCAGCCCTGGGATTTCTTTGGAGGGAATGATGCTGAAGTTGAAACTCCAGTACTTTGGCCACCTCATGCGAAAAGTTGACTCATTGGAAAAGACCCTGATGCTGGGAGGGATTGGGGGCAGGAGGAGAAGGGGATGACAGAGGATGAGATGGCTGGATGGCATCNCTTGGCCGAGACCCATATATGTTCTTAACCCACAGTCTCCCTTCCCTCATCCCCAATAATCTGGATAGTACAGGGAAGCATAACTTCTAAAGTTGTGCACCTACCAAAATAGTGGAAAAAGCACTAGATCTTGAACCCACTCTAATTGCATCAGCTAAAAATGGTTTTAAAATACCATGAGACTAGCTCTCAATTTCTTTCAGTTTCACAGATTTTCCTCTTTCCTATCTGTAAAAATTGAATAGCAATTCATATGTCAAAAGAATGGGATGACATATAGTGAATGTCCAACATAGACCCTGGCACGTAACAATCAGTTTTAGTTTAGTTAGCCAAAATGTTCTCCTGAGAGAATCCTGGACCATGAATTCTGGTGGGAAAAGATATCATATCACTTCTCTAATTTAAGTGTAAAGTTTAACACAATTTGGACATTCCATAAATGTCTGTGCTGGGAAAAATAAAAGTTCTCAAGAAAACAGCATAAGCTCCCTGGACTGACCTCATCACCCAGTTTCCTTTCTGTCCACTGTAGCCATGCACGGTTCTATGTTCTTTACTCCATGGAAATATCTCATCTCCAAATCCAATAGATAACATTTTATCTCTTACCCCACTTAACCTCTATGCAGCAGTTACCTTCCATGTGCCATTTGGGCCATGTTTCCTTTCTTGAAACTATCTGCTCTGAATTTTAAGAACCCCCTTTCATTTTCTTCTTAGTAAACACATCTCTGCTGTGTGGCATAGTCTTTATGTTCCTGATTATTAAAGGTTGGTGTTTACTACAGATGACAAATATAGCATACTAGAAAATACTATTTAAAAAATTAAAAGTAAGGACTTTTTAATAATAAAAAAGAAACTTGGAGTTTAGGTGACTGCCAGGGTCCGACAGATGAAAATGGAGAGTTAGTGATTGATGTGTACAGAACTTCAGTTTTGGAAATAATATTTTGGAGATGGATAGTGGTGATGGTCACAGAACACTGTGACATACTTAATGCCACACAGTGATAGGCTTACAAATGGCGAAGATGGTAAATGCTGTGTTATGTGCATTTTATTACAGTAAAAAATGTTTGTGTTGATCCAGATTCTGTCCTTGCCTCCTTTGTTTTTACCACTCAGTATTTTCTTTTGGAGAAGACTCTTGAGAGTCCCTTGGCTTGCAAGGAGATCAAACCAGTCAATCCCATGGGAAATCAACCTTGAATACTCATTGGAAGGACTGATACTGAAGCTCTAATAATTTGGCCACCTGATGTGAAGAGCTGACTCTTTGGAAAAGACTCTGATTCTGGGAAAGATTGAAGGCGGGAGAAGATGGGATGAAGCGATGGGGTCCATCTCTTTCTTAGTAAAGCAACTGAAACAAGTGAGATTTTAAAAGGCAATATTGTGCCTTCTTTTTGTCTTGGATGCCTTGTGTCACGCCTGAGAAGTCATAGATGTTCGATAAATGTGTTCATTTTCACTCAATGTTTTACCTTAAATGTCTCTTAACTTTCAGTATCTTCTATTTCAGTTCTCTTACCACTTCCACTAAAATGATACAGCCAAACTGAAAACTGTATTTCACTGCATCCTTGCTTAAAGAATTTAAGGATTATCATCACTTACACTGCAATCCACAGTTTTTCAGCATGTTACTGAATGTGCTTCATGATCTGTTGTTTTCCTATATGCTCAACATCAAACTCTTCGGGGTTCCCTGCTGGTCTGGGCTGCTTCCCTCTAAGGCCTCTATACTTCCATTCTTCCTGGGATCTTCTTCTCAGAGTGATCTTCCATCCCCAGATCAGGTCATTTGTGCTCTGGGAACACCTCCTTACTTGACCACTGAGCCATTCACTCCTCTGATTCAGTTTATAACTTTCCCTTCAGGATTTTCTCCATGTCTTCTGCACACTCTGTGTTAGCACCTGTTGCTTTCACTTACAGATGCTGCACTCCACAGAAGAGATAGTATTTTATTTATTGCTTTTTATTTATTTTTTTCTTTTTGCTTTAATTGGAGGCGAATTACTTTACAATATTGTGGTGCTTTTTGCCATACATTCACATGAATCAGCCATGGGTGCACATATGTTCCCCATCCTGACCCTTCCTCCCAACTCCCTCCCCATCCCATCTCTCAGGGTCATTCCAGTGCACCAGCCCTGAGCACCCTGTCTCATGCATTGAACCTGGATTGGCAATCTGTTTCACATATGATAATATACATGTTTCAATGCTATTCCCTCAAATCATCCCACCCTCGCCCTCTCCCACAGAGTCCAATAGTCTGTTCTTTACACCTGTGTCTCTTTTGCTGTCTCGCATATAGAGTCATCGGTACCATCTTTCTAAATTCCATATATATGCATTAATATACTGTATTGGTGTTTTTCTTTCTGAATTACTTTGCTCTGTATAATAGACTCTAGTTTCATCCACCTTATTAGAACTGATTCAAATGCATTCTTTTTAATAGCTGAGTAATATTCCACTGTGTATATGTACCATAGCTTTCTTATCCATTCATTTGCTGATGGACATCTAGGTTGCTTCCATGTCCTGGCTATTATAAACAGTGCTGCGATGAATATTGGGGTATACGTGTCTCTTTCAATTCTGGTTTCCAGTGTGTACGCCCAGCAGTGGGATTGCTGGGGCATATGACAGTTCTATTTCCAGTTTTTTAAGGAATCTCCACACTTTTCTGCATAGTGGCTGTACTAGTTTGCATTCCCACCAACAGTGTAAGAGGCTTCCTTTCTCTCCGCACCCTCTCCAGCATTTATTGTTTGTAGACTTTTTGATAGTAGCCATTCTGATTGGCGTGAGATGGTAGCTCATTGTGGTTTTGATTTGCGTTTCTCTGATAATGAGTGATGTTGAGCACCTTTTCATGTGTTTGACCCTGAAATCTAACCAATGATATAATAAATGACTGATTAATATAGTGCTTAATGAGTTAATTGAAAGGCGTTGTAACTCAAGATAACTTTCTAAAAGTCTGCAAAGAAATAGTCTCAGTTTTATAGATAGAAGTTAAATTCTAGTACTTCGTGGGATGTAAATATGGCTAGATTTACTAAACAACATTTTTCACAAATTGACCTAGAACTAAAAGGAGATGGAAGAACATAGTTTTCAAACTAGTGAGAAACCCTACCACGTCACATTTTATATTATGCTTTCTCTTCCCTTGAGGGCTGTGGGACTGGAAACCAGTTTGAGAGTGTGTGAACACTCACAACCCATCTTAGTTTTGTTTGGGGGCTTTGGGGATCAGAGAAAAGCAGAAGCAGAAAAAAAAGGTCCCGTCTTAAATTCTGTTGCACAAGGTTATAAACGTGCTGAACATAACTAGTAGGGGCTTTGAACGTCAGACCAAGGAAATTGGAAAACATTAAAAATTCTCCAAACTAACTTTTTAGTGATACTTGCTCCTGATCTTATATATATTTCTTTGTCTCTGCTTACAGGTTCTGTTAACGCTCACAAATTTTAATGGCCCAGGCACTTAAGAACCCAGCGAAAATTTGGTTTTCATTATATGCCTCAGATAATAAATCAGCTCCTATTGATTTGAAACATGACTGAGGTCTTCTAAAAAGACTTAAATTTCTTTTCTAGGTTTTTAGATTGGACCAATTTCACTCAATTTTGAATTTCATTACAAACTGCCTTCTGCATTCAATGGAAAGCCGATTTCCCTCACAAACCAACCAAAAGCATCTCTCCAAATTGCAGTTGAACTTTCCTTAATGGGATGTCAGCAGTCTCCATGGTAAATATTGATCTTGTATTCAGTCATTCTAAAACAAAACATTTCCCATTTTCATATGTTTCACCCCACGGAGGCAAATCTTCCAAAGAAGAGGCTAGTGTTCAACTCTCATCAAATAACTAGTACTACAGATTTCTACAGAGTTGAGAGGATCTAAATTGGTATTCAAATGCCTTCTCTCCAAATCAACTGTTAGAACTTGAAGTTTAATAGTCAAAGGTTTATTGAGAATTTGTGGTGTCAGCAAGAAAATTACAAGCACACTCACATATAATATACACCTGGGGAAGGGATTTCTTCTCATTGATGGAATACTGATCTTTTTGCCTAAGACTACAGATGTAAATACGTAATGGATATACACATTTTAAACAATTTTAAAAAAATGCAAAGCATCAATTTTCTTTTGATTAACATGCCAGAAGTCATTCTGTCTCTTGCGAGTCTTTCTAAATTCATTTATCAATTCAAGACATATTAATCTCCCCCCGCAAAAAAAAAATCAGTTTTATCCTGTTACATCTGAGCTTCTCAAATTTAAGTGTTTCTCCATGGTTTAAATATCCGAAGTCTAAGGACCTAAATCCTTTGCATCCTGGTTCTAGCTTATTCTTGCTGACTCATTTCCCTCAATTCTTCCAAGAATGTAGTCTTATCTTAAATAACTTGGCCCAATAAAGATATAGAATTTTCTAGCTCTTCCCTGCCTATATCTCAAGGGTACCAAATTCTCTCAAATTATCTCATAATTGATAAATTTCATATCACAAAGCCTTACACAAGGATTAGGGAGTAGGTTTATCTGGAAGGTACCCCTGAATACTGTTGTGAGAGAGTGGGGAGACTGACAAGGAAAGAAGGTATATTATGAAACAGCTTTTTATGGTAAACTATGGAAGCTCTTGGGGAATTTTGAAGTTGCTAAAATGAATTTCAATATTACCTTTCTGAAGGCTTGAAGGAGAGGTGTTTGATTCCTAACTTTCATTTTCCAGTAGTGGGAAATTCACTTAGAGACATTTATTCACCCTCTCTTCTATGCTGCGCCAGGTACATGAGCTAAGTAGCCTTCTGTAGCTTCGGAGAAATCATTGCAGTAGAAAACCAGAGTCTCAGTAGGTGTACTGGGGATGAGATACTGTCAGAGTATGTAGAACTGTCCACTAGAATGTCACTATAGTCAGAGGTAGGCTGAGGGATAGAATATGGAACACAAACAGCATTGGACCATCTTCCACTGCCATTTGAGAGTAAATCCCAGAAGAACCCATATTTGTTTTTTCCTTGTTCCTGACTTCACATGGACTTCCTGGCTTGTATAGCTTCTCAGCAGTTCATGAGTTCCATTAATGGCCTCATGAATGGCTTCTCAGAAAATAATAGAGCCTCAGGACCTCCAGGAATTATGTGGTTTGATGGTTAGCAGTGGGGCTTCCCAGGTGGCTCAGTGGTAAAGAATACACCTGCCAATTCAGGAGACATGGGTTCCATCACTGGGTTGGAAAGATCCCCTGGAGAAGGAAATTACTACCCACTCTAGTATTCTTGCCTGGAAAATTTCATAGACAGAGGAGCCTGGTGGGCTAAAGCCCATGAGTTGCAGAGTTGGACACGACTGAGTACACACACACTATGGTTACAGTCCTTCTTCCAATGGACTAAGGGATACAAACAGCACATTCCTCCCTAAGAACTGTCCTTCAACCAAATACTCTGCTCAGTTCAGTTCAGTTCAGCCACTCAGTCGTGTCCAACTCTTTGTGACTCCATGAACCACAGCACGCCAAGCCTCCCTATCCATCACCAACTCCCAGAGTCTACCGAAACCCATGTCCATTGAGTTGGTGATGCCATCAAACCATCTCATCCTCTGTCATCCCCTTCTCCTCCTACCCTCAATCTTTCCCAATATCAGGGTCTTTTCAAATGAGTCAGCTCTTCCCATCAGGTGGCCAAAGTACTGGAGTCTCAGCTTCAATATCTGTCCTTCTAATGAAAACCCAGCCCTGATCTCCTTTAGGATGGACTGGCTGGATCTCCTTGCAGTCCAAGGGACTCTCAAGAGTCTTCTCCAACACCACAGTTCAAAAGCATCAATTCTTT
Organism: Redunca redunca; assembly: GCA_006410935.1. NCBI lineage: Eukaryota > Metazoa > Chordata > Mammalia > Artiodactyla > Bovidae > Redunca > Redunca redunca. Next base: position 789,982 of record SJYQ01000648.1, on the reverse strand, counting down.
ATGCTCAGCTTTCTTTATAGTCCAAATCTCACATCCATACATGACTACTGGAAAAACCATAGCCTTGACTAGATGGACCTTTGTTGACAAAGTAATGTCTCTGATTTTTAATATGCTGTCTAGGTTGGTCATAACTTTCCTTCCAAGGAGTAAGCATCTTTTAATTTCATGGCTACAAGCACCAGCTGCAGTGATTTTGGAGCCCCAAAAAGTAAAGTCAGCCACTGTTTCCCCATTTATTTGCCATGAAGTGATCAGTGACCACGAAAGAGCCTTTCTACTTTCACAAATGCCCTTCTTTCTACACAGTTCACCTTCCTATGTTCCCTTTATAATCATAATCACCATCCCCAATTAAACATTTATTTTGATTTTCAGAAAACAGCTTTGTGCTTCAAAGTTCCACTTGATGTTGCATTATCTATGAAATGTTCTATGATTTCTCCAATACAAAGTGATCCCTCTTCTCTATTAATTCCTATGACAATAACAGAAAGGGTAATTATTTCCCTATGAGAGGAAATATAAACAGATATACCCTGTGTTTTCATATCAAAGCAATGGAGAATTTACCTCTCTCTCAAGCATTCCAGAGATTCTGGGAGAGAACGACTCACATTTTCTCCAGGTATCCCTGTTTAGCAGTTTCTGCTTCTTCTGAATTCATTAAATTTGTGGGTCATCATGTAGATGGTATCTCTATTCAAGTTCATGTCAAAATAAACCTGATATGTAGCTCTCTTCTTTTGAGGCCAGTAACAAAAATAACAATAACACACTTACCCATCTATATGAACCTTCTATTTGCTTAAAAAACTGAAGGAAAAAAACCCAAACCAACTTCTAATATATCACTGGAATACAAAAATTACCTTGGCCAAATAAGGATTCAATTTTCTTCCATGTTAATGAGTATTATGTAATCATTTCTCCCTCTATTTTCACATGGCTCTCTTTTTCTCAATTTTAAATCCCTGTTCATTGTATATATCAAATTTTCAACCCTCTAAAATCAACCCTAATGTGACTATCAAAGTATTTACCTAATAAGATCTTTGGCTTCTCTCAAAGAAACCTATGTGTATGCTAAGTTACTTCGGTTGTGTTCAACTCTTTTCAACCCTATGGACTCCAGCTCACCAAGCTCCTTTGTCCATGGGATTATCCAGGCAAGAATACTGGAGTGGGTAGTTATTCCCTTCTCCAGGGAATCTTTCCTACCCAGGGACTGAACCCATGTCTCTTACATCTCCTTCATTGGCAGGCAGGTTCTTTACCACTAGCACCATCTGGGAAGCCCTGAGATCTCTGCAGGCAAGGACAAAGTACAGGAGCAGTAAAAGACCTGCAGAGATATGAGCTATACTATGTAAAAAGAAATGCAAAGTAATAACTAGTGACAATCATTTCACAAAACACAAACACCAAAAAAAAAAAAAACTCTTAGTTGACAAAAATTTGTCATTATATTTAATTTTGGTAAGTTGAATATAATGTTTTTCTTTCTTTCTCTGAAAATGAGTAGCATTGGCCTTGATCCAGGGCAACGACCTATCCAGTGAAGAAGAGTATATGATGAGAACCCCACTGGGAACTTAGAGAATTGTAAGACCCAGGGAGAGTGATTGCACCCAAGAAGAGAGATGTAATTTGCCAAATGGAATGAGAAACACATTTTAAGCTAAACGACAGATATATTATCATTACATGAGCATCAGCATGAAAAAAAAAGAAGCAAGGTGGTAAGATTCAGTCAGCTGAAGTTACAGGTCAGACACTTGTGAGTTTGTGGTGCAGCTCTTCTACTTGATGATGAAATACTTTGGTAAATTTCTGTTTCCTTATCTGTACGATAAAGATGATAAAGTCTGCCTTAGAGAGCTGTTGTGAAGATGGCTTCGTAACAGCTCATATTTACTGAGTACTCACCATGATCCATCTAAAGATGCTGCTTATTTAACCACATACAGTCCTTGTAACAGTACTGAGATAAGTATTAGTACTGACCGTGGAGAAAAAAAAAATAGGCACAGAGATATCACTCAGTATCAAGCAGTTATCATATGTTATAGCTGAAATTTGATGCCAGCATTCTGATCCTAGAGACTGAGGCTGTTGCTGAGTTGCTAAGTTATGTCCGACTCTTTCTAACCCTATGGACTGCAGCATGTCAGGCTCCCCTGTCCTTTACCTATCCCTCAGTTTGCTCAAACTTATGTCCATTGTGTCAGTGATGCTAGCCAACCATATCATTCCCCATCACTTCCTTCTCCTTTTGCCTTCAATCTCTCCCAGTATCAAGGTCTTTTCCAATGAGTCGACTTTGCATCAGGTGGGCAAATTGTTGGAGCTTCAGCTTCAGCATCTGTTCTTCCTAAGGGTTGATTGCTTTTGGGATTGACTGGTTTGATCTTCTTGCAGTCCAAGGAACTCTCAAGAGTCTTCTCCAGCACTGCAATTTGAAAGCACCAATTCTTCGGTGCTGAGTCTTCTTTATGGTCCAACTCTCACATCCATACATGACTACTGGAGAAACCATAGCTTTGACTATGTGGAACTTTGTCAAAAAAGTAATATCTTTGCTCTTTAATATACTGTCTATGTTTGTTGTAACTTTCCTAGAGGCTCCCACCCTTAAACCAGGTTTTTGCAGTTGCTGCATGGGTTCCTAAATAACACATCATTTTATTAAAGATTTCCTTTTTTGAGACAATGTACAAGGAGATCTTATACCAGAACTTGGAACATAATAATACATGTCATTTATTCTTATTATTTCATTGTTATTAAATTTACAATTATCAAATTCTATTGACAATTGTTAGACTGGCTGTCAAGCAACCTTAATTCTGGTCTTAGCTCTGCCACTAAAGGGATGTGTGGTTCTGGGCAAGGTGCTTACTTCTCTGGCACTCATTTTTCTCACCAGTAAAATAAAGCACTTCCTGTGATATTGTCTGAGTATACTTTCTCCTCCAATATCTTATGATTCTTAGGGAAATTTAAGGGCTATTTATGAAAAATCTTAGAGGATGCACTGAACATACTTTTAAAGCCTTTAGCTGTTTCCTGGGTACCTGGTAGTACTAAGTATCTTAGAGAGGATGCTAGATTGGAGTAGAATTAACAGAACTAACTTTTTTTTTTTTTTGCATTATGTAAGAATGAGAAGAAACTGAGCAGAAAAAGAAAAGCAAGTAGAAAATCCCATTTTCATTGTTTAGAATGAGGCTCAGAGCCACAGGGGTGGAGAAATTTCACTGCCTGTCCAGAATAATCTTGGATGCCCCTTGAAATAAATTGATCCAGGGTCCTAACATATGTAATTTCAATTTCAGTAATGGTATGTCTGCAGCATTAGTTGCAGTTGCCAAGAAAGTGTTGACATTTATTACAGGCTCAGACAAGGAGAAAAATGATTCTTCATAAGAATACATTTGCCTAAAGCAATGATAGTCTCAGAGGGGAATCACAAACAGAAGGAAAATGCTACTTAACTGCCCTCAAATCTTGAAAAACCTAGAAAGGCTGAAGAACAAATAATTAGCATTCAGGAAATTCTCTTTTTCCTTAGCTCATTGCCACAGGTTCTGCTGGTGCTCTGCCCAGATCCTCTTGGTACTTTCCATGTTGTGTGTACCAGGGGCCTCTTGTTCAGATACCTGTGATTTTCTTCCCGGGGGCTTTCTCTGGGTGAACTTGGGGCAGGCCAGAGGTGCCAGGCGGTTGATGCTCTCTGGGCAGTCCTCAGGTAATGCCTCCTGGCACCTAGTGGATGAATATCTCAACTTCCGCATCCCTCAGGTAGAAGGGACCTTGAGGCTGGTTGTTCACAGTCTCCAGAAGTCCTGAGCAAGACTGAGCCCAAATGCCCATGTCATTAGCATGCTCACTAATGAACCTTGAGTTGGCTTCTGTAGTGGCTTCGAGAATATACCTGCCAGGTCTCTGACTGCAGAGAAATAATTGACTGTGAGCCCCAGCTGCTTTGTTTCCAAAGCCCAAACCATATTTGCATCAAGACCACGCTTCCCATGGACTGCTCTCAGCCAATGACTGAGACATACAAGGATATTAAGCAGATTCAATACTACTCTGATAATTTACTGGTGTGTGCATTCTCAGTCATGTCTCACTCTTTGCAACCCTCTGGACTGTAGCCCACCAGACTCCTCTGTCCATGGGATTCTCCAGGGGAGAATACTGGAATGGGTTGCCAGTTCCTACTCCAGGGGGATCTCCTGGACTCAGGGATCGAACCGGAGTCTCCTGCACCTCCTGCCTCAGCCGAGAGATTCTTTTATGATTCTTGGGAAGGGTTCAAAAATGCCCTGTAGACCATAATGAACTCCCCTAGTCTAAGAAGCTTCCATCCAAACTTCCTTCCTTCCCTCTCTCTATCACAAATAATCAGATCTCTATGGAAATCTGCTTTCCTAGATTCTCCTAGTTCTTCCCCATTTTCTTTCATACAGATGTCCCTTTTCCTCCACACACACACACACACACAAAAAAAAAATCATTATACTCCTAATCCTGTCTTGGTGTCTGCTTCTCAGAGGACCTGGAATAATACAACCACCTCTCCTTTTCTGTCTTTTTTCCCTGCCCCTTACCAGTGTTTCCTGGGATCACCCAATACACTGCTCCTGCTGCTGCTGCTGCTAAGTCGCTTCAGTTGTGTCCGACTCTGTGCAACCCCATAGACGACAGCCCACCAGGCTCCCCCGTCCCTGGGATTCTCCAGGCAAGAACACTGGAGTGGGTTGCCATTTCCTTCTCCAATGCATGGAAGTGAGAAGTGAAAGCAAAATGTCATCTCATACTCTTGTTACTGGGGAAACCCAACTTAAGAAAAAGGAGGAAGAAAACTTCCTCCTTTAATTTATAACACCTTGTAGCTTCCACATTCTCTCCACTACACACACACACACACACATTGGAGTACTTCAACATAAAACTATTTGAGATGATGTCTTACCACAGGTTTAAACAGACATTTGCAAAGAATGTTAAATATCGGCAGGTATTGGGAGGCTCCAGAGATTTAGTCAGAAGAGCTAAAATCTTAGATTTTCCATGATTATGTTCAGTTTTCTTATTCTGTCTTTGATTGATTGTTTAGTAGTGTGTAAGTTAGATGCCACTTGTGCGTGTGTTTCTTTAATTTTCTTCTTATAATTTGTTTCTAGTTTAATACCATTGTGTTTGGAAAAGATGCTTGATATGATTTCCATCTTCTTAATTTTACTGAGACTTGTTTTGTGGTCTGCCTTGGAGATCTATTCTTGCTTAGCATGGGATCTATCTTTGAGAATGTTCCATGTGCACTTGAAAAGAATATGTATTGAATATGGTTAAATATTCCATATTTATGTATTAAGGGCATCTGGTCTGTATCACTGAAGGCCAATGAAATTGTTTCCTTATTGATCTTCTGTCTGAGTGATGTGTCCATTAATGTAAGTGGGTTGTTAAGGCCCCTAGTATTATCATATTATCATCAATATCTCCTTTTATAGTTATTATTTGTTTTATATATTTAGGTTCTCTTATGTTGAGTACATATATATTGAAAATTGTTAAATATTATTATTGTGATGATTCTCTTATTATAATGTAATTCCTGTCTTTGTTTCTTATTATCATCTTTGTTTTAAAGGTCACTTTGTCTAATAAGAATATTGCTAATCCAGCTTTCCTCTAGTTTCCATTTGCATGGAAATCTTTTCCATTTCTTTACTTTCAGGCTGTGTGCGTCTTTAGATTTGAAGTGAGTTTCTTACAGGCAGTAAATATATATATATGTATATATTTTAAGCTCCACTGAATAACTCTATGCATTTTGATTGTATAATTTAGTCCATTTACACTTAAAGTAATTATCAACAAAGGTATCCTTATTGCATTTCTCTGTTTTTTTTTTTTAACTTGTGTTCTTGTTATTTGTGTAGCTCTCTGTTCTTTCTCTCTTGTTTTCTTCTCTGGTGAACTGATGATATTATTTATCTTTTCACTCTGTTTTCATGTGTCTGTTTTAGATTTTTAGTTTGTAGTTTTCATGAGGCTCATATACAATAGCTTTTGTATACAGAAGTCCAAGTTGATTGTCACAAGTTCAAGTATATTATAAAAGTATTACATTTTCACTCCCCTTTACACATTTTTAAACAAAATATTTTACATCTTTTTGTAAGTTATCACTTAGCTAATTTTTTAGATATAGATTCATTTTATTGCTTTTGTCTTTAGATTTCATACTGTCTTTATACATGTTTGCTTCACTACCTCTACTCTAATTTTGCCTTTACCAGTGAGACTTTTGCTTTCCTAATTTTATTGCTTCTAGATATAGCTTTTTATTTTCTGCCTAAAGAAGTCTCTTTAACATTTCTTTTAAGGCTTGTTTAGTGGTGATGAACTTCTTTGGCTTATGCTTACCTGGGAAACTCTTTTTATAAACATAATCTTGTTTGTTTATTTTTGGCTGTGCTGGTCTCCCTTGCTATATGCGGGCTTTCTCTAGCTGCGGTGAGTGGGAGCTACACCAGTTACGGTGCACAGGCTCCTCATTACTGTGGGTTCTCTTGCTGCAGAGCGTGGGCTTTGGGGCATGCTGGCTTCCGTAACTGTGGCATGTGGGCTCAGCGGTCATGGCTTCCAGGCTCCGGAGCACAGGCTCAGTAATCATGGCACACAGGTTCAGTTGCACTGAATGTGGGATCTTCCCAGATCAGGGATCAAAACCGTGTCTCCTGCACTGGAGGGTAGATTTTTTACCACTGTGCCACCAGGGAAGACCCTGGGGAACACTTCATCTCTACTTAAATTCTGAATGATGACTTTGCCACATAGAGTATTCTGGTTATATGTACATTCATTTTTTTTTTTTCCTTTCAGCATTTTGAGTATATTGTGTCAATACCCTCTGACTTGTGAAGTTGCTGCTGAAAAAATCAGCTGATTGTCTTATTCACTTGCACATAAACAATTATTTGACACCCGCCCCCCCAACACACACACACTCTTCTGGCTGATTTTAAGATTCTCTCTTTTTCTTTAAATTTTAACACTTTTATTATAATGTGTCTTGGCATAAGTCTATTTGAATTTGTCTTATTTGGAACATTCTGTACATTCTAGACTTGCATGGATGTTTCCTTTGTCAGGTTAGGGAAGTCTTCAGTCATTATTTCTTGAAATAGGTGTTCTTTCCCCTTCTCTATCACTTCTCCTTCTGGAACCCCTATAACATAAATATTGATATTCTTGATGTTGTCCCAGAGGTCCCTTAAACTATCCTTCTTTTTGTATTTTTTATTAGTTTTGCTATTTGAATGGGGACACTGCCACCACCTTGCCTTTCAGATCACCAACTCATTCTTTTACATCTTCTAATCTGCTACTGATCCTTGTAGTGTATCTTCCGTTTCATTTGTTGAATTCTTAGTTTTGAGTAGGAAATGGCAACCCACTCCAGTGTTCTTGCCTGGAGAATCCCAGGGACGGCGGAGCCTGGTGGGCTGCCGTCTATGGGGTTGCACAGAGTCGGACACGACTGAAGTGACTTAGCAGCAGTAGCAGCAGTTTTGAGTAATTTTTTAAAAAATAATTGTCACCTCTTTGTTGAAGTTTTCACTGCATTCATATAATCTTTAAGTTCTGTGAGCAACTTTATGAGTATTGCTTTGAACTCTTCATCTGGCAAATTGCTTACCTCCATTTTGCATAGTTCTTTTTCTGAAGTTTTGATTTATTCTTTCACCTGGAAGTTACGCCTTTGTCTCCTCATTTTGCCTAACTCTCTTTGTTTGTTTCGATGTGTTGGCATCTCAGCTGTGCTTTACAGACTAGGAAAAGTGGCCTATGGGGAAGGCCTCTTATGAGGTCCAGTGGCACAATCCCTCCTGGTCACTAGACTCAGGTGTTCCACGGATGCCCCCTCTGTGGGCTGCATGTGCCCTCCTGTTGTGTTTGGGCAATCACTGTAGGCATGCAGGTGGGCTGGGTAGGCCCTAGCCCAGCTAGCTGCATGGCTAAATCATGACCACAACAGACACATTGGTAGGTAAGGAAAGTTCCCACCCTATAAAACCTGGCTGCAACTGCTAGGTAAAGATTATCATTTTTGTTTTTAATGGCACTTACCAGAAATATCATCTTCAGAGAAAATTCTACCAGATCCCTGCCATGCCCTCAAATTAGTCAATGGATCTCAATATTGTATGACCCAGGAACTCTTCTTGCTGCAGACTCTGCCTTGGAATTTAGAGAGGATGTGTTTGTGTATGAACCCTCAGAGCCTCAGTTTCCCACAGCCCTCTGGCACCACCACGCATAAGTCTTGCTGGTTTCCAAAGTCTGATGTTATTGGGTTCTTCCCAGTGAAGGTCCCTGAACTGGGTGACCTGATATGGGGCTTGGATCCCTCATTTCTCTGAAGAGATCACTACCGTTTTAATATTCCTCTGGTTTTCTGGAATGCCATGCCAGGTGTAGGTTCTAAATAGATTACATCTCTGCTCCTCCTACCCATGTCCATGTGGGACTTTCTAAATACCCTTAGTTTAAGATTTGCTAGGCTTCAGGTCATTCTCAAAGATAGTTGTTCTTTATTTAGTTATAGTTTTGGTGTGCCCCCAGAGAAGGTAGGGCTTCTCTGAGAGCTCCATGGGTAAAGAATCTGCCTGCAATGCAGGAGATGCCAGTTTGATTCCTGAGTCGGGAAGATTCTCATAAGAAGGGATAAGCTTCCCACTCCAGTATTCTTGGACTTCCTTTGTGGTTCAGCTGGTAAAGAATCTTCCTGCAATGAGGGAAACCTGGGTTTGATTCCTGGGTTAGGAAGATCCCCTGGAGGAGGAAAAGGCTACCCACTCTAGTATTCTGGCCTGGTGAAGTCCACAGGGTCGCAAAGAGTCAGACATGACAGAGCCACTTTCTCTCACTCACAGAGAAGGTGAGTTCAAGAACTTCCTACTCTGTCATCTTGATATGGACACACAAGCGCTGGGATTCTGCTTTCCAAGAAGTTTGACTAACACTAGGTGGTCAAAATCATGGAAGGGAAAGAAAAGGCGGAATCTAGAAAAATCTGAATAAAGTAATCTGATGTGGCCAAAACCATTCCAGAAGTCTAATAAACAGTATAATAAAAAATTTACTTTATTTGAACCTAGTTTGATATCTGAGATACTTAATAGCATGGTCAGGTACAAATATATAAAAATAGGAAGTTCTTTGTGGAAAGGATCCATACTTTCAGGAGGTAGTGATAATGTGGGATATAAGTGATAAGAATGTGAGGGCAGGATGAGAAGGGGTGACAGAAAATGAGATGCTTGGATGGCATCAACAACTCAACAGGCATGAGACTGAGCAAACTCCAGGAGACAGTGAAGGACAGGGAAGCCTGGCATGCTGCAGTTCATGGGGTTGCAAAGAGCTAGACATGACATAGCTACTAAACAATAACAAAAGTAATAGGGAGTTTCTCAGAGGTCAGCCTATTTTAAACTAAATGTCTATTTAGGCATGAAAACCATAGCATTGCCAGAAAGGAAATTGGATGGTGTTAGAAGTTGTGTGTAACCTCATGTCCTTCCATGCAGGCAAAGCTGTTATGGTAAGAATCATGGCAGGACTGTCAAACTCATGCTTGAGTTCACCTAAATAAATGAAGAAACATAAGTCATAATTGTGTGCACTCTATAAAATCATAAAATGGCAGACAGATAACCAAGATAGAAAATAAAAGTAAAAGACAAGTACAAACAGTTTGGCTTAGCTCAAATCTTGATGCAATTTTATTGTCATTATTCTATAGAGATGTTTTTGCAGTTATATTTGAGCAGTATGATCCTTCCTCTATATATATATATATTCACAGGAGTTCCCTGTGGAGAAGGCAATGGTACCCCACTCCGGTACTCTTGCCTGGAAAATCCCATGGACAGAGGAGCCTGGTGGGCTACAGTCCACGGGGTCGCTGAAGGTTGGACACGACTGAGCGACTTCGCTTTCACTTTTCACTTTCATGCATTGGAGAAGGAAATGGCAACCCACTCCAGTGTTCTTGCCTGGAGAATCCCAGGGACGGGGGAGCCAGGTGGGCTGCCGTCTATGGGGTCGCACAGAGTTGGACACGACTGAAGCGATTTAGCAGCAGCAGCAGCAGGGGTTCCCTGATGGCTCAGTGGTTAAAAAAAAACCACCTGCCATATGGGTTCTATCCCTGGGTCGGGAAGATACCCTGGAAAAGGAAATGGCAACTCTCTCTAGTATTCTTGCCTAGGAAATCCTATGGACAGAGAAGCCTAATGGGTTACAGTCCCTAGGGTCACAGAAGAATCAAATACGACTTAACAATTAAAAAAACAATGGTAGTGCTGGTGGTTTAGCTGCTAGGTTGTGTTCAACTGAGATATCAGTTCAGTTCAGTTGTTCAGTCGTGTCTGACTCTTTGCAACCCCATGGACGGCAGCGTGCCAGGCTTCCCTGTCCATCACCAACTGAGGCTATAGAGATTCATTTTCTTGGAGGGTGAAGAAGGCTGAGCACTGAGGAATTGATGCTTTTGAACTGTGGTGTTGGAGAAGACTCTTGAGAGTCCCTTGGACTGCAAGGAGATTAAACCAGTCCATTCTGAAGGAGATCAACCCTGGGATTTCTTTGGAAGGAATGATGCTAAAGCTGAAGCTCCAGTACTTTGGCCACCTCATGCGAAAAGCTGACTCATTGGAAAAGACTCTGATGCTGGGAGGGATTGGGGGCAGGAGGAGAAGGGGACAACAGAGGATGAGATGGCTGGATGGCATCACGGACTCGATGGACGTGAGTCTGAGTGAACTCCGGGAGACGGTGATGAACAGGGAGGCCTGGCATGCTGCAATTCATGGGGTCGCAAAGAGTCGGACACGACTGAGCAACTGAACTGAACTGAACTGAAGATAATTCCATACTCTGAAAGATGCCTGGGTCTCAGTCACATGTCCAGTGTTTTAAGACAATGCCATCGGGAAACCAAATGACTAAGCAGGACCCAAGGCAGAAGCCCATTTATATGGACTGGGTGTGCAATTGGAGAGACAATAATTCAAGGAGTGAAGCATTTATATGAGGCAAATCAGATAACTAACTTAGGGCAACACAAAGAGTTACAGACCTTATGAGCTAACTGGGAAAAACAACACTGAGATATAGACTGTTGTGTCCAAAACTTCTCATGAAGTAAGCGACGCAGGGAAAGGCCACAAAGTCACAGTATCTGCTTAACAAAGCTGGCAAAGTCAGGACTTGAGGACTCTCAACCAGGCTGAGTTGCAGCTGTACAGCCGATAGTGTACAGCAACAGTTAGAGAGAGACATTCCCCATTCTCTGTATCCACTGAGCAGGCATTCCTTAAAGGCTTAGGGCAGTGATCCCCAATTCAGGATGATTCTGCCACCCAGAAGACATCTGCCAGTGTCTGAAAATGTTTCTGATGGCCACAACTAGAAAAGCTGCAACTGGCATCTCCTCTTGAGTAGAGAACCAGGATACTGATAAACGTTGTGCATCCTACAGGCCGCATGATGACATGTATCTGACCTCAATGTGAATATCACTGAGACTGAGAAATCCTGCACGAGGGCAATGTCAACAAGTTTCTTAGAAATTCTCAGTGAACAAGAGAAAGGGACTTACTCAACATCAGGTGAGGGCTGCGGGTTACACGTCTTGAGGACCTGCTGTGTGTCAGGTCCAGCACACAACCTCTCTTCAACCTCACATGGAACTCCGCTCAGTGTTATGGGGCAGCCAGGATGGATGGCAGGGGAGTTTGCTGGGTAATAGATGCATGTATATGTACGACGGCTGAGTCCTTTTGCTATTCACCTGAAACTGCCACAACACTGCTAATTGGCTACACTCTGATACAAAATAAAAAGTTAAAACAAAGGAAGTAGATATTGACATCACTTTATAGGAAGGAAATAGAGTTTCAGTAAGAGGAACAACTCCTTCATAAATAACTCATTTTAGCTGGAACTTCAATCCAAATCTTTTACTTACAAACTACAAAGCTGAGATGTTACTGGGGAAAACTGTGCAAGTTATGTTTTTTCTAATTTAAAAATGGAATTCATTTTAATGATCACATAATTTTTAACAAGGCAGGAAAATGTCATTATGTTCATGTCTGGATTATATGTCAATGATTTTAGTCTGACTTTACTAACTTTTAATAAATGTAGACATTGTACTATTAGAATGCTTATTTAAACATTAAAATTCATTTACTACTGAAATATCAGGAATAGCTTTATCAGGGAGATAAAACTGAAATTTACTTTTATAACTATGTAACATTTTTTTCTCCAGAATCACTGTAGATGGTGATTGCAACATGAAATTAAAAGCCACTTACTCCTTGGAAGGAAAGTTATGACCAACCCAGACAGCATATTAAAAAGCAGAGACATTACTTTGTCAACAAATGTCCATCTAGTCAAGGCTACGGTTTTTCCAGTAGTCATGTATGGATGTGAGAGTTGGACTATAAAGAAACCTGAGTGCCGAAGAATTGATGCTTTTGAACTGTGCTGTTGGAGAAGACTCTTGAGAGTCCCTTGGACTGCAAAGAGATCCAACCAGTCCATCCTAAAGGAGATCACTCCTGGGTTCATTGGAAGGACTGATGTTGAAGCTGAAACTCCAATACTTTGGCCACCTAATTGGAAGAGCTGACTCATTTGAAAAGACCCTGATGTTGGGAAAGATTGAAGGCAGGAGGAGAAGGGGATGACAGAGGATGAGATGGTTGGATGGCATCACCGACTCGATGGACATGGGTTTGGGTGAACTCCGGAAGTTGATGATGGACAGGGAGGCCTGGCGTGCTGCAGTTCATGGGGTCACAAAGAGTCAGACACAACTGAGCAACTGAACTGAACTGAACATTTTTTTACTGAATTTTGAAACTTTTACAATAAGCTTATATTAAAAACTATAAAATTAGAAAACAGATTTTGTTTGCTGTTGTTCAGTCATTAAGTTGTGTCTGACTCTTTGTGACCCTGTGAACTGCAGCACGCCAGCCTTCCCGGTCCTTCACTATCTCCCAGTTTGCTCAAATTCATGTCTATTGAATCAGTAATGCCATCCATCCATCTCACCCTCTGTCGCCCCTTCTCCCCTTGCCCTCAGTCTTTCCCAGCATCAGGCTCTTTTCCAATGAGTCAGCTCTGTGCATCAGGTGGCAAAAGTATTGGGACTTCAGCTTCAGAACCAGTCCTTCCAAAGAATAAATTTTAATGTGACATATATGATTATTTAAGAAATAGAGAAAATTGCATAAAGGACAGAGACTCATTTATTTTGGAATTATATGGATTTGTTAACAATGAAATCTAAAATTCCATTTAGTTGAATATTTCTTTTGCGTTTTAGGAAATAGGGGGAAAAGGAAGAAGGACACAAGGTTTTTGCTTCTAAGGAGCTTGCAAAATATGTTTTGTCTAAATAATGCAAGTGTTCGGAATACTTTTTCCTCTCAGTTTTCCCACAAATATCCCGGCCACTGTTAATGGGTGTAATATTCTCTAGCCTTCCACTCATAGTACCTTGCTGGAATTTCTGATTCTATCTGCATTATTATTAGTTTCCTCCCCAAAATTATAAACCTCAATGGCCACGTTTTTATGCTTATTCAACTATATATTCTGTTATCACCTAATGCAGTGTCTTGCACACACTATAAAGTCAATAAATGCTTGCTAAATTGAAATAATTCCAGCCCCGGGGCCAAATGCTCACAGATTTCCATAATCTCAGAGAAGGCACAGGTGTGGAGGTGTTGCAAAATAGTGCCTGTGCTTAGCAAGCATGTTTATATCCGGGGTTAGTGGCCTCTATTTTTAATTTACCTGATTTTTCTACAGTATCGACTTTTTTCTTAAATAATTCCTTATTTACATCCGAAGATCAAAAGTCTTTCAAGCTGAATCCCTGCCTACACATATATTTATGAGCTGTGCTCACAAAATGCTCAGTAATATTAAAAATTCCTAACATGAAAAATGTATTGCACCACAAAGTTTTTTTAGATGGACCAAGTAAATAAATACATAGCTCATTTGTGGAGCAGTCCTAGATGGGAGGTTAGACTGCTGTGGCCCAAGGTTTATAAAAACACAACAGGTGTTTTTATAAAACTGATTGGAATGGCGAGTGAAGCCTGCCATCTACAGGCCAACGTGTGTATCACCATATGGGTGCTGGTAGATTTGAGTCCAAGAACCTGTAATGAGTCTTGGGGAACGCTCATTGATCCGATCTCAAAGAGACAACTCTATGTCGAATCGTTTGGAGCCAATGCTCTGTTCCTGTCTTTCAATGTCAGTGTGTAAACCAACAATGTAAAACTGTCTAAAAGGAAATGCTCCCTTCCACCTGATTTCCTACAAAATCATTACCTTGCAAAATTGAAGATAAACTTTGTGTCTCCCACTTTTATCATCATGATCTGCACTTTTTGAATTGTAATTACCTTTGTATTTTTCTATTTTCCCAGGAGTTGGTTAATTCCTACAGTACAGGGGACCCCTAAAATTCATCTTTGTGTGATCTCTTGCCTAGCCTAATATCTGACATGTGGTAGGTAATCTATGAAGATGCAACGCCATGTAACATAGAGATGAAAGGCTGTAAAAATTAAGGGAACAAATTAATAAATGAATGAGAAGATGACTCAACAAAGTAATGATTTCTTCCTTCTCTTTTTTCAAATCATATAGAAATTTATGAATAAAATTTGTACTAGAAATATGTGTATTAACACATACAGATTTATGCATAGATAAGAATATATGTAGGACTTCCCTGGTGGCTCGGACAGTAAAGAATCTTCCTGTAATGCAGGAGACCTGGGTTCAATTCCCAGGTCAGGAAGATCCCCTGGAGAAGGGAATGGCAACCCACTCCAGTATTCTTTCCTGGAGAATCCCATGGTGAAGAGCCTGGTGGGCTGCAGTTCACCAGGTCACAAAGAGCTGGACACAGCTGAAGTGACTTAGCATACATGCACACCTCGGGGGTGGGGTGGGGGTGAAAGTTACTCAATCAGGCAAGAACTCTGGGTTGAATTCTCCAGGCAAGAATACTGGAGTGGGGTGCTATTCCCTTCTCCAGAAGATCTTCCCGATCCAGGGATGGAGTCTCAGTCTTATGCACTGCAGGCAGATTCTCTACCATCTGAGCCACCAGAGAAGCTCATATACATGAACACATATTGTATATACACATACATATCTCCATATATATAGTCAGCTGATTTTCAACTTCTATAGTAAATCAAAGGTTTTAACACTTTTTATTAAAATCTTGAAACCCATATATTAAGGTCTTATTAAATTCAGATTTAGGGTCTTGGCTATGTCATTTTATCAGATAGAATATTGTGAAATATTCATTTATTTATAAAACAAACATAGCACCCAGACCACAGTTATTGCTTCTTATTTATTTTGTTCTTTCTGTGATTGACCAGATAGCTCTAGTCAGATGAAATGAGAGTCAAGGATAAAAATATGTTTAGATTGCTATGGAGGTAGAGTTTTAAAAAAACAAAGACGGAGAAGCAAAAATATTGAGAGAACCCAGTTCTCTTCTTACTTCCTTATCAATACAACCTCGAAGAAACTTTTTTGTACTTTTATCCTTCAGTTATCTTTAAAAAGAAGTGGTCACATGGATGGATCTAGAAATTTTCATACTGATTGAACTAAGTCAGAGAAGCACAAATATCATATGATATTGCTTACATGTGGGTTCTTACAAAATGGTACAAATGAACCAATTTACAAAACAGAAATAGAGTCCCAGATGTAGTAAAAAAAATCTTGTGGTTACTAAGGGGGAAGGAAGGAGGGAGATTGGAATTAACATAAGCACACTACTATACATAAAATAGATGGCTTTTCTAGTGGCTCAGATGATAAGGAATCTGCCTGCAATGCGGGAGACCCAGGTTTGACCCATGGGTTGGGAAGACCCCCTGGAGGAGGAAATGGCAGCCTCCTCCAGTATTCTTGCCTGAAGAATCCCATGGACAGAAGAGCCCGGTGGGCTACATTCCACGGGGCCACAAAGAGTCAGACACAACTGAGCGACTAACACTTTAGTTTCCTATGTATATAATAGATAACTAATAAGGACTCACTGTCTAACACACAGAACTCTACTCAATGTTCTGTGGTGACTTATACAGGAAAATAATCTGAAAAGAGTGGTTATATGTGGATGTATAACTAATTCACTTTGCTATACACCTGAAACTAACACAACATTGTAAGTTAGCTATACTCCAATAAAAACTTTTTAAAACAAAATATTAAAAGAAGAGTCCGATATTCATTGTTCGCTGCTGTGTATCAGGTGCTGCATTTGGTAATCCTATGAACTGTCTCATTTAATCTACCCCATACCTCCGAATCTGAGAGACAACTACTGATATAACCATTTTATGAACCAGGAAACTGGATCTCAAGGAAATTATTTCTGCAGGGTTACATTGCAGGAAGAATGCTTGATCCAATGCACAACAACTTGTAAGAGCCCACTCTGTGTTCAGGGATGTCACACTGGTAGCGGGAAGTCAGCTGTAATGGAGTTGTTTCGGTTCAGTTCAGTCACTCAGTCGTGTCCGACTCTTTGTGACCCCCATGGACTACAGCACACCAGGCTTCCCTGTCCATCGTCAGCTCCTGGAGCTTACTCAAACTCATGTCCATCAGGTCGGTGATGCCATCCAACCATCTCATCCTCTGTTGTCCCCTTCTTCTCTCACCTTCAATCTTTCCCAGCATCAGGGTCTTTTCAAATGAGTCAGTTCTTCGCATCAGGTGGCCAAAATATTGGAGCTTCAGCTTCAGCATCAGTCCTTCCAATGAATATTCGGGACTGATTTCCTTTAGAATGGACTGGCTTGACCTCCTTTCAGTCCAAGGGACTCTCAAGAGTCTTCTCCAACACCACGATTCAAAAACATCAATTCTTCGGCACTCAGCTTTCTTTATAGTCCAACTCTCACATCCACACGTAACTACTGGAAAAAGGATAGCTTTCACTAGACGGACCTTTGTTTATATCATGTAAATCAGCAATTGCTGTGAAGCAACTCTGACCCCTGTCCCCAGAGCCAGTTGTTAAGTGTGTACCAGCATAGCAGTGTATGAAGAAATAAAATCGAAGAATACTCGACTCCAAAATGTATGTTCTTTCAAACACACCACCATACGCAAAAGGTAAGGAATGTCTATTTAAGACTCATATAGAATTTTATACTTGATAAAAGAACATTTTATACCAGCTGTCCCCAATCTCTGTGGTACCAGGGAACAGTTTTGTGGAAGACAATTTTTCCACTGATGGAGGAGGGGGGATATTTTCAGGATAATTTGAGGACATTACATTGATTGTGCACTTTGTTTCCATTATTATTTCATGAGCTCCCCTCAGACCATCAGGCATTAGATCCTGGAAGTTGAGGACCTTGTTTTATACAATAAAATGAACCCAATTTCCATTTCACTTTTCTTCCTCCCTTTTTCCACCCCTTCTCCCTACTCATCACTACCATACGCTGAGCTCCTGGTATATGCTAGGTACTGGACATCAACTGCAATATCTTTTAACACTGAGGAAAATAAGGTATGGATCAGTCCAAGGATTTAGACAAAACCGTAAATTAACTAAGGATGGAGCCCTGACTCCAGATTAAATGTTTCATACTTTTCATCTGCTATGAGAGTCTTACAGTCACTTTCAACACCTAGCTCAAGTTCCTTCTTCTGAGAGGTCCTAGAGACCCACCATCTCCTTTTATTCATCTCTTCAATGAATAACTGAGCACAGAGTATGTGCCCCATGATTCCAGGTGCTAAGATGCAATAGTGGAGTAAGAGGCAGTTTCTTTCTTGTGGGGAGAGCGAGGGAAAAAGCAACAGAGAGCAGAAATCACACGGTCCAGCAAGGAGTGGGTGTGAATTCTGCGTCCTCCTCCTTCCAGCTGTGTGACCTTGGACAAGTGACTTAGTCTCCTTGTGGCTCAGTTTCCTATCATATGTTAAAAGAGAATAACAATGCGATCTGTGCCTTAAGTTGTTGTGAGGATTGAATGTTATAATGTTGAGTCGGGTAAGTGTTCAACACATGTTAGCTGAGACTTTTAAAGTATCTAATTACAACCTGTAGTTTGAGCTCTGAAAGAAATACAGTAGACTAGGATTGGGCGAGGATGGATTATTTTAGACAGTGTGATCAATAAAGTTCTCTCTGACGAATTGATAGGAGGATGAGAAGGTATCCATTTTGGCATTAGATGGAGAAAGAACATTTCCAGCGTATGGAACTGAACTGCTGATCTCTGAAGCGAGGAAGTATTTTGTGCTCAAGGAAATGCTAGAGCTTAGTATGCTTGGAGCACAGGGAGAATGGAAGGAGATGAATATTAAGTGACAGGTGGGGACCAAACTAGGCATGGCCCTTAGGGTCTCATGGACTTTGCATTTTATTCTAAGAGCAAAGGAAAATCTGAAGCTCTTCTTTGTAGTGTTTCTGTCCTAGGTCTTATTTTCATGTAGAAATCACTCCTCTCGACATCCCCCCACTTCCTTGCAGCCCATGATTAAAGACACCAGGGTCTATCTAGTTTTAGAGTGTTTCCATTATTTCTTCTGTGAAAACTTCAAGAGATGATGAGCAGTCATTTGGAAAATGACAATCTTTCCAAAGTTCTTTAAGTCCCAGATCTTTTTCATTAGTTTCTAAAGTCCTTGGTTTAAATAGAGCATTTGTATTTGAAGTCCACTGATTATTCCTCCAAATATATACATGGGTGTACTTTTTGGAAGGAACAGTTTTCCATAGCTTTCATCAAAACTCAGCAGGTTTTTGATTCAAGAATGGTTAAGGATTGTTGGCTTAAATTGTCTAAACGCCTACACATTCTGTTTTTATGCCTTCTCATTTTCCAGAAGGCTCCCTTATGATTCAGAGGAAGACAGTTAGGTGTCCTTTGACATCTAGTGAGAATCTTAACTTCGAGAGATTTCCAGTCTTAACGAGGAATCTCTTCAGTGGCTCAATGGGTAAATAATCTGCCTGCAATGCTGGAGACCACCTGCAATGCTGGAGACCACCTGCAATGCTGGAGACCGCCTGTAATGCAGGAGACCTGGGTTCAGCCCCTGAGCTGGGAGGATTCCTGGGAGGAGAAGGAAATGACAACCCACTCCAGTATTCTTGCCTGGGAAATCCCAAGGACAGAGGAGCCTAGCAGGCTATAGTCCATGGGGTCACAAGAGTTGGACCCGACTTAGCAAGTAAACCACACAAACCTTACAATTTTGTAGTAACCTACTAATTGTCTCTCTGGGAAAGTACTCTTATTAAGATTAGCGTCCTTGTTTTACTAGTGGTGAAACAGCCTTATATTTGGACTGACTGGGAAAGACCTTGTCTTCGGTCCTGTGTTTACTCCTTTTACCTGATGTCCCAAGAACAGCTCAGTGCTACTGCAACTCGCATTCCAGACTGTCTCTCTTCTCTGCTCTAGTCTAACTAGTCATCAAGTCAAGAACACCTGGAGTAACAGGCAACTTTGGCCTTGAAGTACAAAATGAAGCAGGGCAAAGGTTAATAGAGTTTTGCCAAGAGAACGCATTGGTCATAGCAAAAACTATCTTCCAACAACACAGGAGAAGACTCTACACATGGACATCAGCAGATGGCCAACACTAAAATCAGATTGATTATATTCTTTGTAGCCAAAGATGGAGAAGCTCTATACAGTCAGCAAAAACAAGACTGGGAGCTGACTCTGGCTGAGATCATGAACTCCTTATTGCCAAATTCAGACTTAAATTAAAGAAAGTAGGGAAAACCACTAGACCACTCATTTACGACCTACATCAAATCCCTTAAGATTATATAGTGAAAGTGAAAAATAGATTCAAGGGATTAGATCCGATAGACAGAGTACCTGAAGAACTATGGATGGAGGTTTCTGACATTGTACAGGAGACAGGGAGCAAGAACATCTCCAAGAAAAAGAAGTACAAAAAGGAAAAATGGTTGTCTGAGGAGGCCTCACAAATAGCTGTGAATAGAAGAGAAGAGAAAGGCAAAGGAGAAAAGGAAAGATATACCCATTTGAATGCAGAGTTCCAAAGAATAGCAAGGAGAGATAAGAAAGCCTTGCTCAGTGAACAATGCAAAGGAACACAGGAAAACAATAGAACAGGAAAAACTAGAGATGTTTTCAAGAAAATTAGAGATATGAAGGGAAGGTTTCATGTAAAGATGGACACCATAAAGGACAGAAATGGTATGGACCTAACAGAAGCAGAAGATATTAACAAGTTGAGGTGGCAAAAATACACAGAAGAACTATACAAAAAAGTTCTTCATGACCCAAATCACAATAGTGTGATCACTCACCTAGAGCCAGACATCCTGGAATGTGAAGTCAAGTGGGCCTTAGGAAGAATTGCTACAAACAAAGCTAGTGGAGGTGATGGAATTCCAGTTGAGCTATTTCAAATCCTGAAAGATGATGTTGTGAAAGTGCTGCACTCAATATGTCAGCAAATTTGGGAAACTCAGCAGTGGCCACAGGACTGGAAAAGATCTGTTTTCCTTCCAATCCCAAAGAAACACAATGCCAAGGAATGCTCAAACTACCACACAATTGCACTCATCTCACATGCTAAAGAAGTGATGCTCAAAATTCTCCATGCCAGGCTTCAACAGTGCACGAACTATGAACTTTCAAGTGTACAAGTTAGATTTAGAAAAGGCAGAAGAACCAGAGATCAAATTATCAACATCCTTTGGATCATCAATAAAGCAAGAAAGTTCCAGAAAAAATATCTACTTCTGTTTTATTGATTATGTCGAAGTCTTTGACTGCGTGGACCACAACAAACTGTGGAAAATTCTGAAAGAGATGGGAATACTAGACCACTTGACCAGGAAGCAACAGTTAGAACTGGACATGGAACAACAGACTGACCCCAAATAGGGAAAGGAGTGCGTCAAATCTGTATATTGCCACCCTCCTCATTTAATTCATATGCAGAGTACATCATGAGAAATGTTGGGTTGGATGAAGCATAAGCTGGAATCAAGATTGCTAGGAGAAATACCAATAACCTCAGTTAAGCAGGCAGAAAGTGAAGGAGACCTAAAGAGCCTCTTAATGAAAGTAAAAGAGGAGAGTGAAGAAAGTTGGCTTAAAATTCAACATTCAGAAAACTAAGATCATGGCATCTGGTCCCATCACTTTATGGCAAATAGGTGGGGAAACAATGGAATCAGTGACAGACTTTATTTTGGGGGGGCTCCAAAATCATTGCAGATGGTGATTGTAGCCATGAAATTAAAAGACGCTTACTCCTTGGAAGAAAAGTTATGGCCAACCTAGACAGCATATTAAAAAGCAGAGACATTATTTTGCCAAAAAAGGTCTGCCTAGTCAAAGCTTTAATTTTTCCAGTAGTCATGCATGGATGTGAGAGTTGGACTATAAAGAAAGCTGAGCATGAAAGAATTGATGCTTTTGAACTGTGGTGTTGGAGAAGACTCTTGCAAGTCCCTTGAACTCCAAGTAGATCAAACTTGTCCATCCTAAAGGAAATCAAGTCCGAATATTCATGGGAAGGACTGATGCTGAAGCTGAAACTCCAATAATTTGGCCACCTGATGAAGAACTGACTCATTTGAAAAAACCTTGATGCTGGGAAAGATTGAAGGTGAGAGGAAAAGGGGATGACAGAGCATAATATGGTTGGATGGCATCACCAACTCAATGGACATGAGTTTGAGTAAACTCCAGAAATTGGTGATGGACAGGGGGGCCTGATATGCTGCAGTCCATGGGGTCACAAAGAATCAGACAGGACTGAATG
This sequence comes from Redunca redunca, assembly GCA_006410935.1. Classification (NCBI taxonomy): domain Eukaryota; kingdom Metazoa; phylum Chordata; class Mammalia; order Artiodactyla; family Bovidae; genus Redunca; species Redunca redunca. The sequence goes on along the minus strand of SJYQ01000648.1, from coordinate 768,031 downwards.
ACTGAACTGAACTGAACTAGTCATCGTACTGAAAAAGAGAATTGAGTTGGATAAAGACTCTACTTCAGTGGGCTTATAATATACAAACTGATAGAACCTAGAAAATGTCTGGGCCATTTATGTCTTAATTTCCTTTTCTGCTGTGCTTACATTTCCTCTCTAGCAATGAATTCTTAGCTTTCCAAAGTTGGTGAAGGGAATGGAATGCTAGGGAAGAGTAAAAGCTCAAATATTACTCTTCTTCATCAAGGACAACATAACCACATGGCTTGAGTCCTCATGTAGTCCATTGGTGAACCACATTGCTCATCTATGGCCACACCCTCGCCCCCCAGACCCAGTCGGGTTCAAAATTCCAGCTCCACAGAGGAGGTCATGACAAGCAAGAGACACTAGAGAATCAATACTTGGCAGGAGTAGAATACAACCCATTAATAGCATGTAGGTAACATTTTCTTCTACTCTAGAATCAACCATAAGATGAGCATATCCTAAGCTTCATTATTCTTATCGATACTAGGCAGACAACACTCTCCATTCATAAAGATTGCAGATAGGTGATGAAAGTCCTTAGCAAGTGCATATGTATAGCTGCTTCCCCATAAAAGGGCTTCCCTTGTGATTCAGCTGGTAAAGAATCTGCCTGCAATGTGGGAGACCTGGATTCCATCCCTGGGTTGGGAAGATCCCCTGGAAAAGATAAAGGCTACTCATTCCAGTATTCTGGCCTGGAGAATTCCATGGACTGTATAGTTTATGGGGTTGCAAAGAATCAAAACATGACTGAGCAACTTTCACTTTCACTTTCCCATAAATAACAGCTATTATTTTTCTCAAAAAGAAAAAAGAAAGTCACATTTTAAAACGTAAGCATCCAGAAAGATGAAACAAGATATTCTAGTGATCTTATGTATTTCCCAAGCAAGTTATTAAGAATTTGTCAAATCTTCTCCCAGTTATCCCACATCCTATATCACCTGCTTGCTCTTTGTTTCATAAACAACCCACTCCTTATACTTTTCCCTGTGTCTTCCTCCCAAAGCGAATTAGTAACTTACCTTGCTTCTCTGGGGGCTTTCTGGCTGGCTCAGTGGTAAAGAATCTGCCTGCCAATGCAGGAGACACAGGAGAACAGGTATGATCTCTGGATTGGGAAGATCCCTTGGAGTTCGTTGTTCAGTCACTCAGTCGTGTCCGACTCTTTGTGACCCCATGGACTGCAGCACGCCAGGCTTCCCTGTCCTTCAAAATCTCCTGGAGCTTACACAAACTCATGTCCATTGAATCAGTGATGCCATCCAACCATCTCATCCATTTCATCTCTGTCATCCCCTTCTCCTCCTGCCTTCAATCTTTCCCAGCATCAGGGTCTTTTCCAATGAGTCAGTTTTTGGAAAGGATTGGAAAGATCCCTTGGAGTAAAAAATGGCAACCCACTCCAGTATTCTTGCCTGGGAAATCCAATGAACAGAGGAGCCTGGCAGGATACAGTCCCTGGGGTCACAAAGAGTCAGACAGGACTGAGCATGCATCACTTGTTCCTTTTATCATTCTCTCTCCATGTCACTCATTTACAGATTGTGTGCATGCAGGCTAAGTCACTTGCCCACCAGGCTCCTCTGTCCTTGGGATTCTCCAGGCAAGAATATTGGGGTGGATTGCCATGCCCTTCTCCAGGGGATCTTCCCAACCCAGGGATGGAACCTGGGTCTCTTACATCTCCTGCATTAACAGGTGGATTCTTTACCACTAGTGCCACTTGGGAAGCCCATTATATAGATTATTTACAGTCAAATAACAATGGGCAGGAAAGAGGAGGGGCTCTCACTGAGGGGGCTTGGCATCCCCTCCCTTCTCCAGCACCTGCAGCTCTCTCCTCTCAAGCTTTGGATGTGACTCACAAAAGCCAAGCAAGCAGGCAGGCTAAGGGTCCCCCTCTCTATCGGGTGAGGATGAGGATACAGAAAGGTAACATTCTCATTAGCAGTGGGAAGGAAGGAGTATGGGGAAAGGTAGGGGCCCCTCCCATCTTATTTGATCCTACTCTCATCACACTGATGGTGGAAGGGCAAACTCTCCGCAGGGTGTCCTGGACTCTGTTAACACCATTGCACCAGAGTTATTTACTTTTCAGAATGCCCCTATCACTTCCTCCTTCCTACCCTCCTCCTCCTGATTCACCAAAGCGACCTCAACTTATTTTTAATTAGACTGTGTTCTTTTGAGATTTTCTCCTGCATCTTAGTGTGACATGCCTTTCACTTTACCCTGCATTTATATGTGAGTTGTGATGGACTCTAACGAGATGGAAAATATATTGGAGATCTTATTCCACATGTTCAGGACTTTGTCATTTTTAATGGGCTTTCCCATAATCACCATCTGCTCCTCTTCCCTTCCCCTTCCCCCTCCTCCTCTTTGCCCTCCTCTCTTCTATTGAAACCAGATACCTGTGTAATAAAAATAGAAGTTGGGTGCTTTTATTTGGTTTTGGAAACCCAATCATTGAGACCATATTTTTGAGGACTATTTTTACAAAGTGACTTTTACAGGTAATCTTCTGGGCAACAGAGTCTTTTTCTTTTTTTTTTCTTTTCCAATCACTGTCATAGAATCCAGGATACTGGGTTTCAAAGGTGGGATTTCTAGGGGAAAGTGTGTCTGCCTAGCCGCTGTTATCTTGACCTTATAAACCCTCATGCAGGTGCCTGTCTCCTGGGCCATCTCAAATTGCTGCAGGAAGAGGCGATGACAGTTTGATTTCACCCGGTCCCTTGGGTTATGAGTAATTTTGCTAGACTCTTGTCATTTTCTGGCAGTTTTCTTGAAGTTGTGCTGAATTTGCAAACAAAGGCAACGACAAACAATGGTCTAAGCTGCTTTGAGATGGCCTCATTAAACTGCAGCCTGCCAGAAGCTTGCTGCTTATAGCAATGAACACATCTGAACTTGACAATGAAGTCACCATCTAAAATGCTGTTCACATTGCTTGGGATGATAAAGTTGTCTCATGTGCAACTAAGAAAAAAAAAAAATTTAATTCCTTAAATATATAAGGAAGGAAAAAAGAAAGAGCAGAAAACTGCTCCTTGGAGAAGGAAATGGCAACCCACTCCAGTATTCTTGCCGGGAGAATCCCATGGACAGAGGAGCCTAGCAGGCTGAAGTCCATGGGGTTGCAAGGGTCAGACATGACTTAGCAACTAAACCACCACCACTAGAAAACTGCTCCAGTTTTCAGGACAGCTAATATCCCCTTTCCTGCTATTATTTCAGCCAATAAGCAGTGTCCCTGAGGAGGAAAATGGTAACCCACTCTAGTATTCTTGCCTGAAAAAATTCCACAGACAGAGGAGCCTGGCAGGCTGTGGGGTCCCAAAGAGTAAACACGAGTGAGCAAGCTGTCTGGAACTTGTGTGTACAGACACCCTTTCCATTTGGGGAATACAGGGATCTCTGCACATGCCTCCTATCGAGAGATGGGGTTGTGTGTCGGGCTCTCCAGCGTCTCTTTTTAATTTCAGAAGTATGCGTTTGTGAGATTATAGGAAGCCCTTAAAAATAGCAAACTCCTTACCATGAGAGTAAGATCCCCAGCATATTTTCCACCTCAGTAGCCTCCATCACAGCCCACAAGCAAAATTAGGGCAAAGTGAAATGAATGCCACTTTGAGATTAGGAGAGGATCTCAAAGGAATGCAGTTTCATTCAATGTAAGTTGAGATCCCTTACGTGAATCATTTAGTCTATGGGACTCAGTTTCCACAGATATTAATTCTGATAAAATGGACCAACCTGTTATCCTCAGAATTTATTAGATTACAAGAGATTATTCTGTTTTAGATAATAAATATATTTAAAAATAGATCATAATGAAAATATGAAAACTATGGAATTGGTTGTCCCAAGTCTCTAGTTATCTGAAGCGTCTGTCACAAACAAACACTCTCTGGATTCATGTGTTTGCACTTAGTCATTCAGTCACGACCAGCTCTTTGTGACCCCATGGACTGTAGCCAACCAGGCTTCTCTGTCCATGGGGATTCTCCAGGCAAGAATACTGAAGGGAGTTGCCATGCCCTCCTCCAGGAGATCTTCCCAACCTAGGGATTGAACCATTCCAGGCAGATTCTTTACCATCTGAGCCACCAGGGAAGCCCTGGATTCATAACCCTCTAAATTAAGAATTAAGCCTGTGCTCATTATCTTTGACTGTGGCTCAGATCATCAGTTCCTTATTGTAAGATTCAGCCTCAAATTGAAGAAAGTAGGGAAAACCACTAGGCCATTCAGGCATGACCTAAATCAAATTCCTTATGATCATACAATAGAGATGACAAATAGTTTGAAGGGACTAGATCTGGTAGACAGAGTGCCCGAAGAACTAGGGAAGTGGTGATCAAAACCATTCCCAAGAAAAAGAAATGCGAAATGGCAAAGTGATCATCTGAAGATGCCTTACAAATAGCTGAGAAAAGAAGAGAAGTGAATGGCAAAGGAGAAAGGGAAAGATATACCCAACTGAATGCAAAGTTCCAGAGAATAGCAAAGAGAGACAAGAAAGTCTTCTTAAGTGAACAGTGCAAAAAATAGGGGAAAACGATAGAATGGGACAGACTAGAGGTCTTTTTTTAAAAATTAGAGATATCAAGGAAACATTTCATGCAAAGATGGGCACAATAAAGGACAGAAATGGTCTGGATCTAACAGAAGCAGAAGAGATTTTAAAAGGGTGGCAAGAATACATGGAAGAACTGTACAAAAAAGTCTTAATGACCTGGATAACCATGATGGTGTGGTCACTCACCTAGAGCCAGACATCCTGGAATGTGAAGTCAAGTGGGCCTTGCAAAGCATTGCTACAACAAAGCTAGTGGGGGTGATGGAATTCCAGTTGAGCTATTTCAAATTCTAAAAGATGATGCTGTTAAAAGTGTTGCACTCAATATGTCAGCAAATTTGGAAAACTCTGTAATGGCCATAGGACTGGAAAATGTCAGTTTTCATTTCAATCCCAAAGAAAGGCAATGCTAAAGAATGATCAAATTATCGTCCAATTACACTCATTTCACATGCTAGCAAGATTATGCTCAAAATCCTTCAAGCTAGGCTTTAGGAGTATGTGAACTGAGAACTTTCAGATGTACAAACTGAATTTAGAAAAGGCAGAGGAACCAGATATCAAATTGCCAACATCTATAGGATCATAGAAAAAGCAAGGAAATTCTCATAAAAAAAACCATCTACTTCTGCTTCGTTGACTAGGCTAAAGCCTTAACTGTGTGGATCACAAAAAACTGTCGAAAATTCTTAAAGAGATGGGAATAGCAGACCACCTTACCTGCCTCCTGAGAAACCTGTATTCAGGACAAGAAGCAACAGTTAGAATTAGACATGAAGCAATGGACTGTTTCAAAACTGGAAAGGAGTACTTCAAGGCTGTATGTTGTCACCCTGCTTATTTAACATATATGCAGAGTACGTCCGGTGAAATGCTCAGCTGGATGACTCACAAGTTGGAATCAAGATTGCCAGGAGAAATATTAACAGCCTCAGATGTGCAGATGACAACACTTTAATGTCTGGAAACAAAGAGGAACTAAAGAGCCTCTCGATCAAGGTGAAAGAAGGGAGTGTGCACTTAATCCAGTCTGATCCACTTAGATACCAATGACAAAGAGACAGGAAGTCATAAAGCTGAGTCACGTTAATGGCAGGATTCCAGGTAGAAGATTCAAATGACTCAGCTATTCTTGGTCCTGGAATCTTCCTGGTTACTTTCCTGCCCAAGCTTTTGATACCCTCTCCTATTCCACCAGATATTTGAGTGCCCTAGCAAATATTTTTGCTTAAAATAAATAGAGTCAGATTTTCTCACTGTAAATGATGAAGAAATCTGTACTAATATACACATCTTGCTTGAGTTCTGAGTCGTGTCTGACTCTTTGTGAATCTATGGACTACAGCATGCCAGGCTTCCCTGTCTCTGAACTTAAGAACCCCTTATGCTTACCCACTATTATATCACCAGTGTTAATAAAGTCTAGTCAAAGAAAGGGAGTTTAACACATTGAAAGACTAGAGGAATAAATGAATGAATGAGGGAAGAGAAGATACTTAAATAAACTAAATGCAAAATTTTGTTCTCACTTTTTTTTTTTTTTAATCTTCACCTGGAAGATGAAAGATGCATGGCTTTTTGTTGATTCTAAAATCAATTCCTGTCCCAAGAAATTTGGCAAGCACTCAGAGAGTAATTAGAAGAGCATGGAATTAAGTAACCTCAAATTATATGCTAATAATCTCAGATATTGGAGATATTTGTGATCTTAGCCTTACCCTTGAAAGCTGTAGCACAGAAAACTGGGGAAACAAAGGCTTGAGCATATCTGAACAAAAGTGCTTTCCCATCTAAATTTAAAGCTAACTGAAATAGAGTTAGAAAACAAAGTCAGAGGAAATGGAAATCTTTCTCAGCTACCATTAGAAACTTTCAGGTGGATGTGGCCACAGGGTCTTAGCAGTGGTCGTTGTTCAGTCGCTAAGTCGTGGCCATCTCTTTGTGATCCCATGTGCTGTAGTATACCAGGTGTCCCTGCCCTTCACTGTCTCCAAGGAGTTTGCTCAAACTCACGTCCATTGAGTCCGTAATGCCATCCAACCCTTTCATCCTCTGTCACCTCCTTCTCTTCTTGCCCTCAGTCTTTCCCAGCATCCAGGTCTTTTAGTAGTGATATGCACCTTTAATACAAAAATGAAAACTGAGGACTAAAAGGGTTACATAACTTAAGGTCAGTCAGGTGTGTAAGCAAGAATTTCAAACTCAGGTTGTCTAACTTCAAAGACTATATCCTTAACTATATTTTCTTCCCTTACTCAATGAGGGAATAAAAGATACATAAAGAATGGGAAAGAGGACCCTCCAGGAAGCAAAAGGTCATCAATTTCAAATCAGGCACTAAGGACCTTAATCATCTCCATACTCTTGCCCAAGGCAGACTCTGGGTTTCCACATGAAAGTATCTTTTCCACTTAGGCCCTGGCAAGACTACACCTGCAATGATGGATTAAACTTTGAACACTGAAGGAATGCAACAAACAGTTCCAAAAATAACAGTTCAGGTGAGAAGAAAGACTGATTCATAACAGGAATTTTAAAAAGGAATGAGTTTCAAAGTTATTTCAAATCTTGGCTGAGTGACAAGAAAACGATCTGATTGTAATCTGTGCATATTTAAGAGTTTGAAAAAGAAGAATGAGTGGAATGTGTAATATTAGTTTCTTTTTTATTTTTCACTTTTTTTTTTAAGGTTACATTTAAGAAGCAAAGGTAAATCCAGGGAAGAGACCAGAGAGGGACTAGACTTTGAAAATGCCTTTAGATATTTAGGGCTGGACCCAGAGCTAAGATTTGGCAGAAGTTCTCACAGAGAAAAAAAATAATGATTCAAAGACTGGGAAAGTATCCTTCAGTTTCCTCTTAAGGATTTTGTCATGTTCAAACTGGATAAAGCAGGCTAAGTCCTAAGTCAATAGCAGGCTTATGTAAATAGTACACTGTTGGCATGGGTGAGAAAAGCAGAACAGCTAAGACATCCTGAAAGTTATTCTGTTTCCTCCAAAGGAACAGGTTTAAGTGACGGAAAGTGAGATTGAATATAATACCCAGTTCAAGTAAACTAGTGTGAATTCATTACTCTGGGAAATCAGGGAAATTTGAAGGTAAATGCTTCCCACGGGTATATCTGGGAAAAGGAGAATAGAAAACTTTAGCAAATAGATCAACATAGATTCAAGGGTCTGTGTAATGTTTGACATCATATTATTTGTTCAAGGATAATAATGATCATTTTGTTGAAATTCAATTTCTACCCAGTGAAGTGAGAAATATACATTAAAAAAAAATCTCCATGCAGAAAAGGCAAAGCAACATGCTGAGCTTTGTGGAGTAGTTCTTGGTTTCTAATCCTGCTGTTATCGAGTTGGTTGCTTGTCAACTGCTTTGCAGGAAACTAAACATTTTGCTTGGGTTCTGAATTTGAAGGGCAGTTTTGATGCTGAAGTTCTATGTACTATAACATATTATTTTGCTTAAACAGTCACTGATGTTGATCTCATTCACCTATACAAGTCTCTTCCTTGGTAACTTCTTTTAGGAGAAGCAAAAATTGGGAAGGAAATCATTGTTTCTTGGGAAAAAAAATCTCAAATACATATTACATTGTTTTTAATGGGTCATTGTGTAAAAACTCAGAACTCTAGAAGGTAATTCAGAAGCACTTCTAACAACTACTTGTATTTTTTTTCTAACAATAATATTAAGCAATTTTTTGTTCAGTAGCTCAGTCATGTCCAACTCTTTGCAACCCCACGGACTGCAACACATCAGGCTTCCCTTTTCTTCACCATATCTCGAGGCTTGCTCAAACTCTTGTCCATTGAGTCAGTGATGCCATCCAACCATCTCATCCTTTGTCAGCCCCTTCTCCTCCTACCTTCGATCTTTTCCAGCCTCAGGGTCTTTTCCAATGAGTCAGCTCTTTGCATAAGATGGCCAAAGTATTGGACCTTCAGCTTCAGCATCAGTCCTTCCACTGAGTATTCAGGCTTGATTTCCTTTAGGATTGACTGGTTTGATCTCCTTGCAGTCCAAGGGAATCTCAAGAGGTTTTCTCCAACACCATAGTTCAAAAGCATCAATTCTTTGGCATTCACCCTTCATTACGGTCCAACTCTCACATCCATACATGACTACTGGAAAAACAAAGACTAGATAGACTCTGTCTAGGTTTGTCATAGCTTTTCTTCCAGGGAATAAGCATCTTTAATCCATGGTTGCAGTCACCACCTGCAATGATTTTGGAGCCCAAGAAAATAAAGTCTGTCACTATTTCCATTGTTTCCCCATCTATTTGCCATGAAGTGATGGGACTGGATGTCATGATCTTCACTTTTGAAAGTTGAGTTTTAGGTCACCTTCTCACTCTTCTTTTTCATCTTCATCAAGAGGCTCTTTAGCTCCGCTTTGCTTTCTGCCATAAAGATGGTGCCATCTGTATATCTGCGGTTACTGATATTTCTCCCAACAGTCTTGATCCCAGCTGTGCTCCATCCAGCCCAGCTTTTAGCATGATGTACTCTGCATATAAGTTAAATAAGCAAGGTGACAATATACAGCCTTGCTTAATCCTTTCCCAACTTGGAACCAGTCCTTTGTTTCATGTCCAATTCTAACTGTTGCCTCTTGACCTGCATACAGGTTTTATAGGAGGCTGATATTCCCATAAAGAATTTTCCAGTTTTTATGATCCACACAGTCAAAGGCTTTAGCATAGTGAAAGATGCAGAAGTAGATGTTTTTCTGGAATTCTCTTGCTTTTTCCATGATGTTGGAAATTTGATTTCTTGTTCCTCTGCCTTTTCTAAATCCAGCTTGTACATCTGGAAGTTCTGGACTCACATACTGTGGAAACTTATCTTGGAGGATTTTGACCATTACTGTGCTAGTATTTGAAATGAGTTGTTGTTATTAAACGATAGCAAAATATTAGCTATTAAATAACAATAAGATATTAGACTTTATGATTCCTAAGCCCCAAGTTGGTAATATTTTTCTTCGTGAAAATGTCAATGACTTGAGCAGGATTTCTATTCCTCAAACTTTAGGAAGATTTGTTTTTTCAGGGAGTGGGAAGAAGATGTTTATCATCCACAGGCAAACACATGTACATCACCTGGCCACTTATTCTAACTCTTGAGGTGACCCTTTCCTAACTCAATTTACTTCTGAGTTAAATATTGGTGATGAAATTCAGTTCCAGTTGCTTTTCTCTCATTTCAATCATTGATATTTGGACATTTGCTAGTCCCTGGAACGTGAAGTCAAGTGGGCCTTAGAAAGCATCACTACAAACAAAGCTAGTGGAGGTAATGGAATTCCAGTTATGCTATTTCAAATCCTGAATGATGATGCTGTGAAAGTGCTGCACTCAATATGCCAGCAAACTTGGAAAACTCAGCAGTGGCCACAGGACTGGAAAAGATCAGTTTTCCTTCCAATCCCAAAGAAAGGCAATGCCAAAGAATGCTCAAACTACCACACAATTGCACTCATCTCACACACTAGTAAAGTAATGCTCAAAATTCTCCCAGCAATACGTAAACTGTGAACTTCCTGATGTTCAAGCTGGTTTTAGAAAAGGCAGAGGAACCAGAGATCAAATTACCAACATCCACTGGATCATAGAAAAAGCAAGAGAGTTCCAGGAAAACATCTACTTCTGCTTTATTGACTATGCCAAAGCCTTTGACTGTGTGGATCACAAGAAACTGTGGAAAATTCTGAAAGAGATGGGAATACCAGACCACCTGACCTGCCTCTTGGGAAACCTGTATGCAGGTCAGGAAGCAACAGATAGAAATGGACAAGGAACAACAGACTGGTTCACAATAGGAAAAGGAGTACGTCAAGGCTGTATATTGTCACCCTGCTTATTTAACGTCTATGCAGAGTACATCATGAGAAATGCTGGACTGGAAGAAACACAAGCTGGAATCAAGATTGCAGGGAGGAATATCAATAACCTCAGATATGCAGATGACACCACCCTTATGGCAGAAAGGGAAGAGGAACTAAAAAGCCTCTTAATGGAAGTAAAAAAGGAGAGTGAAAAAGTTGGCTTAAAGCTCAACATTCAGAAAATGAAGATCATGGCCTCTGGTCCCATCACTTCATGGGAAATACATGGGGAAACAGTGTCAGACTTTATTTTTCTGGGCTCCAAAATCACTGCAGATGGTGACTGCAGCCATGAAATTAAAAGACGCTTAGTCCTTGGAAGGAAATTTATGACCAACCTAGAAAGCATATTCAAAAGCAGAGACATTACTTTGCCAACAAACGTCCATCTAGCCAAGGCTATGGTTTTTCCAGTAGTCATGTATGGATGTGAGAGTTAGACTGTGAAGAAGGCTGAGCTCCGAAGAAGTGATGCTTTTGAACTGTGGTGTTGGAGAAGACTCTTGAGAGTCCCTTGGACTGCAAGGAGATCCAACCAGTCCATTCTGAAGATCAGTCCTGGGTGTTGTTTGGAAGGAGTGATGCTAAAGCTGAAGCTCCAGTACTTTGGCCACCTCATGCGAAGAGTTGACTCACTGGAAAAGACTCTGATGCTGGGAGGGATTGGGGGCAGGAGAAGAAGGGGACAACAGAGGATGGGATGACTGGATGGCATCACAGACTCGATGGATGTGAGTTTGAGTGAACTCTGGGAGTTGGTAATAAACGGCCTAGCATGCTGCAGTTCATGGGATCTCAAAGAGTCGGACGCAACTGAGCGACTGAACTGAACTGAAATGAACAGGATTAATACAAAGCGCAAGGCAAGTGAAGCTTCTCAGTTTACAGTACGGTAAGTCCCCTACATATGAATGAGTTCCATTCTGAAAGCATGTTCATAAGTCCAATTTGTTCCTAAATCCAACGAAATTAGCCTAGGTCCCCAACTAACACAATCAGTTTTCACACAAACAATACACAAAAGCAAACACAAAAAATAAAGAAAACATTTTAAATCTTGCAGTACAGTATGCTGAAAAGTGTAGTAGTGCAGTACAACAGGTGGAATCCAGGGGCTGGCACGGAGTGAACAGGCAGGAAGAGTTACTGACTGGAGGAGGGAAAGGCGATGGGAGATGGTAGAGCTGAGAGATCATCAGCAATAGGAGACAGAGGGTAAGCTGCAATGTCACTCATGCTCGACATCGACGGAACGGATTCTGGTTCCTTGTTGGAACCAGATACACACTGCATCTTTGCAAGCTCTCAAGTTGAAGGCTCGAATGTTGGAATCTTACTGTATAAAGTGTAGAGGTACCTCAACTCTTACTATAAAAATTCTCAAGGGAATAATTTAGACATTTGCGTTGTCATGGTCTGCACACATGGAGACAGACTCCTACATGGTGTTCACAGATGAGGCAGGAAAATGTATCTTGATAAATACTGGACAAGCAGAATTATCAAAATACCTTCTAGCACCCTCAATGAGTATGAATAATTATCTATGTAAGCCAAAAAAGCTACATTCAAATGCTGATTTTATGTTGTTGTTCGGTTACTAAGTTGTGTCTGACTCTTTGCGATCCCATGGACTGCAACACACCAGCCTTCCCTGTCCTCCACTATCTCTGAGTTTGCTCATGTTCATGTCAATTGAGTCAGTGATGGTATCTAACCATCTCATTTTATAAGTGCTGTCTAACAATCTTATTTCATAAATAATTCTTAGTATCATTTAGAAAGAAGTAGGTTATGCTGCCGTTAACAAATAACTCCAAAATTTCAGTTGCTATTGCTGTTTAGTCACTAAGTCATGCCTCACTCTTTTGTTACCCCATGGACTATAGCCCCCCAGAATCCTCTCTCCATGGAATTTTCCAGGCAAGAATACCAGAGTGGGTTGACATTTTCTTTTCCAGGGGATCTTCCCAACCCAGGGATTGAACCTGTGTCTCCTGCATTGCAGATGGATTCTTTACCACTCAGCCACCTGGGAAGGTCCCATATTTCAACAGTTTATAGCAATAAAATTGCTGCTTGCTGTCCACTGTGGATTGACAAGAATAGGATCCTCCTCCATTTTTGATGGAGTCAGAAAGCATGGTTGGATACAGTCCCACCATTTAGAAGATCATTTAGCTCCATAGCACAGAGAAGGGAATATGGAGAATCACACCCCAGATATTATATTAATCTCAGGTGGCCTCAGCCCGCAATGGCTTGAGCAAGGCTTGGGTTCCCAGACCAGCTGTGGTGGTAAAAACACCAGATTCCAGTCGCTAGAGCAGTGGTCAGTGACAAGGGCTCTGCCCCTTCAGCTTTTCAGAAAAGAATTCCCACAAAGACAGGAAGTAATGAAGCAAGTAAAGTATGCATTAAAAGGAAAAATACAGTACATGTGGATAGACACACAAGCAGACTCCGAGGGAGCGGCCCTGAGTTGCTCCCTCGAGGCACTTTAAATCACTTACATGGGGCATTTCTTCTGGTTTTCCTTTGGCCATTTTGATCTGCCCCATTCGCAGTTCATAGCTGGTATATCTCAGGATCCTCCGATGTGTGCACATGCGTCTCAGCCAAGACGGATTCTAATGAAAAGTTGATGGGTAAAGCACCCCTTGATGTAACTCCCCCTTTGACCTGCACAGAGTTTTTATGTGCACTTTCAGAATGAGACATATATGGCCTGGGCAGGGTCCAGCCGTCTCCCTTAATTGCCCTTCTGTTCTCATCTTGGAGTTTCTGCTCCATAGGGAATGAATCTCAAGTTGCTTTACTCTGGGTCGGAGGATGGGGGTGGGAGGTGCCCATCTGCCTCCTGCCTCAATATAAATTCTTCTGCCCAGAGGAGGTATACATATTTCATTGACTTTTATAAGTGGTCTGATCCTGTCTGAACTTGAATATACAGAGGAACTAAAATCTGACCATGTGAGCAGAGGAACAGTACCAGAAATACCAGTGAGCAGAATTTGCATCCTACTTATAAGAGAGTGCTACTCAATGGTTTGAGAGCGGCTATAGAACTCTCTTCAGTGTAAACTCATGTGGTTTATGACAATCTTCCATTTAGTTCAAGACCAATTTATTGCAGTTTTGGGGGGAAAAAAAAAGGCATTACCTTAATTCAGATTCTATATGAGGCTTCAGAGATTTAAATATAAGATTTCGCTCTCGATTTGCTTAATTTTTTAGGTACGCTCAGGTTTCTCAGTAAAAACAAAATATATCCAACTCAGGCATGAGAAAAAAGCTAATCTGCCAAGGTTTTCTGAGGGATGTAGCATCAAAGTAAAGTTTTCCAGAATGAGGAGGTGTTGCAAAGGCACTTGGAAGGAGAAATGACAGATGCATCTGTATTCCAGGCCAGAAAAAAAGTATGTTCCAGATACTTGTGGTAGGCAGATTCTTGGGAGGTATTAATTCAAAACTTGTACTTTTTATGCCAAGTAAAACTTGCAAAAACTAGAAAAATGGTAACACTGTCTTTACTAATTTAGAGGTCAGAGATTCAGAGCTGCCTCAAATTTGCATAAGAAAGAGATGGTAAACAGTTGTCACTAGACTGCGTATCTAAACGGATGGTGGATTGGTAGATGGCATCTTACAGGTTTTGATATGCACAGAGGTTTCACCAAGGAACGTGAACCAAATCCATCTAAGAACTCAGAGCTTGCCCTGAGGCCTTGAAAGAACTTTCTCCTGTTTTCAATACCTCCTGCTTTCTCTGGGACCACTGTCAGAATGTTGAAAAGCCAGACTACATTTGGAGAAGGAAAAAAAAAAAATTACAGACAGTTGAGAGTATAAGGAAGTCATTGTGGTAAAGATTTATTTGAGTAATTATTGTTTTATGTTAAACTTTTTTGCACTGCTCTGTCTCCCTTTTACCTTTAAGACCACTCACTGCCCTATTTGAATAACGGATGAGTCCTTCAGAGTCCCCAACACCAATGAATCTTTTCAGCACCAAGGACTTAAAACACATTGTTGAGAATAAATGGAGAGTACTCAAAAGAATCTGGCTTTTTAAAGACACTCCAATTTTGAATCCAGGCACCACGAGAGAAGATGATGCATCCCTGTTAAATTATTTCCTCAACTATACAATGGAACCAATAACTACATCAGAAATGCATGTGTGTGTGTGGAGGGGTGGTAAATTAGATTAATCAAAGCAGAATACTCCACATCGGTAACAATCTCCTCAGTGATACTCTGACATTATCTTTTTCTGAACTCTATGGAGAGAATACTTAGCTCCATCTAATTTAACTGGCCATTTATACGCTTAGTGGCATGCCATCCAACAAAGAATTTCATGGTGTTTTACAACTGACAAAATCTTGCATGCGTTATCTTATTTTCTTGACCTTGACCCTCACTCTCTGTGAACAAGCTGTTGTCACCATCACATCCATTCACAATTGCACAAACATGCGAAGTCATAATGATTATAAGGACAGGGTAGGATTCATCAGAAAACCTGCAATTCAGCCTGTATTCTGATAAAAGCTGCTGCCTGATCTTAGAAAAATCACTGGCAATTGAGTCTCAATTTTTTCATCTTAAAAATGGGTATTATTATGATTTAGCTATCTCATACAGTCAGTGAAAGGAGTAAGCAACATAAGACATAAACTAACTGCTCAAGGCATCTTGGTTATCTTTCCTAAAATCTTTATTTTGCTTTATAGTCTAAATTATTGGAGGCTTCCCTGGTATCTCAGCTGGTAAAGAATCCACTTTCAATGCAGGAGACCCCAGTTCGATTCCTGGGTAGGAAAGTTCCCCAGAAGAAGGGATGGGATACCCACTCCCATATTCTTGGGCTTGCCTGGTGGCTCAGTTGGTAAAGAATCTGCTTGCAATGAGGGAGACCTGGGTTTGACCCCTGGGTTTGGAAGATCCCCTGGAGGAGGGCATAGCAACCCACTCCAGTTTTCTTGCCTGAAGAATACCCATTGCCACAGGAGTTTGATGGGGTACAGCCCCTGGGAGTCAGACACAACTGAGCACGTAAGCACAGCACAGTCTAAAGTATTATATTTTTATGCTATGAACTTGATAGACCAAAGAAAGGACTATCCAAGAAGTAAAATGTGTATAGTTACAGGTTGTGTTGTGCTGTGTGTATGTATATATATACATATATATATATATATACACACACATATACATATGTGTGTATATATACATACATACATATATATATATATGTATATATACGTGTGTATGAACCAGCACACTAAGCACAGGCTGCGGCGGCGGGCTGGCACACTAAGCGCAGTCGAGAGCTAACCAATGTCCAATGTCAGTGGCAGTGGCCTAGAGTGCCAGGCTGCAACGGCGCAGGAATGGCCAAGAGGAGCTACCCGGCGTCCAAGGCCAGGGGCAGTGGCTGAGAGGAGCTACCTGGCGTCTGAGGTCGGGGCGATGGCCAGGAGGAGATACCCCATGTCTGAGGCTGGGGGTGGCAGCCAGGAGGAGCCACCCTGTGTCCGAGGCCAGGGGCGGCCCTGAGGCCAAGGGCAGCAGCAGGAAGGAGCAACCCCATGCCCGACGCCAGGGCGGAGACCGGGAGCAGCAACCCCACGCCCGACGCCAGGGCGGAGACCGGGAGCAGCAACCCCACGCCCAAGGCTAGGGGTGGCGGCTGGGAGGCGCAACCCCACGTCCAAGGAGTGGTGGCTGTGCAGGCCCAGGAGGGCCTACAGGAGCCATCCCACAATGAAGGTCAGGAAGGGTGACAGGAGGAGATACCCTTCATCCAAGGTAAGGAGCAGCGGCTGTGCTTTGCTGGACCAGCCATGAAGAGATACCCCATGCCCAAGGTAAGAGAAACCCAAGTAAGAAGGTAGGTGCTGCAAGAGGGGATCAGAGGGCAGACACACTGAAACCATACTCACAGAAAACTGGTCAATCTAATCACACCAGGACCACAGCCTTGTCTAACTCAATGCAACTAAGCCATGCCCACGGGGCAACCCAAGAGGGTTGGGTCATGGTGAAGAGGTCTGACAGATTGTGGTCCACTGGAGAAGGGAATGGCAAACCACTTCAGTATTCTTGCCTTGAGAACCCCATGAACAGTATGAAAAGGCAAAATGATAGGATACTGAGAGAGCAACTCCCCAGGTCAGTAGGTGCCCAATATGCTACTGGAGGTCAGTGGAGAAATAACTCCAGAAAGAATGAAGGGATGGAGCCAAAGCAAAAACAATACCCAGCTGTGGATGTGACCAGTGATAGAAGCAAGGTCCAATGCTGTAAAGAGCAATATTGCATAGGAACCTGGAATGTCAGGTCCATGAATCAAGGCAAATTGGAAGTGGTCAAACAGATGGCAAGGGTGAACATCAACATTCTAGGAATCAGTGAACTAAAATGGACTGGAATGGGTGAATTTAAGTCAGATAACCATTATTATCTACTACTGCGGGCAGGAATCCCTCAGAAGAAATGGAGTAGC
Source organism: Redunca redunca (assembly GCA_006410935.1). Lineage (NCBI taxonomy): Eukaryota > Metazoa > Chordata > Mammalia > Artiodactyla > Bovidae > Redunca > Redunca redunca. Next base: position 750,998 of record SJYQ01000648.1, on the reverse strand, counting down.
CATCATGATCAACAGAAGAGTCCGAAATGCAGTACTTGGATGCAGACTCAAACACGACAGAATGATCTCTGTTCGTTTCCAAGGCAAACCATTCAATATCACAGTAATCCAAGTCTATGCCCCAACTAGTAACGCAGAAGAAGCTGAAGTTGAACGGTTCTATGAAGACCTACAAGACCTTTTAGAACTAACACCCCAAAAAGATGTCTTTTTCATTATAGGGGACTGGAATGCAAAAGTAGGAAATCAAGAAACACCTGGACTAACAGGCAAATTTGGCTTTGGAATGCGAAATGAAGCAGGGCAAAGACTAATAGAGTTTTGCTAAGAAAATGCACTGGTCATACCAAACACCCTCTTCCAACAACACAAGAAAAGACTCTACACATGGACATCACCAGATGCTCAACACCGAAATCAGATTGATTCTATTCTTTGCAGCAAAAGATGGAGAAGCTCTATACAGTCAACAAAAACAAGACCAGGAGCTGACTGTGGCTCAGATCATGAACTCCTCATTGCCAAATTCAGACTGAAATTGAAGAAAACAGGGAAAACCACTAGACCATTCAGGTATGACCTAAATCAAATCCCTTGTGATTATACAGTGGAAGTGAGAAATAGATTTAAGGGCCTGGATCTGATAGATACAGTGCCTGATGAACTATGGAATGAGGTTCATGACATTGTACAGGAGACAGGGATCAAGACCATCCCCATGGAAAAGAAATGCAAAAAAGCAAAATGACTGTCTGGGGAGGCCTTACAAATAGCTGTGAAAAGAAGAGAGGTGAAAAGCAAAGGAAAAAAGGAAAGATATAAGCATCTGAATGCAGAGTTCCAAAGAATAGCAAGAAGAATAAGAAAGCCTTCTTCAGCGATCAGTGCAAGGAAATAGAGGAAAACAACAGAATGGGAAAGACTAGAGATCTCTTTGAGAAAATTAGAGATACCAAGGGAACATTTCATGCAAAGATGGGCTCGATAAAGGACAGAAATGGTATGGACCTAACAGAAGCAGAAGATATTAAGAAGAGGTGGCAAGAATACACAGAAGAACTGTACAAAAAGGATCTTCACGACCCGGATAATCACGATGGTGTGATCACTCATCTAGAGCCAGACATCCTGGAATGTGAAGTCAAGTGGGCCTTAGAAAGCATCACTACGAACACAGCTAGTGGAGGTGATGGAATTCCAGTTGAGCTATTTCAAATCCTGAAAGATGATGCTGTGAAAGTGCTGCACTCAATATGCCAGCAAACTTGGAAAACTCAGCAGTGGCCACAGGACTGGAAAAGGTCAGTTTTCCTTCAAATCCCAAAGAAAGGCAATGCCAAGGAATGCTCAAACTACCGCACAATTGCACTCATCTCACAC